>ML793445.1:66570-85801 GCA_009831015.1 Picea engelmannii | reverse complement strand
AAATGAAAAGATACTATGCCAACTAAAAACACCATCTTTTGTTGAATTCACATACCCTTCCCTCATGTTCCCTTGCTATAATGTCTTTAATACATCTATGTCCACTCGTAGGTCACTTTCCTTATATCCATCGAATCCCATGGATGTCCCTCCATTCTCCTTGTGCTTTGTTGGGTCTTCTTCCATCATCAACCCTTTTTCTCTTAGTCACTGACCAACCTTTTATCCATGCTTCATCAAAATCTACAGTCGTTTTAATGGAAACTCATTACTCTCTTTGTCACTCATATCCTTTCGCAACACCTAACGATAATCATTGATCACTCTCATATGATTGAACCACTACCATTCAGTTATTGCAGTATGCTTTAGGGATCTCTCCACTTAGTCTCGGGATTTGATTTCTTTCACGATACCTTCCCCTTTCAATCTTCCATCTTTTGTAGTGTTTTTTTAGTCAATCCCTAAATGCGGGGTTTTATGCTACCATGTATATTGGATTAAAGGGTAACAAATCTTCATCCAACAAATTTTTTGCAACGTAGGTAGGGATTTCCTTCACTATATTCTCTCGTAATCCCCTTATAAATTGTGTCTTGGTGCACGAGAACCATTGATAGTGCTCCATTACAAACTCTATAATGTATCACTCTGAGGTGTTTTTAACCTAGAATCCCACATCACTTACTATCGAGTCATTGCAACACTATAATGTTACCAAGTTGTGAACATTCCAAATAACATCCTTCCCTTCTCTCCAACAGTACCTGTTAGGATCCGATCTTAACCCCTCTCCATGGGCCATTAGTTAGTAGGATATGTTTTCTATAAAGGTCAACATTAGTTAATAAGGCATAATAAATAAAGGAGAATAAGTCAGTGTAAGAAGACATAATAGAAGCTTCTGCTTATAGAAAGATCTTCCTCTAGAAGTTTTCTTAGAAGGTAGAATTAGTATAAATAAGAGTAGGAGGCATTGGATATTTTTTTTCTTGGATTTTATTGTAATAGAGCTATGCTCTGCTGGAGGTTTCCCCCTCGAAGAGGCAAGTAAACATTGCTATCTCTAATAAAGGTGCTCTTTCTGGTGTTATTCTGGTATTTTTCTAGCTATAATTTTGTTCTTCCTTTACTGCTTGCAAAATATTTGTGTTCTGCATATTATTGTTCATCTAGTATATTGCAAGTGGTATGAGAGATCCTTCCTAGGTAGAACTTGTGGGGTAAAATTTTTTTTAGGGTAGAGACGTATTTTGACGTCTTTAAGCTATAGATATCTATCATTCCACACATAAACCCACGATCGAGGACTCATACACGCAGGAAATACAAGTGCTACTTAAGCGCACATTGTTGGCCACCCTTGTAACCCTTGTTGGTACCCCTTCAAGTGGTAGCGCATTAGACAACACTTCTATATGGATCGGCCTAGATATCTTGAAGCCATATGTAGATAAACCAATCGGTTATCTTACTACTATAGTGCCACTGAGAACAACACTCGGGAAGATACTCTCTAGTACCTGGGTATTCGGGTAGTACGGCTAAGGTCACGGTCTAGCCTCCTTAGTTGGTGCCCTGAGATATTAGGATTAGTACTACTGTTGGACCTTGCACGTATATTAGAGACCTATAGCACAAGGAAAACCCTTGTTTGTAGAAACGTTGAATAACCTAACCCTTGGGATGGAAACATAAATAAAATAGACAAGATCTGTTACCGTGCAATTGTGTCTCCTACATTATGGTTGCGAAATTCCTACACATTTCTTCTTGTTAAGCATTTGGCCATTTAGTCACTGAAGTATTATCCAGCTCAGAGTGTAACTCTACAGGAGTAAAAAAAAAATCTAGGGCCATTCAACACCCTTATTTGTAACCTAGTCCATTGCATTCCTCTCTTCATTCTGATCATAGTGGTACCCTTCACCTTTAATCCTTTTTTTTTCTCCGTGGTCCCACCCCTTTCTGAGACACCCTTATTTGACGCATATCCCATTAAACTCCTCTCTTTGTCTTGATCACCCTGGTACATCTCACTTTTTTTGGTCTCAATTTTCGTCCCACCACCTCATCTACTACCTATGCCTCTACAATTCCAGCCACCTGAGCTCAGACCTAGGAAGACTGGGATACTAGGTTTTCCAATTTAGAATCATGAATGGAATCACGAATGGAATCCATCCCCGCTAGCATACAAAAAACAATCAATGAATCCCTCCCTGCAACAATCCAAGCAACCATCTGTGAAGCCATACAAACATTCACAAAATTTAAGCAGGTATAACCCAATGTAGAGGATCCTCAACATTCCCATTATGAGCATACTTGTTCCTCCCACTCCCCTTAGGGTTCTCCACACTATTGGAATAAGGTGACCAAAGTTGACATGCATACATTTGATGGATCCAACCTAGCGGGGTGGGTCTCTCAAATGGAACAATACTTCTCCCTCCATAATATTTGGGATGATGAGACCAAACTCCATCTAGGGGTTTTGTACCTGGATCGAGAATGATGGAAGTGGTTGTAGTTGCATAAGAAATGTTATCCAGTAAAACCCACTTGGAACATGTTCACTAAAGCAGTTTGTGCTCGTTTTGATAGGGAATCACATTTTTTGGGTAGACTCGCCAAGATGCACCAAACTGGATCAATCACATATTTCATCACAACATTTGAACAGTTGGCTATCCAAACGAGGGATTATCTAATGCATTTTACCTTGAATGTTTTATCAATGGCTTAAAGGAATCCATCTGAGCTCATGTGAGCATGCATAATCCTACTACCTGATTGCAGGAATGTCAATTAGCAAAGGAAGCAGAGACCATCCTTCAGGCCCCACCCATGAAGGCTCCAGTTCTCAACAATCCTTAACCCGAGGCTCACCCAGTTATGACAAAAGCATTGAAGGTCCAAAAGGTATCTCCAGCTGAAATGGCAGAACGCCACAAGCAAGGAATTTTCTACTATTGTGATGAAAATTATTCACCAGGGCATAAATGTAGAGAACAAAATTTCTTATAGATTGATGCATATGCTTCATCTCCTTCTAAAGACATCCCATCAGATGAGTCTCCTGACCCAGATGAGGCTCCACCAAGTGATCACGTCAAAGCTCCAGTTGTAACCCCTATGGAACTAGAGGAACCCATCATATCGCTTCATGCACTCTCAAGTATTTCGGCCCTGTAGACATTGAAGCTCAAGGGCTACATAAAACATCGGTCAATGGTGGTGTTGATTGATAGTTGTATCACCCATAATTTTATTCATCGCGGGATTGCTAATGAGATCCATTGTTTGGTCCACCCTGTTTCTAATTTGCAAATCCTCATCGCTAATGGTGGTACTATGAAGTGTGGGGGTCATTTTGAGAATGACAAAATCCAAATGGGTGATTATACTCTGAAAACCCACATGTTCTCTATTGCCATGGGTGGTTGTGATATTTTATTAAGAGTGGAATGGCTTTGCACTCTGGGGCCAATCCCAATGGATTATCAAGAATTATATATGAGCTTCACCCAATACGCTCACTCCTATACCCTCTGAGGTCTTCAAGCAAGCTCTCCCGAAATCATCTGGTCTCGCATGATGGAAAAATTGTTGAAGAAATTCCACCATGGTGTGATTGCTCAATTTAATGTCATTCAGGTCACTGAACATGCCTCTCAGGTAGTTCCTCATAGCCTATAACTCATCTTGGACAAGTACCCAAGGTATTTGAGATTCCCATAGCCTTACCTCCCTCTAGGGGTGAGCGTGATCATAACATCCCTCTCCTTCTAGGAAATCAACCCCCCAATGTACGTTCCTACAGATATCCATTTGCTCAGAAAAGAGAAATAGAAAATATGGTACAGGAATTACTGGAGGCAGGGTTAATTCACCCCAGTACCAGCCCATATTCTTCACCATTGGTGATGGTCTTAAAGAAAGAAAGTACTTGGTGCATGTGCCCTGAATAAACTGACCATCAAAGATAAGTTTTGCATTCTTGTCATTAATGATCTATTGGATGAAATCCAAGGTGCCTGTGTATTCACCAAATTAGACCTTCGCTCAGGCTATCACTAGATTCGAATGAAAGAGGCAGATATTCCGAAGACTACTTTTAGAACTCATGAAGGACATTATGAATTATTGGTCATGCCTTTTGGCCTTTGCAATGCCCCATCCACCCTCCAAAGTCTCATGAATAAATTATTGAAACCTCACCTTCGGAAATTTGTCTTGGTTTTATTTGATGACATCCTAATTTATAGCCACACTTGAGATAGCCACCTTCTTCATGTGGACAAAGTCCTTCACTTGCTGCAGGAAAACCAATTGTTTGTCAAAAAGACCAAATTTTCATTTGGAGCCAGTGAAGTGGAATACTTGGGACGCATTGTCAGTCAAGAAGGGGTAAAAGTGGACCCCAAAAAGATACAATCTATGCAAGAATGGTCGTAACCCAAGACCTTAAAGAGCCTAAGGATTTTTCTTGGTCTCATGGGATATTATAGGAAATTTTTCCACCATTATGGAAAAATTTCTAAGCCATTGACAAACCTTCTTAAGAAGAATGCATTTCATTGGACACCTATTGCTGAGAAAGCCTTCACAGAATTAAAGAGGGCCATGTGCACTACTCCTGTCCTAGCAGTGCCTGACTTCAACAAACCCTTTGTGGTGGAATCAGATGCTTCTGGCACTAGTATAGGTGCAGTGCTCACAAAAGATGGTAAACCTTTGGCCTTTACTAGCCAAGCGTTGAGTGGTCGCAATCTAGGCATATCTACATATGAAAAAGAAATTATGGTCATTCTCTATGTAGTGCACACATGGAGGCCATATCTCTTAGGACGTCATTTTCAGATCAAAATAGATCATCATAGTCTGGAATATTTTTTGGAGCAACGACTGTCCTCCCCAAAAAAAAAAAAGTGGCTAACCAAAATGTTGGGTTATGATTATGAAGTTATATCCAAAAGGGAAAAGATAATATAGTAGTTGATGCATTATCACGCCAACATGAGGAAGATGAATCCCTCTTTTCCTTATCCTTATTGGTCCCTGATTGGATTGAAGAAGTACGCCAAGAGTGGCTAACACACCCAACTCTCTCCAAGTTAAGTTAGCGCCTTCAAGAGGACCCTAGTCCTCCCATCGGCTACACTTGGTAGGATGATATTCTCAGATATAATGATCGTTTGGTTCTCTCATCCTCTTCAGCACTCAAGTTGTAGCTCTTAAATGAGTTGCACTCATCAGCTATTGTAGGTCACTCAGGCTTCCGAAAGACATATGCTTGTGCCCGTCATTATTTTTTCTGGGAAGGCATGAAGAAGAATATCCTTCACTTTGTCACATAATGTGAGGTGTGCCAATGTAATAAAGGTGAAACTATCATAGGCCTCATATTTTGGGTTAAAAAAAGTTTGGACTGTCCTCCATGGCGGCCGACGCCCCCCCTATTCCTGCTCGCGCCTCTTCAGATGCTTTTGCCAAGCCCGATGAGGGTTGCTCCAGCCTCCCCCTCCCAAGTCAGGGTCCCTCTATGGGACGTGCGGGACGGGCTTCTTTCAAGGATATGGCTTCCCTTCGAGGGGGCTCCTCTTCTCCAAATACTTCGATTGTGGAAGCCCCTGCAATTTCTATCCAGATGCCGAAGGAAGCACTGGTGTTTTCCTCTCAGCTCAGCAAGCATGCCCTAGTTTGCAGGTTCAACGGCTTCTGGCCGAGTCTGGTTGATCTTCGCTCCTGGATCGACTCTGAATGGTCCCCGCTACTTGTGGGTGAGGTTTTAGTCTGCCCCTTTGCGAAGGGTTTTTTCGCAGCTATCTTTGAATCTTCTGATGAAAGAGACTTTGTTTCCAGCTCTGGGCCATGGTTCTGGGGCAGAGCAGGGTTTTTCGTGCAGCCATGGACCCCTGACTTTGATCCAGCCACAGCCTCTATTTCTTCTGCTCCGGTCTAGGTGCGTCTCCCGTCACTTCCCCTGCACTTCCGAGGGGACAAATCTCTTGAATCTATCGGAAATGGCATAGGGAAATTTCTCTGCAAGTTCCCTGAAGCTGCCCCAATCAACTCCACCTTTGCCCGGATTTTTGTAGAGATGGACTTCAACAAGGGTTTCCCAGCAGAAATCATCCTCCTCGGAAAGAACTACTCTTGGACCCAGAAGATCGATTTCGAGAACCTCTGTTTCAGATGCAGGGTA
Source organism: Picea engelmannii (assembly GCA_009831015.1). Classification (NCBI taxonomy): domain Eukaryota; kingdom Viridiplantae; phylum Streptophyta; class Pinopsida; order Pinales; family Pinaceae; genus Picea; species Picea engelmannii. Next base: position 79,590 of record ML793445.1, on the reverse strand, counting down.
TGTTTTGAAACAGGGCACATAGCCCAAAACTGTGAGAAGTCATCCTGAAAAAGAAGATCATCCTAAAGCCAAAGGCCCACTTGGTGGACAGGAGCGCAACTGGAGAAGCAATCTGAAGCAAATATCCCGTCGTCAGAAGCTGAAGGGGAATCCACCTTCGTCCCCAAAGAACCTGTTAAGGGGGAAGACCCAGCGGAAGCAGCTCTACCCAGGTCTTCAAGCCCAACCTAGCAAGCCTCAAGCTGGGTCGATGTTACTGAGGCAGAAGAAGCGCAAGCTCAGCCGAAAATTCATAAATAGGGTCAAAGCAATGAATGGCAGGTCGTAACAAAAAAGAAAAAAAACATCTATCAGCGGAAAGATGTAATGACGCGAAGCCGATCTGGCTCGTTGAAATAGCTATTAGGTTAGTGTTAGCCTCTTCAGAATTCGGAAAATACATGTGTATCCAGGAGTAGTGTTAAGCTCCTGTCAGGCAGAGACTCAATGAAGCCCTGCCATTTTGTAAACGCATTCGTGGCTCGGTCACACTTAATACAAATCCTCTAATCGTTTTGGTCAAAAAAAAAAAAAGGTGAAACTATCAAGTCTTCAGGTTCCCTACAACCCCTAACCATTCCATCTTCTATATGGACATAAATCTTCATGGATTTTATAGTGGGCCTTCCTAAAGTTGGGAACAAGTTTGTCATCATGGTGGTGTTTGATCGCCTCTCTAAGTATCCTCATTTTTGTGCCTTACTCCGCCCTTTCACACTAGCACTAGTAGCACAATTTTTCCTTGATCATATTTTCAAGTTCATGGAATTCCCACCTCTATTGTATATGACCGTGACCCCACTTTCACAAGCACATTTTGGAAAGAGTTGTTTAAATTGCAGGGCACCCAATTGAATATGAGCACAACCTATCATCCCCAGTCTGACAGCCAAACGAAAGTGGTCAACAAATGCTTGGAAACCTACTTACGGTGTTTTTCTTCAGACAAACAAAACCAGTGGGTGCAATGGCTCCCCTTGGTAGAATGGTGGTACAATACTTCCTATCATACAACCACTAAAATGACCCCATATGAAGCAGTGTATGTCCAACGCCCTCCTACAATCACTACCTATCTTACAGGAACATCAAAGGTCCAATATATTGATACAATGATTCAAGGTCACACAAACACCCTCTCGACTCTGAAGGATAACCTCCACATGGCCCAAAATCGCATGAAGCAACAGGTGGACCAACATCATTCAGAAAGGGTTTTTTAGGAAGGCAATCAAGTGTTTCTTAGGCTCCAACCTTACAAGAAAACATCTCTCAAAGCACAGGGACATCACAAGTTGGAACCTAGGTTTTATGGGCCCTACCAAATCATCATCAAGCATATTGGTTCAATGGCCTACAAATTGGCCCTTGTGGCTACTTCCAAAATTCATCTGGTGTTCCATGTTTCATGTCTGAAGAAAGTGGTGGGACAGAATTGCAGGGTCCAAACCATCCTTCCGAAATTAGATGAAGAAGGCTCCCTTTGGCTCAAACCAAACACAATCCTTAATCACCGTGAATGTCTGCTACATGTAAGAACTATCAAAGAAGTGTTTATCCAGTGGAAGGACACATCACCAGAGGATGCGACCCGGGAACCATCGGCTATACTCCAGCAGTTTCCACACCTGCAGCCTTGAGGACAAGGCTTCTTTTGAAGGGGGAGGGCATGTTAGGATCCAATCCTAACCCCTATCCATGGGTCATTAGTTAGTAGGATATGTTTTCTATAAAGGCCGACATTAGTTAATAAGACCTAATAAATAAAGGAGAATAAGTAAATGTAAGAAGATCTAATAGAAGCTTCCACTTCTAGAAAGATCTTCTTCTAAAAGTTTCCTTAGAAGGTAGAATTAGTACAAATAATAGTAGGAGGCATTAGATATTTTTGTCTTGGAGTTTAACTTAACACCACATATATGTAACACATTATAATAAAGCAAAAGTATGTCTCACTATAGAAGATTGTAACAGAAAGAAATACACAACATCGCAATAAACCATAACCACAAATAACATCATTTGGATGGGGGGTTTCATTCTATTAATCTTCAATGCCAACAAACACATCATGACAACATCAATCACATTTTATACTTTATTTGTCAAAAGGGAAATGTATCCTCTATAATCAACATGCATACTCTTATCAACACTCAATCACAAATAGACTAACCAACATTTTACATTTATACATATTCACCCTTAGGTGGGAAGGATCCATTCAAATGTAGGGATTATCATCACATAGTCAATGACATTAATGCATTATACTTGATCTCTCATAGTTCCTCAGGAGAGTGGATAGTCTTCTATCACTCTGTCTCCTCAAAACTTGGGATCATGTCCCTCGATTTCTACTACTTTCTCCCTTAACTTCTTTCCTAATTGCTTCTGAATGGTCCTTGGATTCCCCAAAATCAATGAAGCTACTTGAATTTCCTGTATACCAATTGGGCGCCACCATATCCATCATCAACATGAAGGGGACAATAATTAACATGATAGGAGATTAAAAAAGTTGGTTAAAACTTGAATTATTATAAATCTCGATACACAAAGTTTAACTATTATGATAGGAATTCTTTGTTGAATTGTTTTCGCTCCATGTTTCAAAACTTCCAAGCCAATTTCATCTTGAGGAGACTCATTCATTCATTATCAAATCAAAGCTAGGGGATAAGAGACGGTTTATATTGGTTAGTAATCTAAGTTCGTGACAAAATGGCCTATTTCTATCTTTTCAAAATAATGGGGGAGAAATCAACATTTTTAGTCCGAAATCCAACAAAAATCATTTTGAATTGATGAAATCGTAGATAAGATGTTAATATTGTACATTCATGTTGAAATAAGAGTGTTAAAGGATATTGAAGTTATTTTTATATTAAGAATAACAATTTCATCAATCCAAAATTACAATTTTGACATAAATTACTTAACCAAATTCCAATAATAACAAACTTAAAAAATCAAATTCGTAAAACATTTATACCAATTCTTTACATTATATTATATGGATATGCTTATGCAACCAATATAAACATTATTCTAAAATATTAATGTGTGGCTTCACACGTGGACGTCATGGAGTAAGTTCTATTGAATTTCTTAAAAATATTAGTGAGTGGCTTAGGTGGATGCCATGGAGTAGGTTGTATGGAATTTCTTATATAATATAACATGAATCTAAAATCATTACGATGTGCATGCACGTAGTCATTTAATGCAATGTCATATCCCATTGCTAAAGTTGAAAGTTATAGATTTCCATATTTTATAAGTCAAAGTAATGAAAGCATAACGTATATAATGCATATATAATAATGTAACTTAAGATAAACTAAATGAATAATCATTGAGTTTGTAAATTGTCTCAATAAGCATTTGTTGTCGTCTTATATATGTTCAACATCAAAGCCACGTGGAGTAAAAGTGATGCCTTACCACCCATGGTGGTTGACAATTTCATTTTGCCTTAATATAAGCATTATTGTGGATGGGTAGTGGCCATACTAAATTATTAACCTTAAATATGTATGGCCACTACTATAAGCATTATTGTGGATGGGTAGTGGCCATACTAAATTATTGGCCTTAAATATGTAGGAGAATATTGCATTATTTAATGTAAGCTTTGTTTGCACTTAAGTCACTTGGATAACCAAGTTTTGGAGTCTTGGAGTCTTCCCGCGATGGATTAAGTTTAGCTTGATAAAATTTTATATCTTTTTTTAGGATTGACTTTTAATGAAAAACGTTTCTTTCTTTTCTTTTTTTTCTTTCTTTTTTTTTTTTAATTAGAGGTTTTTTAGATGTTAATTTTGCGAATTTTTTAATTATTTTTTGGATGGTTAATTTTGAAACAAGAATAATATATCGCCAAACCATGGACTGGAGGATTCGCAAAGATAATCGATGTAAGGCTAGGGCAAGCACAACAGCTCGCAGAATATCCGATCAAAGCCTGAACCATGCCTCAGCAATTGAACTTCAATTTAGCAAAGTGTCAGGCACATGCAGAAGACATCAGAGGGATATATGCAGTCTCAATGGAACATCACAGATTTCCATGGGCCCAACACCTGCGAAGAATTGTTTATCAGCTGGTTTGAATATTAAAGAAGTCACCCCTTTTCAAGAGACATCTCGGGTGGACTGTTAAAGAAATTGTTTGATGATCACGCCACGTGGAAATTTTTGTTTGGCTTAAACTATATTTAGTTGTTAATCACAGTTAAACTGTATATTATAAATAGAGAGATCAACCAATAAACAAGGGTTGATGGTTGTTGTAAGAAATCTACTTTTTGGGTTGTCGATAATTATTTTGAGACTATTGTGAATTGAGAAGTCCTTCTGGACTAGAGACACGCTATTTTCATCAGATGTATGTGATTGGAGTTGGAGAAGAAATATTTCCTTTCCTGTTCCATGAATGATGCAGTAAACGAGTAAGAGCAATTAATTCTGTTGTCAAGTTATCTGGTGCAATGTCTTGATGTTATTTACTTTAATGATGAAGATAAATCGTTGTGTTGTTATGTGATGAATGTTATGGTAGATGAATTATTTTTCTTACCATGATCTTGATCACGTATGTGTTTTCTTCTGTTAATTAGTTTTCTTAAACATTAGTTGGATGCTCATTTGGTTAATGTATCAGTACTAGGCCCTGTCACATGGAATCATTGTCTGCATGTTTGAGCAGCGGGTTATCCCAAGCTTGACCTCTTCCCACCAGTTAAAACTTATGTCCTATTATTTTTCAAGTTGGTTTATACTGGTTTGCATCTCTTATACCAGCACCACCCAAGAGAAATACGGAAAAAGAACTGTCCTAACTGAAGGAAGAGCCTTCACTAGGAAACACAAATCCCATCGATAATTCGGCCAGATCGCAAGATCTGGAGAACCATTCCACTCCAAACGCTGCAGAGTCTAATTGGGCCTCGGTGGTGGGTTTGGTTGTTGTTGTTGAGTCAGGGGATTTAGGTCCCATCAACAAGTCCTTGTGAGGAAAATATTCTTGTGTTTTCCCCCTGTGTAGGAATAGTACCCTGCACAGGATTTTGTTGTCCAAAACCAGGGTTTCCCCCAGCCGAGATGACAGCTGACGAGAAAGCGATATTACCGAATGCGTTGAACAAAGAGAATGGCATAGAACCCACCGATGTGGTGTAGGAAGAAGTTCCTAGACTACCTGCTCCGAACAAGCTGTAGTTCATGTTTGGCCCGACGGGTTGTTGGGGAGCAGCGTCGAGCGAGGGGAACGAAGGAGGTATATGACCTTCGTTGTAAGGGAAATCATTATAGGGGTTTGAGGTTCCCCCCATGGACCCTTGCAAAGGAGCATTTGATCTCCCTGCTCCCAGACCCATGGTCTATAGGGTAGAGTAGGAGAGGATTGAGTTCGTATCAAATACGGGCATACCATATGAAAACAGAGGGCCCGTCGCACTCTAGGTGAACGGAGCAGTGATCGTCGCCATAGACAGAATCAAACCATTGCTTGAAGTAGAGGCAGTCGAGACCATGGTGTTCTGGACCGACGAAGGTGGGTTAGGAGGTAGAATCGCCCTAGTGGTGGCAGTCGTTGAGGGAGTATGAGGACTCCCAGATGAAGTAGCAGCATTTTCTTGCATCGCTTCTTGCATGACTATCTGACGCTCGTTATGTTTTATCCATGGGGGGTGGGGGAATTGTATCAAAATTGGCACCGACAAGTTAGTGATCAGAGGGTTATAATGCATGAGAGCTTCTGCTCCAAGGTCAGAAATAGTCGGTTCCTCCAGGTTCGAGTATTCTCCTCTTGGGGATGGTTCGGGTACAGTTTCATGCAGCTTGGTCGCCTCAAATGACCCTCGGTGGTCAAGTCTTCGTCGTAATGGTGGCGGTGGTGGCTCCAATGAAACCGACGATAGGCCCTGAAGCCTTCGCGACCGGCGGAGCTCCTGATCTTCCACTTTGTGAAAATATCAGCGACACTGTAAGGATTTTACTAACATTGAAAAACCAGCACACACTAGAAAAGTACCTATGAGATAAAGAAAGCAACCACTAACTAGTTGGAAGAACAGTTATGCCATCCAACACTAGAGCAACTTAAAGATGCAAGTGCAACTTGAATACGAAAGCACCCTCTGGGTATACTTTACAAAGTGTGGCCCGAAGTCTTCCCTAGGTACCACGGTATACCCCCATAGTCACATGTGTAAGTCACTAGAATAAAGGCAACTAGGTTTCCATCTCGCGAATAGTCACCAAGCGGGTACAGTTGACAGTCGGGTAGACCACAATGAGCAGGGTATCAAGCCCGAACTCTATCGAGGGTATCGAAATCAAGTGGTCCGAAAGACAACTGAGGACCTCGAATGGATTCGAGATCCACGAAGCTCCGTGGCAAATGCGACTGACAGAATCCCATGACAAGTCCTCTATATGTGTTCCCCACTACGCTTGGTCCGGCTTTGGAGGGGTTATCTCTGCTACCTTTATGCACGTGACCTCATGTTTAGCCCCTATGTTAGAGGGGGGTTCCGGAAAACTTTCACGTTTACTGGAATTTTTACACTCCCTAGCACAGACTCTAATGTTTGTTTTATAGGCCTTTAAGAGTTTCCTCTCCAACCTAAATCAAGGCTCTAGCCTAGACTAGTTGATGGAACCTACAAACATAAAGTCTAGTTGATTTTAAATTAGCGTTAATTTTAAGTGGCTTGTCTTAAGTCAAGGAAACAGAAATGAAACTAGTGCTGTGCTTTGAGAGATGAAGGAGAAATAAACGAAACAGAAAGAAAAATTACTTCTTTTTTTACAAATAAAGATTTGCAAATTTAACTCTTTAACCAAATTTCTGTCACTACTTTTTTTTAAGATCTTTTAAAGGAAAACCTAAAACGCAATTTTGCTTGAATACGAGCTACTTAATGTTCTAAGCATTCAGTAAAGAACTTAAGAAAAGCACTCTTTTTTCCTAACAAGTAAAACAACTAACCTAACTGCTTAACCAAACTAAGAAATGAAATCTTTTTCAGTTTTTATGCTTCAAACAAGAAACTTGAAATAAATTCTTTTTCTTTTTCTTTAAATCAAGTGAAATGGTAAAAAGTAAAAAACAAGGCAAGACCAAAAATTGACTTCTGGCCAACTGTGGATCACAGGGAGTCACTGATGACACCAAACAAGTTGATCAAAGACTCACAGACTCGTCTAAAACCCTTTCAAAGAAAACACAAGAAATATTTAAAAAGATAAGCTAACTGATGTCAAACTCAGGCTCAAGACTGTAACAACAAAGACCAGAACTTAATCAAGAAACTCCTGAAAATTATTACTTCAATCAGGGAAGAGATTGATTGCCTCTTCTTTACAGAAAAAATTTATTGACACATGCACGCTACTGACACTTAAGCATTCTGCGTATGTATGTGGGTTGTCTAAAGTTAGGGCATGTATGTACGCGTGCAGAGCCACTACAGGTCGCATACACCTCTGTAACTTCTCAAAAGAAAGAAAACAATAGGTAGACTGATAGGGAAGGAAGTATTGGTATGGAACCAATAGGTGACCAGAATCCCTTAAAGACTCAACAACTTACAAAAACTCAAAAATGTAGTAAAACCAATTAAAACACCCAAAACGTATCCCCTAAAATCCTAGAGGCTTCCCCAGTATGGTCGTTAGTCCTGCTATAGCGGGAAAAAACCCCTATGGAATACACTAGGGTTCAACATGTAGGCAGATCTAACCATCTAAAAGTCTCCTACTTTTTATAACTACCCCGAATATACCCCACATTCATGCATGAAATACAAAGTGAAAAGATCTGGCAACTTTACCTTTAACTCCACTCCTGGTGGCGATCCTTCCGTGTTCGATTTCTCCGCTGACTACAAGTTTCCTCCCAAGGATGAATTACATTCACAAACAGATAAACAGAGAACTACAAACATGCATCTCATATATGAATTATGGGTTAGATGACAGTATAAAACATAAATCAAACATAAATATTTGACACATCATATTTCGGGACAGAAACAGTGTTCCTTTTATTGATATCACAAAGTTTACTTACAATGAGATTGGTGATTACTCCTCGAACCTAGTCTGGGCTCCTCTTCACCAATCTCCAACTGCGCTTCCACGTATCTTTCTCCTCTCAACCTCTCTCTAGGGAATGGAATAAGCTTATGATAGAGGAAAAAGGCAAGAATGGGAAATTCTGGTACAAATCTCACAAGGTAGCTGCAAATTCTTGGGGCAAGGAGGGGATGTGAAACATGAAGAGTTTCATTGTTCTTATGCTTAGCTTTGGAATGAGACCCCAACACCTCCTTTTATAGGCGGTGGGACAGTTGGAAAACTACCCAATAGCCTATAATCTCCATGAATTCCTTGCAAATTTTTAATTTTTGCAACTTTTGTGAGTATACGTGGGTTGTAATGGTGCAACTAGCATACGTACACGAGCTTTAGTGGTGCAGCAAGCATGCGTATGCAGAAAGTAGTGGTGCAGAGCGCGTACATCTTCAAAAATAGTGTTTTTAAGAAGAGCTGCTCAATGATGGCTTGGAAAAAATAGCAAGTAAGAGAGCCAGATGTCAGGTATGCATGTATGGTGCAATTTAGGTTTATAACACCAGGCCATGTCAGCCAATTAAGGCTTCTTACAATGGAATATCTCAAGCCATTAAATAGGTTTTATTAATTACAACCCTAATGCCTTTACTAGAATTAGATTACAATACAAATACATGCATGGCCTTGAGTTAGCAATGTAAAGACATGCATGGAGTGGAGATAGCCATGAGAAGACATGCATGGTGTGGAAATAGCCATGCAAAGACATGCATGGAGTGGATATATCCTTTCAAAGACATGCATGGACATGCATGGTGTGGATATATTCATGCAAATACATGCATGGACATGCATGGTGTGGATATATTCATGCAAAGACATGCATGGACATGCATGGTGTGGAGATAGTCATGAAAATACATGCATGGACATGCAAAGGCATGCATGGTGTGAATATATCTATGCAAATACTCACATCAAATACCATGGGTTACCCAATACCATGGGCTCATAAACCATTGACGGTAAACCCAACAATGACCAAATCAACAACTCTATGACCGAATCAAAGAATCTATGACTGAGTCAATATTAACCCAACATCCCCCCTTTAAACTTGACTTAGGATAAACACCTACCCCCCTCAAAATTTATAAACTGGGTATCAAGAATACAACATGCCTCCCTATCACCTAGGTCTACGTCTAGACTTTATACCAGTGAACCATAAAACCAGGGGTATGCATTGTTGATATTATGGTGGTTGTGGGAGGTATCAACCTCCATGTGTAGCCTCTGACTAGATTAGAATATTCTTGAAGCTAGAGAAACCCTAAACAGCTGTATAGAAACCATAGAAGACATGTTGGATCAATAAAATAATTAATATTTAAGTATTGACCTCTAAAAGAAGAATTTTTCCTAGACAGAAGACAAAGAGCACTATAAATAGAGGGAACTTGAGCTCGTTTGGTCATACACACTCTCACAGCTCACACATACAAGTGGTGCACAAGTTTGGAGGAGGAGTGCAACTACAACTACTACAACTGGAATTTTGATCTTGGTTTCTGGTTTATGGACTTTTTGTTTAGTGTGCTACTCTTGGAGAAAGAGAGATATGCTATCTCTTGGTTATCTTTTGGGTCTGGTATTGCTTCCGTAATTATTCTATATGTCAAGGTTATGGTGCTTGGGGGTGGCTACATGCCTATGGTTGGGAGACAATATTGAGATATTGTCTATGAAAAAATGAGCACATTTCTTTAATTCTAACAGGTTATGGGCCCACACTATCGTTAGATAATCTAACCACTGGAAGATAGATTGGGAATTTATTTTTTAAGCTCGTTGTGGCACTAATTACAACTGCAGCTAGGTTTTTTAATTATGCAGCTGCAATAAACCCAAACCCTTGTGTTTGAGAACTTCTGGTGAAGCATTTGACCTAATTACTTGACATCCTAGTGTTCCCTAGCCTAGTGCACCTCTTGGTACCTTCAACCAGTAAAAATGTTAGATTTGAATTTTTGGTCGAAGTCAAAGTTTGGCTAGTCAAAGGTTGACTTCTAGTCAAATTGATTTTGTGGTCAAAGTTGAAATTTTAAAGTTTCTAGCTTGTTATAATCATTGAATCTTCTGATTCAGTTTCAAATCTCTTCTTGTCAAGATGGTATCTAGTTTCATATTGGAAGACAAGCTGGATAATGCTACAAGACTTCAAAGGTATGCACTTGTATATGTTATCCAAGTTATATAATATAGAAAAAAATGAGTGTGTTTGCAGGGAAAGTACTAGAGACCTTGTCCAAGCTGTAATCCTGGATTCAGTGCATTCATAAGAACAAGCGTACCCTCCATAGCAAGTGAGGCTTCAGGTTCTAGGTTTGATTAAATTGTTAAATTTGTATATATCAAGGGTGATAGTTGCTACATTATAAAAGCAGTCTTTGAAATGTTCTATTATTTCTAGGTGCAATGAATACTTGACTAAATATGAATACCATTGATATAGATGCTTATTGTACTTGTTTGCAAAATGAATTAACATTTCCTCTATAGAGATATGTCTTGTTTTCTCTTATTGTTCTTGTCCCGGGTAGGTACTCTTGTGAAATATGTTTGATCCTTGTAGAAGTTGTCATAGAATAAGTTTATAAGGATGACACAATGGTTGCAACAACTTCCAGATGGGTAGAAATAAGAACAGATAGAAACAAACTTAAAGAGACTCGGAGGGATTCAGACTTGGAGGAAGTCAATAATAAAAAAGAAACCAGAACAAGCTTGTGACACTTTTCAAAAAGCAAAGAGAAATGCAGCAGACGAAAGCATGGACTCTCTCAGATAGAGGCATGAAGTCGAGATTAGGAGGGAGCTAATCCCCAATGATATGATCCATTGAAGAATTCGTGAATAGTATGAAGTATATGTCCATGTTCTTCATTAAAAGTAGCATCCATGATAAGCAAGATGTGTTCAGCCTAACTCTAGAAGAAGTCTTCTTCAAAAAGAAGCCTTGAATATTCTAGGCTCTCCATCTACATTTATGTTCCTATGAAGAAAGGAAGAAGTTGGAACCTTCACGAAGGAAGGGCATGGAATCTATAAAATATTCCATGGACTCTAATGTTGAAAAGGAACATGAGGAAGAACATGAATATTCCAAGAAAGAAATAAAATCCAGAACAACAAAAATTGAACTAGTTACTAAGCCGGAAATCATAAGACTACTAGCATGATTTGAATCCACTAGAAGAAGTCAAGCAGAAGGAATGGACGGAAATTTTGATGAATAATAATGTGAGAAATTATGAAAAATAATTATAAGTAGAAGCATTGATAGATACAAGGAAAAATTAATGGCTAGAGGGTTCTCCTAGAAGGAGGGAGAAGACTATGATGACAGCGTGTTCCAGTAGCCAGATATACCTCCACCTGAGCCATTATATCTCTTGCAGTATCCATGGGTTGGAGTTTACATAAGATGGATGTAAAGATTGTTCTTCTCAATAGAGTAATTGAAGAAGAAACATATGTAGAGAAACCTTATGGTTTTTGAGGTATCCTAGAAAGAGACCCATGTATGAAGATGGAAGAAGACCTTGTATGGGTTCAAGCAACTTGGTGCAGAGCCTCTCATGTACAATAGAAGCATGGTGAAAAATTCCTATGATGGAGGAAGTGTATTGAAATGGTTATTCAGAAGTCCATCATAATGGATTACAACTATATGGAAAACTCCCATGATGACAAATATAAAGATGATGAGAGACTCTGATTCATTAGACCCATCCCTGTATCGACAATTGAATGACTCGTTAATGTATTTTGATAATACTCAGCCGGATATTTTCTTTGTTGTGAAAATAGTTCCAGGTGGAACCTAGCCATGAAAATTGAATAACTACAAAGCATGCCTTGAAATATCTTCGTGGGATGTTTGAGTTATGATATACAACTGCATAGATTTATCAATTCAGATTGGGTAGGGAGTGCAGATGATAGAAGAAGTTCTTCTTGGATATGTTTCAGTTTGAGATTTTCCATGATATCATGGGCTAGCAGGAAACAAAAGTCTGTTATACTCAACACCGCGGAAGAAGAATATATTGCATCTTGTGATGCTTATACGAAAGCAACGTGGTTGTGTAAGTTGGTTTCTAGAATGTTTGATCAAGTGTTGGATTCGGTCGTGATATATTGTGATAACCATTGTTGTGTGAAGCTCTCAGAGAACCCGGTGTTCCACTCCTTCTCCAAACTTGTGCACCTACAGCTACTGCAACTGGAATTTTGATCTTGGTTTCTGGTTTATGGGCTTTTTGTTTAGTGCGCTACTCTTGGAGAAAGAGAGATATGTTATCTCTTGGTTATCTTTTGGGTCCGGTATTGCTTCTGTAATTATTCTATATGTCAAGGTTATGGTGCTTGGGGGTGGCTACATGCCTATGGTTGGGTGACAATATTGAGATATTGTCTATGGAAAAATGAGCACATCTCTTTAATTCTAACAGGTTATGGGCCCACACTATCTTCAAATAATCTAACCATTAAAAGATAAATTAGAAAGTTATCTTTTAAGCTCGTTGTGGCACTAATTACAACGGCAAATTCCAATAATAACAAACTTAAAAAATCAAATTCGTAAAACATTTATACCCATTCTTTACATTATATTATATGGATATGCTTATGCAACCAATATAAACATTATTCTAAAATATTAATGAGTGGCTTCACACGTGGACGTCATGGAGTAAGTTCTATGGAATTTCTTAAAAATATTAGTGAGTGGCTTAGGTGGATGCCATGGAGTAGGTTGTATGGAATTTCTTATATAATATAACACGAATCTAAAAATCATTACGATGTGCATGCACGTAGTCATTTAAT
>ML793445.1:30206-63465 GCA_009831015.1 Picea engelmannii | reverse complement strand
ATCAAGTATATTTTGCTAGAGCACTTATATTTAATACAAACCAATGCCATTAGATGCAAAGTGGCTATGGAATTTCATAATTATCGTCATAATAGCTAATTGAAGAAGTATAGCCACAACTATGCCCATTATAATTTAGTCACCTCTAGGAGCTCCATTAAAAAGTGAGTGATTTTCTTATAAACTTTAGTTTTTGTTGAAGATTTCTTCCAAAAAGATGCTTTATTTTTTAGGAAAAGATGATAATCATACTATTGAATAATACATAAAAGAAAGGAAAACAATATGGGGAAATGAATGGAAATTTAATGTAAGTTTTAAAGGTGATGCTTTTGAATGGTGGAGGTTTATTAACTATGACAAAATGGTAGAAGTTCCAGATAAATCCTTTGAACAAGAGATTTTAGATAAAGGAGAAACAAGGGTTTATTTTCATGCGGAAACTCTATATTAAAAGTTCATGGTTGTATTGATAAAGAAAAGGTCATTGTTTCTATTAACCTTAGTTGTCGGCAAAATTTTATCAATGTTTAATTGGTTAATATATTGCAAGTTCTTGCAAAACATATCCAAAGCACACAAGTTGATGGTGAGATTGTTCAAACTTTTAAATATTTGAAGCTCACCATGGATAAATATGTGTTTTATTCTAATTTTCATGCCATAGATATGAATGATGTGGATGTTATTCTTGGATATCCTTGGATGGAATCAGTTGGTACAGTTAATGTTAATGTGCAAAATACGTTTTTGCAGATTTGGTATAAGAAAGAGAAAATTACATTGTAGGATATTTCTCTTCTTAAACCAGAAGGGCCCACATGAGGGGTACCTAAAGAATTTTTTGTAGGAAAAATAATTGAAGAATATGAGGTTGAATCAGAAGAAGAGTCTACAACAACATATGAATAAAAGTTATAGGAAGGACATAAAAAAGAAGCCAAAGAGCTCAAAGACTCAAAGAAACACCATGTTGAAGAGTATAAGAAAGAAACACCAAGAGCTAAGGTTGATGTATACCACCACCCACATCACCTTGAGAAACAAAAGCCATGAAGGAAAGGGCGCGAGCATCAACAAACTTATTATGGCCCAACATGGCACCACAAAGGAAACCATTTGAGAGGCACATGGAAGCATAACAACAATGCATGGAAATATTAAAGTAACACAACAAGGAGCAATCAGATTCCATTTCAAGGTGGAAAGGAAGCAATTCGACCCCATGTTCACATTTTAGTAGGATGGATGGATGCTTGTGCTTAGTACCATTTGGCTACATTGCTTAGTTGATCATATTGTATGGTTTTTTCCCATGTTTCAAGGATGAAACATACAAAGGGGGGTAGAATGTAGTGCACCTAGGGGGGTAATATGGGGTACTTAGGAGGTACCCAAGAAGAAGAATAGTAGATATATGGCTATGTATTTCTATGTATGGAGGTCATTTCTAGTAAATAAATCCTATGTAGTAGTGTGAAAGAAATAAACATGAGAAGACCTACTAGAAGGCTCAACCTACTAGAATGTTCCATCTCTAGAATGTTCCAAGGAGATAGATAATACTATACATAAGTAGAAGCAATGTAATGGAGGTATCGTGAAGTGTGTTGTAACTGTTGCAAACAAGGATTCCTTGTGGAGTGCATTCCTTCCTTAAAAAATAATATATGGTGTTACCCTACCTCAAGGGTTTTCTCTACATTATTGTGTTAACTCTTGTGTGTGAATGAATTTATTTATTTTATGAAGTTAAGGGCTTTAATATCTACATCCATTTCTTATCCAGAATGGATCCCAGAGCCAAGATGGGGCTCAGGAAGCCCTAAAAATCAAAGTGCTCAAAATCTCTTCAAAATAGATGTGTGTGTAGGCCTCATTGATACTAACCCAATGCAACTTGAATGGGCTCAAACGGATGTCGTATGACCAATATATTGTGATTTGTTCATTTCGCCAAAAAAATTTGATGATTGTACAGTCCATACAGTGCCACATGGAAGATGACTGTACAGGTCGTATGACCATACAACTGACGTGGCAAGGTGTAGTTGGCGTTCACTGGGCAGTTTATGGTGACAGGTGGACCCATTATATTGTGATACGTGTCACCACCGCAAGGGTGACAAGTGGCACGTATGTACGAATGACGTGGCAGGGTCATACAGTCATACGACCTGTGGAAGGTACATTGGCATGTGACTGGGAAGAAACCTGGGCAGACATGTGGACGAATCGACGTTGGACACGTGGCATATAGGTGGGTGAATGAAATGGTGTCATGTGGCCCAGTCATGGGCTGCCATGTGGCACTTATCCATTGGTTAGCAGTTTTCAGAAAAATTTGTTTGGAGTCCACCGGGGTCGAACTCGTGGCCTCCGGTCCGGGCAACGCTTTGGAAAAGTTGGGATATCGATCTGCCTATTGTGTTACTTAACAACATATGTTGAAATGTAATAGTTAAAGTGAATGGAATGTTATGGCGGCCAGAGTAAGGGTTGGGGCTTAGCCCCAGCCCCAATGCAACATAATCTGTATGACCTTGCCATATATCCAAGTCCATAAAATTTTGGCGGGAGTTCCTTTGGGTATAATCCTTGATGCAAACGATATGCCCATACGACCTCACTATCATATGACTGTCAGTAGATTGTTGGAGCACAGATATGGTTACAACACTCAACCCTCGGTTTTTGGTGTCATACGATATGATCCTTTCCCTATATCATGTTTGGCGCGGATGTCCAGGCTTGGCGCTCGGTTGGTCGAGCTAGTCCACCGACCAAGGGAGTGACCAAGCACTTAAAACTAGGGGGCTTAACAACCAAGCTTGGCGCGTGGAGGATGTAGCCCGAGGCCACATGACCATCGATGCGACCGAGAGTCGGGATCGGATGGGGCTAGCGCACAAGCCTTAGCGCTTGGGCCACATGGAGGTGCCCAAGTGACCAGAAGCCAACAAAAAAGGGGTTGCGCCCTTGAGTTTTGCAAAAGTGGGTTTTAAACTTTACTATTATGATTTTTAAATGGATTTTAGACTGATATTGGGAGATTTAATCCATTTTTGGAGGATCTTGGGCCCTTTTTGAGGCCAGATCTTGGGGAGAAGCTCAGAGATGGTTACCAACTTTAGGCCTATATAAACCAAAGGTTCTTGGAGCCATGGAGAGGAGGTTTATAATAGGTTAATGCTGAAGGATTGTTGAGCCAAAGCCATTTTTATGCAGGGAAGCCATTGAGGAGAGCACCTTTGCGGGCCATTTCTGGGAGCTCCATTCATTTGATTTCAGTGTCGTTACTTTGTTGGGTTCTTGAGATCTGGTAGAACAAGACAAGATCATTTTGTAATATTTTTGGCACTGTTATGACGTACTTTTAAAGCTTTGAACAAAAATAAGAAAGCCTCACCCATTGAGACAAAGGCCCGGAGGCGTAAGCAAGATTGTCGAACTTCGTTATCACTTTAGTGTTTTATGTTTTGTTGTTCCTCATGCTCATGTCCAGATCTGTATATTTCTTTATGGTAGTCATGTTTTTATAATTCTTCCTCTTTCATTAGTTTCCTAAATGGAAATTCAACTCATGCAAAATAATTCAACCATTGTCGGTTAAAAGATATTTTCGGATCAATTTCAGATCTACAGAGTACATAACACAACTCCAATCCTCCAAACATGGATCTAAGCTATCATGTGCTATATAGGGCTTGATGCACCCCTCCATGATGCACAATTCTCCCCCTCCCAATTAGGGCATTCTCCAAGCAAGTGAGCTCTCCATGAGGCCAGAATGAAGGGTTTCCACCAAACTCTCACGAGAATTCAAATGATTAAGGGAATAATACCAAGCTAACACCTAATGAAATCAAGCAATCACTAAGAAATTTGTCTCTACCGTGCAAATCCATCATGGATCATCTCCCATGTTCCGCTCCATATCGAACCATCCAAGGGATGAACACACACCATGTACCCCAAATCTCATGAAGCATTCCAAACATGGTGTAAACACTCTCAAAATAAATCTATCATTTTAAAGGGTTATATTTGGCTATGGTAAGGAGAGATTTTAGACATCATTGTGGAAATATCATTATATTTAATATATAAATTTTGTATTTTAAATGTGTTATGAATTGGTCCTTTTTCAATGACTCAAAATAATAGGAAGGAAAACTAACATTTTTATCCTAATCTGGCAAGAATTACTTTGTATTAATGGAGATGCAAATATCAAAGATTAACATTACACAATTTGTTTGTAGTAAGGGTATTCAAGGACATTGAATCCATTTTTGCATTAAAATGACAATTTTATCAAATCCAAAATTGTAATTTGGGTAAAGATTGTTTGATCAAATTTCGGTGATAACAAACCAGAAAAAAAATGAAAATGTAGAATGCATCGCCTTGTTAATTACATGTATTATGAAATCTTATTTAAAAAAAATATATTTTTAATGGAGTTTTGAAAATTGTTATAAATTATAAATTTCAATATGTAAAGAGGTTATAGGGATTACCCATTACCACATGGATCTTTGTGTAATTAATATGACATTAATTTACATAAAATTCCAACATTGCACCACATAGTGGAGGTGCCTCCTCCCACCATCCTTTATATAGACATTTTTATTTATCTTGATTTTTTTATTTCCTATCGACGTATATCAACAAGACTCCATGTGGTTGTGATTACTATATTATCTTCCATTCACTATGCATGATACTACCCAAACATTCAGAACAAGTTGGAAAGAAGTTGGCATGTTGGGAAATATCATCTATTAGGAGTGTGACCCTAGGTCTAGGTCCATATGCAAAGAGGTTAATTGTGGGCATCCGTGATTAGTAAATGGATTTTTGGGCAATTAGTATGACATTAATTTACATAGAATGTCATTGTTACATCACATAGTGAAGGTTGACAAACTTATTTTCAACATTGTTTACAAGAGGAAGTTAATAAGTGGACAAACTCAACATTTCTTCTAGGGCTGATTTTTCCCTACATCCAGAAGGAATTTTGTTAAAATTTATAGTTCCACCTTACTGATGTGAACTTTGACCATGAAACTTTTCCTTAGGGATTTTGGGTCATTATAAGATGACCCAAATGGCTAAGATTTAAAAAAAAAAGAGTACATCAAGGTGGAACTTTGCCTTACCAAAAAAAAGAAAAATAGACTTACCTGAAGAATTGAGTTTGTCCACTTATTAACTCACTCCATCCTTTATATAAACATTTATACTTATTTTGAATTTCTATTTCCAAACGATGTAATCAACAAAATTTTATATAATTATGATCATTACATTCTTATCTATTCACTATGCATACATGTTATTACTACCCAAAACACCGAGTTATGAAGGTAATGGTAAGTTGGGAAAATACCGTTCACTGAAAATATCAGCATAGCCCATATATAAAAAGGCAAGGCTAATTGTAGAGCTCCATGATTGCTACATGAATTTTTGAGAAACCAATAATGCATTAATCTACATGAAATGCCAATGTTACACCACATAGCAAAGGTGCCTTTTCCATCATGCTTTATATAAATAGATATTTCTACTTATTCTCACCTTCTATTTCCTATAAAAGTACATTAACAAAGCTCTATGTTGTTATGATTATTGGATTCTCTTTTATTTTTTCTCTTATCTTAGGGGTGAACCACCAATTTTGGACGGATGCACGGTGGATTCACAATCCACTTATGATTTTGTCTCAATAGAAGGTTTATGTGCTTCCATACCCAAAAGGTGTTCATTGCATTCTCTTCACCATGATTATACCATTCAATATGTTTAATACAACTTAAGAAATACATTGGGAGTTTCAACGGTTTATGGTTTAATCATAGAGGAGGGGTAAACAATTACCTATTAAAATTTTTGGCAACCAATGTAACATTAATCTAAGTAGGATAAGGATTAATGTGTCCCTCTCAAAGTCCTTTATATAGACATTTCTACTCCATGTGCTTGTGGTAGTTGTCTTCTCTTCCCTAAGCCATACATGATACCACCCAAGTCATTTATAACAAATTGGGAGACTAATATGAAATATTATTTATTTTCATTTAAAATGTGAGTTTAGTTTCATATGTAAAGATCTTAATGATAAAGTTTTAAAGTTAATGTAATTTTTTAAATAATTAATATGATATTAATTCACATAAAAATATCAATGTTATGTTACACTATAAAAATATATTTTTTATACAAATTGTTATGATGTATTTGTGTTGAAGGTATATATGAGAAAACTTTTCTCTAAAACTTATTCGTACTTAAAAAACCGCTTTATGAAACTACTTATTTTTTAAAACAAATTACATGTTCATCTACTTTGCCACCACCATCTTGTTGGAGAGTCAATACGTTGAGCTTGGTGATGTCGTGGTAGTCGAGGAAAATGAAATCAGAAGGTGGTTCCTAGGTTCCTAGATCTTGTTCAATGCCCTTAGGAATGTCGACTTTCCGTTTCCACTGGGATTTATTGTCATACCTCTTTCGACCCCCTGTTTGCTTCCTCGTTTATCTCCCTGTAAACATCATGACAAGAGAAATCATGTTCTACAAAGATCTAACTTCTTCAAGTATTGTTTCCAATCTTAAATTGTGGCATCTCTGAGTTCTCCTAGACCAATTTATCATCATAGAGTTGAAAACATTAGGTCCTTACACCCTTTTTCAATTGCAAAATGAAAAGAAATTTAAGACTCATAATTTCAACATAGTTGTTTGTGCCTTCTTCCAACCCATTATCATTTTGAAAACGTGTGTTTCACTTAAAAACAATAAAGCCCCTCCCTCACAGAGAGAGTTTTGAGAGGCTCCATCAAAATAACCACAGGGATTGGATTTATCAATCACCTCTTCTTGTATCACTCAAATCCCCTCAAGTCCTTTCTCCCGGGAAAAAGGAGAGAATAGTGGTACTAATGGTTAAGAACATGTGTTTCCTCTTAAGAGGTTACAGGTTCAAATCCAGAGAGGGGTAGGGTATGTATACCTTCGTAGACTTTACCAGTCAAATCGCTGGGCAGAGGGGGGTCCCTTGTCCCACAAACAAGGAGGTCTCATACACCAAATTTGGTGTGTTGGCTTGGCCGTGACCTTAAAAATAGATTATTATTATTATTATTATTATTATTATATTAAATATTGTAATTATTATTTTAATATGAGCATGTTATTAATGTTTAAATATATTGAAATATAAATTAATTATCGGGTATTAATTATAGAATGTAATGACATTATCATTATAGGATGTAATGGCATTATAATTATAATTATTATTGTTATTGCTATTTATTATCTAATATTAAAAATATAAAAAATATAATTACATTTAAATTTAAATTTAAGGAGAAATTGTGGTGCCATAAAGAATTAAAAGATAAAAGAAAACTAAGATATTATAAGGAGGGGATCAACCCTAATGTAAAAAGTCAAAAATGTCTTTAAGGGTTAAAGATGAAAAATACTATCTCTAAAATGCCTTATGTAAAGTAAGATAAAATAGATTTCGTGTATTAACCATCATCATCATTATCATAATAAATAGTTATAATTAATATGATTAATAATATATATTAATTATCTTTCTGTATAGATAAAAATTGTTCAAATAATGTCGGTCGCATGGGTTTCCCTCTGCAGCTAGAGTTTACTCTAGCCGCCGCCTACTCCAGTCCTATATCATCGTAGCTCGCTTCAAAACCTTTGTTGTGTGCGGCTTGCATGGGATTCCATGTCATCCTTTGGTTGTGTATGGTTTGTTTGATGTTCTGCCATTTTTGCAGGGTTTGTTGGTCGGATCTCAAAGATGGGTGCTGAAATTCTAGATAATATTGAGGCATTTCGTTCTTTGGTTCAGTATTTGAACCCCAGGAACATAAATTCGCCTCATTCTAGTCGATTTTCCAAACGATATAAATATATTCCGCATCTGGAGTTCTCATCCCTGGAATCTTGTAGATTAGCTCTTTTTTCGGTGAACGTGCTCTTGTGGGAAAGTTTACTAGCTATGGCCAAATCTGAAGGTTGTGGAATATTGGGTGTTGGAGCAAAGGTTCCCTAAGATCAAAGGTACGATAAGATCTTTTGTTGTGGGCATGGGTTATTTTATTTTTACATTTTTCAGCAAATTAGAGATGGATATAAAATTCCGCTCCGGTCCCTATTTTATGGGTTCAAAGAGAATGTTTCTCTCCCCATGGAATTTAGATTTCAATCCAGAAGACGAAATCTCGACAACCCTCGTGTGGGTAAGGCTTCATTTTCTTCCTTTAATCTTTTGGGAAGAAAACTACTTTAGAACTATCGGGAATAAATTGGGAAAATACATATAGATCAGGCAAAGCCAAAAGGAAACTAGTATTCCTATGCAAGAATTTGTGTGGAAGTGGAATTGGAGAGGGGTTTGCCAGAGGAAGTGGAAATCAAAATTGATGATTGGAGTTTTCGACAACCTCTTGACTAGGAGCACATTCCTTTCAAGTGCCACATTTGTCATGATCATGGGCACTTTGCCAAAAATTGCCCAAAGTTACAACAATCTTAGCCGCTCCATTCTGAGTTTAAAATGATCACAAGAAAACATAGGAATTCGTAGCACAAGGGATCACACCAGCCGTAATAGTCGAAAAAGTCTCAGTTTAAGGGGAGTTCGAAGAATAATCAATTTGGATCCCTTGAAAATCTAGGTGATCCAAAATATGTCAAAGAACAGGGGAAGGACTCGGGAAATCATCCATCCAATGGTTTTGATTGCCCTCCAGAGGAGCCAATAATCAACCCAAATGTAGACAAGGAGAAAGATGCTTCATCCGAAGAAGAAGGAGACGACGTTCGGAAAGTTAAGGAAAAAGATGGCGATGATAGTGAGGAGACTAAGGAAGAAGATAGTAAGGCCAACGAGGAGTCGGAAGAGGAAAAAGTGGAAGCCCCATAATCAAAAGTGGCAGTGAAATTTCCAAGTCAAGGGAATTTGGTTCCAAAAGTACAGTCCCACCCTAATTCTTCTAAATCCTTTCCTTTGTTGATGCTTTAAAAAAACTGCACCCAACCCCTCCCCCCTCTTACAAGGGGAAGGAAGTCTAAAAAGGAACATGTAACTCAATGAACATGAACGACCTATGACTCGATTCCATTCGAGCTTTTTAGTCCCACTTGGCAACCATGAGTATGCAGTGCAAATTTGTGGTTTTGCTTCTCTCATATGTAAAAATCTACACTTCGAAGGATAGTAGTATCTTTTTTGTAACAATTGTTGAGATTATGTGCCTACTAAGAACTAGTAAGGCCCTTTCGTTGCTGAAGGCCCTTTATTTGTTGAAGGCTTCAGGGCATTTTGAATTTTTGTATCTTCTTGTGTTTTTGCATCCACACAACTCCTTTATAATAATAAAAAATAATAGTTTCTGTTAAAAAATAATAATAATTTCTGTTAAAATAATAATAATAATAATAATACATATTAATTATTATTAGGAATATCTATGTGTGTGTTCACTTGTGAAAACATAACCTAAGTGGAGAGGATAACACTTCATTACACAACTACTCAAATTAGATCCATTTGACTACTTTATAATTATTTATATTAATTAATTAAATATATTTATTTGTTTATATATATATATATATAATATGAACTTAATTATAATTAAATGTAACTATTATGATTATAAAAATAGTTATAATTATTTAAATCAATCAAATAATTAGTATTTAGGTATATTAATAATTAAATACAAGTCAAATTTGGCTAACACATTGGATTTCGAGCTCCAAAACTAGTGCTAGTTGAGAGGAGACATTGGTGTGTCCTAGACATGGTGCGATCTTGTGATTTTGACTGCTTAGATGCCTTTGGGTCCTGGTTTCTTATATCACAAGCTAATCCCATAGACATTTTTTGTTTTTATTCTTGCTTTAAATTCCACTACTTCAAAACACTGTACCCACTTATTCCTAGAGATTGAGTGAACTTATGTAATTTTTTCATATTTTCATAAATTTAACTAAAAACTAAGATAAAATTGTGATGTGTAAAAAGTCAAATTAATAAAAGTTGATAGCTAATTTATTAACCAACAGTATTTTTCCACAATATTAATATTTATAGTTAAAAGTTCATTTATGTCATCAATAAAATATTTTTCTAAAAAATCTCCACTAACTACTTCAATTACAACTCCTAGAAATAGAAATTGAGATAAACTTATATAATTTTTTCATATTTTAACTCAAAAACTACAGTAAAATTGTGATGTGTGAAAAGTTAAATTAATAAAATTGAGAAAAACAATAATATTTTTCCACAATATTTATAGTTAAAAGTTCATTTATGTCATCAATAGAAGATCTTTGAAAAAAATCTCCACTAACTACTTCAATCACACAACTTCACACGATAGCATAAACTCTTTCTTGCTCCATCTTACAAATAGTTTTCCAATCATTTAACATTCCCATTTACCCATTAAAAAAAATTGCTAATTTTTAATTATATTAAATTTTTATAAATTTTTCCAATATTATGTCAACGAACTATTTTAAATAAAATTAATAAATTTAATTTAACTAATAAATTTAAATTCAAATTTAATAACGATTAAACTAAATGGAAAAAAACTTCTCAAACTTTAAAATTATAGATTCCTTATCAAAACCTTAAAAATATATATGATGTATGGTTCCACCTACCCAACTTATCACATCAAAATTTCTCCGTCCGAGACCGGGCAAGTTGCAAGTATGTATGCAATTTTGTAGAATAAATTTGGCATTTGTATTGCCGGCCCTGGCCAACCACTATTTTCTTAGACACCATATCTGCCACGTTGCCCTTTTAGATTTAATTGCTGATAACCTCTGACACATTCAACTCTGAATTTCCGGGTCGCCAAATACCCCACGATCCTTCACGAGCCAGCAGCTGCACTGCGTTAAGTACAGGCGTGCCACAGAATCCACGTATCGGATTTCAGTTGGCCGGAGACGATGAAAGAGGTCCAGGTCGCGAGAACGAATCTCTGGAAGTGATTATTTTCTTTCTGTATAATTTTTTATGTAGCTGAGCTGTGAGCCTCATCAGTGTCCTAGTGAGCTGATGGACTCCTACTCTTACCCAGATTCTGTCAACTCTTCGCCGCGCTCTGTGGGGAGAGCCAGCCGAGGGACCGTCGATTCGGAATACTCTGCTCCGCACCACCACCATCACAACCAGCGATGGGATCAAGATCAGGAGTCACCGGGGGGGAGTGGCAGTGTGAGATTCATGTGCAGCTACGGTGGCCGAATCCTCCCTCGCCCCCACGACAACCAGCTGCGTTACGTGGGCGGAGACACCCGCATCGTGGCCGTCGCTCGCACAGTTTCCTACTCGCTTCTCATCTCCAAGCTCTCCAAGCTCTGCGGGAGCGCCGTAACCTTGAAGTACCAGTTGCCCAATGAAGATCTCGATGCTTTAATCTCAGTCACCACGGACGAAGATCTTGAAAACATGATGGAGGAATACGATCGATTGCAGCAGTCGCCGGGGGCAATTAATAGTAGCAAGTCTTCTTCTTCTTCTTCGTCGTCGTCGTCGTCGAGGCTGAGGCTCTTCTTGTTTCCTGCAAAGCCCGAGAGCTCTACCAGCAGCCTGGGCTCCCTGCTGGAGAGCTCCAAGCGGGAGCACTGGTTCGTCGATGCATTGAACGGGGTTCCAGTGCTCGCCCGCGGCAGATCTGAAGTGTCGTCCGTGGCTTCAGAAAACCCCGATTACTTGTTTGGATTGGATACCATCGATGATTGGGATCGCATGGCGAATCAGAACCAGAATCAGCCTCAGCCTGCAAGGAAGAGCCGGATGTCCGTGCAGCACGGGGAGGGATTGAATCCGCGATCTGAAGAAGAAGTCCATTCTGCACCCTCTTCTCCCATGCCGGATTCCTCTCCGTATTGCTCAACTTCCTCGGCCCCGCCTTGCATGGACTCACACGTCGGCCCAGTCGAACCCCAACAGGCCGGAGGAATAGGGATGGACGAACAGGGATTCGATCCCCCGACGTCCGAGGGCATAGCTGATCATGAAACACGGGCGGCTTTGGCATCTCCCGGGCTTCGAACACAGGACCCCAGGCTTGTTTTCGACGACCATATGACAAAGATTAGACCCGCGGAGACTTTTCAGCAAGTTCAGATCTCCAAACAAGAACAGGATGCGAGCGAAGAAAGCCAAAGCCAGCCAGATTTTGGGGATCCAATGATGCGGGAGGGGAGCAGTTCGAGCCTGGCCAGCATGAAGCAGGAGGGCAGTGTATCGAATCTCTCTGACGACACCAGAAACCCTCATGACACTACCGGAGGGCAGCTAAAACAGCAAGAAAGCAAGTACTCAGATGAAACAACAGCATCTGCAATGATGCAGCAAATTCCGGCAGAGCATTACATGGAACAGTCATACCCATATCCATACCCATACCCACAACCCTACTGGCAAGTCCATGACCCTCACTCAGACCAACAAGCAATTCCATACTACATGCTCCCTACACGCCATGTGCCTTCAGCTGTTCGTCCGACTGGGCAGCCAGCAGGCATGCCACTTCAGCAAATGGGGCCCATTGCACCTATGACTACTCCTGCTGTCTACAGTGCCGATATGCTCACATCCAGATCAGCAGTGCCACCTGGAGCGACGATTCAGATGACCCAGAAAGTAGTTACCTCACAGGGCCCTTCTTACCCTGCAAAACCAGCAGCAGTAGCATCCAAGATACCAATGTACAGAACAAGACCAGTGGTGACAGACATGAGGACCATGATGAGGCCCAGTCAGCCACCTGTTATGCATATGCCTCCTGATCAATATGGTTACCAACAGGTAGTCTATGAAACAAATCCTGGTCCTCATGTCTATTACACTCAGAAGGCCCCGGTTATGATGCCTCAATATCAAACTATGGCTCCTGTCACGGCAGATCTCCAGACTTCTTCCGAGTCCATTCCTGAAGCTCCAAAGTTAACCAGAGTTTCTCAGTCTCTTTGAGTTTTAAGGTTATGTCTTTATCGTTTTCTTTTATTCAATCCGCTGCACTACAGACTTTAAGTTCTTCAGCTTTCTTAGATATATGCCATGTGTGAGTCCTCCCCAGTAAACCAAGTGGCCTTGACTTCTTGGTTTCTCCTACTGTTATTGAATTATTATGTTCTATAGTTTGTCTTATGAAGGGAGTGTCAGGATATCTTAATCTCTGTACTTTTAGCTATTTCAATAAAGGCTTTGGTTAAATGTTTTGAGTTTTTTTTTTCCAAAATCTCGCTATATAAATTTGGACAAAATAGCTATTTTTAGTTGTTTAAATTGTATTTCTGAATGTATAAATAGATTCAACTTGCTGAAAAACTTTTCGAACACTCAGATTATACAAACTTAACCACTCAAATCTGCAAGTTCAACCATTCATCACCAAATTTAAAGCAAAATCAAACTGAAAAAAATACAAAAAAACAACAAAAAAAAATTAAAACATTTAAAATACTGCCTTCAATAAAAACTAAAACTGCAGCATTTGTACATGGAAAAGACGAGTCTCAAAATGGTTTTTCTCTATAGAATCATTTCAGCCTTTCCATGTATCAAGAAGTACTCTACAGTTTCAAGTACAGTTTTTGTGGGGGGAGATTTTTGTTGTTTCTGTAACCTTTCGAAAAAGTCCAGATAAAAAAGTTACCGTATGGATTTTTTGGATCTTTATATTCTTAATAAATCTAGGTAAGAAGGGTTTATGCAGATGCAGGCTTTCTTCAAGTTCTATCAAGTTTTAATGGATGAAATGGTGAGATTCATAACATGATTTTTTTAATTTGAGAATGAGATGTTTTTATATGTTATTAGTTTGTGGAGGAATAAGTTGAGAATGACTTGTTTTTATATTATTAGTTTGTGAGGAATAAGTTGATCCTGGAGTAAACAGAACTTTTTTTTCCAAATAGAAATTATAGATTTAGATTGCTGAAATTATAATATTGAAATATAAAAATAATAATAAATATTAATGACTAAAACTGCTGAAAAAACAACAATAGAAGTTTTTTTCAAATAAAAATTATAGATTTAGATAATAAATATTAATGATTAGTTCGTATGGGTGTAGATGGATTGACAAGTGCTGTGTAAATGGAAATAAATATGTAAAAAGAAGGTCTCAAGTTCCATTCTCACCCAGATTTACTAGTACCACATGTATATATCTATGACCAAACCTCCTGAAAAAACAACTTTTCATTATTAAAATGGAATTTTTTCATTGTCAAATTCTATGAAAACAACAAACAAACAGAAAAAATGCTTCGTTACACATTTAGACCATTCAGTTTGTATAAGATTTAAGCTTTTGGTCATTTTTTCTGCAATTATTTAGACTGTAGAATGTACTGCTGAAATCAAAATGTGATGGCAAGCGTTTTATAGAATAGTTAATGGGTGGGTTCTTTTTCATGTTAGTTTTGGGATTTTTTAAATTTTACATGTTCTGAGATTTTAGGGTTATAATCCTAAAAGTAAAAAATAATTTTGCAAAACACAAATATTACTAATAGATTTTGTAAAGTAAGAATATTTTGTAAACCAAAAATAATAAACTTTAATGATAAAAAAATAGTTTCATCAAATAATACACTAGTATTGCATATCTTTTAATCACATAATAACACACTTAGTATTAGTATTGCATATGTTGAGATGGAGTAGTCCAAATATTGATATGGAGTAGTGTAAACCTATTTTAAATTATAAAGAAGGATAATGGAGGGTTGAACAGTTTACCAAGGTTTAATTTTCATGGTGATCTGTAGGGAATTTTGAGTATAAATACCGTTTAAACTTAATAGTTTGTAAAGCTTTAATTTTGATGGTGATTTGTAGGGAATTATGAGTATAAATACAGTTTAAATTTACCAAGGTTTAATTTTCATGGTGATCAACAGGGAATTATGAGTATAATTACGGTTTAAACTTAACAGGTAAGCTCTTTAAACTTAGCCTAGGGAAAATATTTAAATATTCTGTTATCCATGAAGAAGTTGAAGCATTTCCTTCAATGGCATTTAAGTTCAAAATGACTAAAATTATTTGAAAAAAAAATGAAATAATGATTTTTATTTGATTTTGAAAAAAAACATAATTTTATTTATATCTAATAAAATTACATTCTTCAAATATATTTGAAATGCTACTTCATAATTCTTTGAAAGGAACTTTAGACATACACATTTATTAAAAAAGTGTGCCAAAACAACTCTTCATATCTTACTGTTTAATCTCATATACTTCTATCCCTAATATCTTCTTTAGTATGTATCTTTTAATTTCTTATTATCTTTTCTTTAATATTTTGTTGTTCTATATTCTCTGTCAATTTTATTAATTATTTCTTCCTTTCATTTATTTTATTTATTAGCAATTATCTTTTTTTCCAACTGCTGTTACTTGAGTTTAAATCTTTAAATTTATTCTTTTGATGATGGGTGGAGTGTCCACTAAAAAAGTTGGTCATTTCCAAACTATCTACAGTTTATTTTAGAAAGTTTTACAGCAATTATGAACATTTTTTACTGGTAAAGTCTATAGAGGTATACATACCCTATCCCCCTCTGGATTTGAACTTGTGACCTCTTAAGAGGAAACACATGTTCTTAACCTTTAGGCCCACTCAAGTTGTATACTGGGATATATATGATCTTTTTTAAAAGCATTTTTAAATCTGATGATATATATTTCAATATATAAAGCATTAAATGCTATGTTGTTCGATGCATATTGTTTATCTTTATTTAAGACACTAGAACCAATTCAAAAGCCATTGCTTAAAAAGTTGAATCCTAGTTGAATCCTACTTGATGTTGACTAGTACTAAAAGTAGTTAAGGAATCATATGTTATTTCAATATAAAATATATATAAAAGAGTCTTATGGCAGCCAATACGCTGAGGTGGTATATAGGTGGTGGGATTTGAATTGCTTTCAAATTTTATAGTCTATACACCAACTCACCTAGTAATAAATGCTGAGTAACAAAGTAAATATTATTATATATAATAATAATGATAATTATTATTATTATATAAAAATTTAAGTTAAAATAAATATAAGAAAAATAATATATAATTATTAAAATATGTTTAAAAAAATTTATTTTGACTAATATAAAAGTCAAATTATACCTAATTCACTTACAAGAAAAACTCATTAACCAGTCAAGTTTGAAATTAGATTGTCATGATTATAATGGCTACCAACCCCGAGACAATATTCAATACTTAATTAAATTAAATTATATATATATATATATATATATATATATATATATAACTAATCATCAAAAACAAACTAAAATTTCTCCCTGTGTTGGTCAATCTATAATATAATAGATAAGCAACTATTATCAATAATTGCGAGAACCTGGAGCACATATTCGATGAAACCATTATCAGTACCGCCATCATTTATCTTGAGAAAACATACAGGGCTCCTGCCCCACCTGATTTGACATAGTTAGAAAAAAAAACGAAATTGAGGCCGCTGGTCTGCCATTGATTTGGCAGTCACCTTCATAGCTCTTTGTCTGTATATAAAATCAAAAAGTTGTCCGAGCAGGATGGATCTTTTTATAGAGAGGTGGAGTGTAGAATGGGTTGATGGGATATTTTTTGGATATTATTTTATAAAGCTGGAGTGTAGTAGGGGTGGAAAGGATATTTTTATATGGAAAGGTAGAGCGTAGGAGGGGTTGATATGGGACGTCTGACCTGTTGATATGACTAGAGGATGATGACAGGCAAAGATTCCGTGTTGCGTTGGGAAATTTCAGGGAAGGGAAAGTTATAGGAATCAGTTTGTTATTGATTTTATTGATGCAATGTATTTAATATTTACATTGTTATACAGTATTGAATGCTGTTTAAGGTGAGTATTGTTATTCCTCTTAAGAGGTCATAAGTTCAAATCGAGAGGGGGTAGGGTATGTATACCTCTGTAGATTTTACTAGTCAAATCGCTGGACGGAGGGGGGTCCCTTGTCCCAAAAACAAGAGGGTATCAAATTAAATTTGAATTGTTTAAATTAAGCGTTGGCTAAAAGTTTTTTTTTTGGGGTTTTCTGTTGTTTTATTGGTATTTCTGAATGTATAAATGGATTGAACTTGTTGAAAAACCTTTAGCACACTGAAATTATGCAAACTTAGCCACTCAAATATGTAAATTCAACTATTCATCACCGATTTCAGACAAAATCAAACTGAAAAAAGTTACCAAAAAACATCAAAAAAATAAAAAGTTTAGAATACTGCTTTAAATTATACTATATGACTTTAAACTTTGTGTATATCTTTTAGAGAACTTAGAACTTTTCTCCTTATCCATCCCTTAAATAGAGATCTAATCCTCCAAACCTTAAGTAAATAGAGATCTAAATCCTCCTTAAAAAAAAATATAAAGTAGGATACCTAAATTCATAAAACAAGGCTAGGGAATGTTAGGACATTGAGTTTATTGAGAAAATTAATTTTTTTTAATGTACTTATAGTTATTGGGGATGGATTTTATGTGTGTTTAATTTGGGTAGAGGGATATTAGGACATTAAGTTTATTAAGATTGGTTTGTATGTACGTATAGTTATTGGGGATGGATTTTATGTGGGTTTAATTTGGGTAGAGGGATATTAGCCAATAAATCATTTAAAAAATTAATAAAGAAAAAAAAATTAAATTTGTTATTTTTTTTTTCTTCTCTTGGTGATGTCATTGTACTTGAATAAGAGAACAACTTTGCAAATTAAAGTAAATGATACTAGAATGCATCATAGTGAATCCCTTTCAAACCCAATGAAAGCAACAAACAACAAGTATTAAGGTTTGTGACTTAATTTAATAGTGATCAAGCAAACTAGGAAGGCATCTTAGGGTTTACTTGCCCTTTTGGTAGGGGGAAGCCCTTAATTAAGTGTGAATCTAATCTAACCTTATATAAACTAAAGCATTGGCAGTTATTTTGTGATTTGATTTCCCATGAAGGGAGCAAGGGATAGATTGTTGAAGGGCTAACAAGTTATAATGTGGGTTAGACAAACTCAAGCAAATAAATGGGAAAGTATTATGCAAAAAATAGTAAATTTGTTTGTTTGTTAACTACACTAAATTACAAGGAAATCTCTATCAAGATCAACATCCCAAGCAAGAGTGAAATAACAAGCTATTCCTAAATTGTCCAACCTTCCCTTAATCTTCTATAAGATCCTCTATAGGTTTTTGGAGAAGAGATCAATTTCAGAAGAATGAATTGGATCCATACAGTTTTACGTTCTTAGTAATAAGTAAACCAAATAATGCTTGTGATCCCAGTTAGATATCGGTGGCCACCCACCTTTTCCAACTGGCTCAAAACAGTGTTCTAGCAGTTTTGGTAATTTACTATTTTTAGCAGTTTTTAACTTCCGGGGCCATTTTGCGGGCCTAAATGAAGGTTTTTTGGGATCGAGGTTCTCAATAATAGTTGAAGGCTCTGATTGAGCCCCCTAAATGAATCTCCTCGACGATACATTTCCAATGAGCTATCATGTGCCTAAAACAGAGATCGTATGCAAAAGTTACGACCCCGGGAAGTTGATGTACTAACTTACCCAAATGGGGCCCACATTACTTTTGGTGCTTCATATCCTAGGGTTAGGTTTTTGGATGTATAGGGTTTTTGACATTTCGGTTTATTGTAAAAAGGCCTTCAGAGCCTCATTGTAATCATCTTCTTGCGAATGAACGTAGCCGTCACATCTCTTCTCAGAGATAAGCCACTACCATTCCAACAAGCTTGTTTTCCGCTGCATTTTACAGTTTCATCTTATTTCCCTATTGAATAGAAAACCAGTTTTACTGTATCTTTGTTATTTTGTGTTAAGCACCTGTTAATAATATGTAGTCATTTTGTTCTGCTCATAAAATCCGGATCAGTGGTATTAGAGCGGTCTGCTCCTTGTCGTCTTAATGCATGTCCCCAATGCGATCAGAGTACAAAGAGTTGGGTCTCGAGCTTGTTTCTCTTGAGGACAAAAGATCTTGCATGCCCAAGCAACCTCTCATGGTAGGAGAAAATAAAGATGACGGGACAGAAGATCCTTTCAAAATGTTGCTTGAGGAAACCCTCATGCAACAGAGGAATGAGATGATGGATAGTTTCGTGCAAATCCTTCGATGGCTACCAACATGCGATGCATCTTCTTCGAGGTACAAATAAACTTCGATATTACTATATTTGAAGGTTAGATAGACGCAAATGTTGTAGACAAGTGGTTGAATCTAATAGAAGGGTATTTTTCTGTCTATAACTTTTCAAATAGAGAAATGATTACTTTTGCACTCCTCAAAGTCGTTCCCCATGTCAAAGATTGGTGGGAAACTTTCTTTGAGCAAAAGGAAACAGAGGAACCCTCATTATTTACGGTCACGACCACCTGGGAATCCTTCAGGGATGTTATTAAGGAACAATACTACCCTATCACAAGTTATGATGACTTGTATACCAAATGGACCACACTGCGGCAATAAAGAGACCAAGCAGTGTCAGATTTCACAAATATCTTCCATACCTTGCGCACCAAGCTGGGTATCAAAGATTCAGAGCGACATATGGTGCTCAAGTATCGCAGTGCTCTGCATAGATACATCCATATCGAAATGGAATTTTTGGACATCTCATCCTTGGGCGCGGCCTACCGATATGCCATCAAAATCGAGCAGAAGCTCAAACAAAAGATGCGAAAATTTGGGCCTGGGAACCTCTCACAACAAAATCCAGGAAAGGGCAGACCCAACCCACATAACAAAGGACAAAGCAAAGATGGACAGTATCAGAACAACCAGTCCAAGACACAACCAAAGAAGGACACCAGAAAGACAAAGGAAGATACCGGAAAGTGGTGTGACTTCCATAAGATCCCTTGGCATAACATTGTCGACTGTCGCTCAAAGCAGTCGTTGGTGGTCGAAGTGAAAGCCTCTGAATCAGATGCAGGTTCTGACTCTAAGTCAGAACCATCAAGGGGAAGACAGATCATTGACGCCGAACCCAGTGCCACCATTTCTACCACTAAGCTCCAGCATGGTCAACCAGATGAGCCAGTAGAAGGAGAGCACCTATTCCATTCACAGATGTGGGTAAAATGCACCCCGCTGCACTTCATCGTTGATAGCGGTAGCCAGAAGAACCTCATCTCAGTAGAGGTCGTCAAGCGGCTGGCCCTGCCGACAATGCCGCACCCACAACCCTACACCATTGGATGGCTCTGCTAAGGAAGCGATCTTCGCGTCAGCAAACAGTGGCGACTGTCATAAGACATCAAGCCCTTCAAACACAATGTATTGTGTGATGTTGCTCCTCTCGAATTTTGTGATGTTCTTTTGGGCCAACCTTATTTATGGAAACGTCATGTTGTATATGAGTCTAGGTCTCGTAGTGTTATTATTACTTTGAACAAGAAATTGTACAGGATACCTGAGGCAGTCCCACCTAGTGTTATTTCCTTGATCTCTGCTAAGCAATGAAGGAAGGTCATCTCTCAGATGGGGAAGTTTGTCTTCTTCGTGATTCACTCTCAGAATGAGTGAAAGATCACAACCACATCCAGGGTCTCTGTGGCCGACCTCTCCACATAGAAGAAGAAATTAGATAAGGTCATGGAAGAATACTCAGATATCTTCTCCTCACCTTTCGGGGTACCTCTGCACTACCAGGTCAAGCACCCCATCGATCTGACCCCAGACGCATCGTTGCCCAATGGGCTAGTCTATCGTCGCTCTCTGTTAGAGAATGAGGAGATCAAGCGATAGATCCAAGAACTATTCCACATGGGGCACATCTGTCCCAACTCATCGCCTTGTGGGAGCCCAATCGTGCTGGTACAAAAGAAAGATGGAACCTGACGACTCTACATCGATTACCGGGCTCTGAATAAAATCAAAGTCAGAAACCGGTACCCGATTCCCTTAATCGACGACCTCCTTGATCAACTCACGGGGGGCAAATACTTTAGTAAGATATATCTGAATT
Organism: Picea engelmannii; assembly: GCA_009831015.1. Classification (NCBI taxonomy): domain Eukaryota; kingdom Viridiplantae; phylum Streptophyta; class Pinopsida; order Pinales; family Pinaceae; genus Picea; species Picea engelmannii. The sequence continues at coordinate 42,355 of ML793445.1, read as the reverse complement.
CTGGCTACCACCAGGTCCCGATAGAACAAACAGATGTATGGAAGGTCGCCTTCAAGTCAAATGAAGGCCTTTTTGAATGGTTGGTCATGCCCTTTGGTTTGACAAATTCTCTAGCCACTTTTATGAGGATGATGGACGATATCCTACGACCATTCACCAATACATTTGTATTGGTGTATCTGGATGACAATATCATTTACAAAAAGACTTGGGCCAAACACTTGCAACATATTTAGCAGGTTTTGTGCACCCTTTGATAGCACAAGCTATACGCCAACCTAGAAAAATGCTCATTTGGCATGGACAGGGTCCATTACCTGGGCCACATCGTTCATCAACATGGCATACATGTGGATCCAGCCAAGATCCAAGTCATCCGTGACTGGCCAGACCCAACCATATTCACTGTGCTTCAGATCTTCTTGGGCCTTGCCAATTTCTACCGCAGGTTCATGTTGGGATTCTCCCATATTGCATGGGCCCTTAGCCAAATAACCAAGGGTGGTGGTAAGGCGAAATTTTTGTGGGGTCGGTTCCAACAACAAGCGTTCGATGATTTGAAGCAGTTCTTGTGCTCAGCCCCAGTACTTTCACTACATACCTGCAACAACCCTTTGAGATCGAGACAAATGCTTCAGACTATGTTGTGGGCGTCGTTCTCACTCAACACGACCGCCCCGTGGCCTATCATAGTGAGAAACTATTAGATGTTGTCCGTAAGTACCCTACTTATGACAAAGAAATGTACTCCATTGTAAAAACCTGCCACCAGTTGAGACATTACATTCTTGGGAAGGAGACAATCATCCACATTGATCATAAGCCACTGTAGTTCATGCAGACACAAGGAAAATTGCAGAATGACCGCCATCAAAAGTGGTCCACATACTTGCAGCAATTCCACCTCAACATCAAGTATAAAACAGGAAGCACCAACCACGTCGTTGATTGCCTCAGTAGACTACCAGTCACGATGCTCACCACGGTGCTAGAATCTTGTGGCCATGAGACCTCTGGATGGCCCCAACTCTATGAGACAAACCTAGACTTCGCCACCACCTACCAAATGTTGGGTGCAACACAGTTGTCGATAATTTCCATCTTCAGGATGGGTTGTTGTTTCCTCTGGTCCATATCTGTGTTCCATCAAGAAAACGAGTGAAGCTAATCTGGGAAGCCCACTACATTAGGGTGGCAGGACACTTTGGCGTCGAAAAGACAATGGCGATGCTAGAGAAACATTTCTACTGATCAAAACTTCGACAGGAGGTCAACAAGTATATCAAGTCTTGCATTGCCTCTGCTATTGTGAAACTGACCACTAAGAAACAGGGCATGTACACCCCTCTTCTTACTCCTGACAGACCATGGGAATCCATCTCAATGGACTACATGTCGGGCGTCCCATCCACCAAGTGGGGAAATGACTGTGTTTTTGTGGTTGTTGATCATTTTTCTAAGATGGCGATTCTGGTTGCTTATAAGAAGAAAATCACAACAGAGGCCACTGCCAAGCTCTTCTTTGAACGAGTCTAGTTACATTTTGGAATCCCACAAACCATTGTCTCAGATCGGGACAGTCAATTTCTCAGCACATTCTGGTCGAGCCTCTGGTCACTGCTGAACACCAAGCTCACCAAATCCACAGCCTTCCACCCCCAGACAAATGGCCAAACCGAGGTCGTAAATCGAATGATTGTGCATATCCTTTGCATGTATAATTCCAAGAACCCTTACACATGGGATGAGAGCCTTCCCTATGTCCAACATAGCTACAACCGAGCCCTGCATATCTCAACTGACCACATCCACTTTCAGTTGGGGTTGGGATTCCAACCATTGGGTCCCATATATGTTGCACTTCCCCTTGTGGTCACCTTGACCGACTCATATCCTACTCCAACTGAAGCTGACAAAGCCACCTAGTTCATTGAACGGATCTAGCACATCCACCAATAGGTTCGGGATATCCTATAGAAGTCCAATGACAGGTACAAGCAGTGTCATGATCAACATCGGGTGCCACATAAGTTTCAGGTGGGCGACAAAGTTTGGGTGCACTTGCAGAAAGAACTCCTTACAGGACCCCATCGAAAGCTTCACCCACTCCATTATGGGCCATACACCATCACCAAGGCCGTGGGGGATAATTATTTTGAGTTCAACATTCCTCCTTTCCTTGGCGTGCACCCAATGTTCAACGTGGATCTCCTTCGCCCTTATTTCCCACCATTATTGGACACTTCAGAAGTAGTAGAACAATTGACACCAACATAGCTCAACCCTGACTGCATACAAAAGGCATCCAGTGATCAGATTGTGGACACACAGATCAAGGGCACTCGACAACAAAGGATCCAGCTTTATCGAGTCATCAAAGCAGGGCAACTCCTGCAACAAGGCAAGTGGCTCACCCGGGGCCAAATTCAATAGAAATTTACTCATCTAATGGGGAAACTAAACGCAATGGAGACAATTGATTCCTAAGGAAGGAGTATTGATCGAGGTGGATATAGGTGGCCACCCACCTTTTGCAACTGGCTCAAAACAATTTTCTGGCAGTTTTGGTAATTTACTATTTTTAACAGTTTTTAACTTCCGAAGCCATTTTGAGTGCTTAAATGAAGGTTTTTTGGGATCGAGGTTTTAAAAATAGCCAAAGGCTCTGATTGAGCCCCCTAAATTAATTTTCTCGATGATACCTTTGCAACGAGCTATCGTGCGCCTAAAACGGAGATCGTTTGCAAAAGTTACGACCCCGGGAAGTTGATGTACTAACTTACCCAAACGGGGCCCACATGACTTTTGGTGGTTCATCTCCTAGGGTTAGGTTTTTGGATGTCTAGGGTTTTTGACATTCCTGTTTATTGTAAAAATACCTTCAGAGCCTCATTGTAATCATCTTCTTGCGAATGAGCGTAGCCGTCACATCTCTTCTCAGAGATAAGCCACTACCATTCCAACAAGCTTGTTTTCCGCTGCATTTTACAGTTTCAGCTTATTTCCTTATTTAATAGAAAACTAGTTTTAATGTATCTCTGTTATTTTGTGTTAAGCCCCTGTTAATAATATGTAGTCATTTTGTTTTTCTCATAAAATCCGGATCAGTGGTATCAGAGTGGTCTGCTCCATGTCGTCTTAATGCATGTCCCCAACACGGTCAGAGTACAAAGAGTTGGGTCTCGAGCTTGTTTCTCTTGAGGACAGAAGATCTTGCATGCCCAAGTGACCTCTCATGGTAGGAGAAAATAAAGATGACGGGACAGGAGATCCTTTCAAAATGTTGTTTGATGAAACCCTCACGCAACAGAGGAACGAGATGATGGATAATTTCGTGCAAATCCTTCGGCGGCTACCAACATGCGACGCATCTTCTTCGAGGTACAAATAAACTTCGATATTACTATATTTTAAGGTCAAATAGACGCAGATGTTGTAGACAAGTGGTTGAATCTACTAGAAGGGTATTTTTCTGTCTATAACTTTTTGAATAGAGAAAGGATTACTTTTGCACTCCTCAAAGTCGTTCCCCATGTCAAAGATTGGTGAGAAGCTTTCTGTGAGCAAAAGGAAACAGAGGAACCCTCATTATTTACAATCACGACCACCTGGGAATCCTTCGGGGATGTTATTAAGGAACAATACTACCCTATCAGAAGTTATGATGACTTGTATATCAAATGGACCACACTGTGGCAATAAAGAGACTAAGCAGTGCCAGATTTCACAAATACCTTCCATACCTTGCGTTCCAAGCTGGGTATCAAAGATTCAAAGCGACATATGGTGCTCAAGTATCGCGGTGCTCTGCATAGATACATCCATATCAAAATGGAATTTTTGGACATCTCATCCTTGGGCGCAGCCTACCGATATGCCATCAAAATCGGGCAAAATCTCAAACAAAAGATGCAGAAATTTGGGCCTGGGAACCCCTCACAACAAAAGCCAGGAAAGGGCGGACCCAACCCACATAACAAAGGACAGAGCAAAGATGGACAATATCAGGACAACCATTCCAAGACACAACCAAAGAAGGACACCAGAAATATAAAGGAAGATACCGGGAAGTGGTGCGACTTCCATAAGATCCCTTGGCATAACATTGTCGACTGTCGCTCAAAGCAGTCGTTGGTGGCCGAAGTGAAAGTCTCTGAATCAGATGCAGGTTCTGACAATGAGTCAGAACCATAAAGGGGAAGATATATCATTGACGCGGAACCCAGTGCCACCATTTCTACCACCAAGCTCCAGCCTGGTGAACCAGATGGGCCAGAAGAAGGAGAGTGCATATTCCATTCACAGATGTGGGTAAAATGCACCTTGCTGCACTTCATCGTTGATAGCGGTAGCCAGAAGAACCTCATCTCAGTAGAGGTCTTCAAGCGGTTGGCCCTGTCAACAATGCCGCACCCACAACCCTACACCATTGGATGGCTCTGCCAATGAAGCGATCTCCGCGTCAACCAACAGTGGCGACTGTCATACAACATCAAGCCCTTCAAATACGATGTATTGTGTGATGTTTCTCCTCTCGAATTTTGTGATGTTCTTTTGGGCCAACCTTATTTATGTAAATCTCATGTTGTATATTAGTCTAGGTCTCGTAGTGTTATTACTACTTTGAACAGGAAATTGTACAGGATACTCGAGGTAGTCCCACCTAGTGTTATTTCCTTGATCTCTGCTAAACAATGAAGGAAGGTCATCTCTCAGATGGAGAAGTTTGTCTTCTTCGTGATTCCCTCTCAGAATGAGTGAAAGATCACAACCACATCCAGGGTCTCTGCGGTCGACCTCTCCACATAGCAGAAGAAATTAGATAAGGTCATGGAAGAATACTCAGATGTCTTCTCCTCACCTTTCGGGGTACCTCTGCACTGCCAGGTCAAGAACCCCATCGATCTAACCCCGGGTGCACCGTTGCCCAATGGGCTAGTCTATCGCCGCTTTTTGTTAGAGAATGAGGAGATCAAGTGACAGATCCAAGAACTGTTCCACAAGGGGCACATCCGTCCCAACTCATCACCTTGTGGGAGCCCAATCGTGCTGGTACAAAAGAAAGATGGAACTTGGCGACTCTACATCGATTACCGAGCTCTGAATAAAATCAGAGTTAGAAACTGGTACCCGATTCCCCGAATCGACGACCTCCTTGATCAACTCACGGGGGCCAAATACTTTAGTAAGATAGATCTGAAGTCTGGCTAACACCAAGTTCCAATAGAACAAACAGATGTATGGAAGGTCGCCTTCAAGTCAAATGAAGGCCTTTTTGAATGGTTGGTCATTCCCTTTGGTTTGAAAAATTCTCTAGCCACTTTTATGAGGATGATGGATGATATCCTGCGAGAATTCACCAATACTTTTGTATTGGTGTATCTGGATGACATTCTCATTTACAACAAGACTTGGGCCGAACACTTGCAACATATTTAGCAAGTTCTGCGCACCCTTCGACAACACAAGCTATACGCCAACCTAGAAAAATTCTCATTTGGCATGGAAATGGTCCATTACCTGGGCTACATCGTTCATCAGCATGGCATACATGTGGATCCAACCAAGATCCAAGTCATCCGCGACTGACCAGCCCCAACCATATTCATTGAGCTTCAGAGCTTCTTGGGCCTTGCCAATTTCTACTGCAGGTTCGTGTTGCGATTCTCCCATATTGCATGGGACCTCAGGCAAATAACCAAGGGCGGTGGTAAGGAGAAATTTGTGTGGGGTCGATCCCAACAACAAGCGTTCGATGATTTGAAGCAGTGCTTGTGCTTAGCCCCAGTACTTTCACTACATACCTGCAACAACCCTTTGAGATCAAGACATATGCTTCAGACTATGTTGTGGGCGTCGTTCTCACTCAGCACGGCCACCCCATGGCCTATCATAGTGAGACACTATTAGATGTTGTCCGTAAGTACCTTACTTATGACAAAGAAATGTACTCCATTGTACAACCCTGCCACCAGTTGAGACATTACATTCTTTGGAAGGAGATAATCATCCACACTGATCATAAGCCATTGTAGTTCATGCAGACAGAAGGAAAATTGTAGAATGACCGCCATCAAAAGTGGTCCACATACTTGCAGCAATTCCACCTCAACATCAAGTATAAAACATGAAGCACCAACTGCGTCGCTGATTGCCTCAACAGACTACCAGTCGCGATACTCACCACGGTGCTAGACTCTTGTGGCCATGAGACCTCTGGATGGCCCCAAATCTATGAGACAAACCTAGACTTCGCCACCACCTACCAAATGTTGGGTGCAAACGCAGTTATCGATAATTTCCATCTTCAGGATGGGTTGTTGTGTCCTTTGGTCCATATATGTGTTCCATCAAGCGAGCGAGTGAAGCTAATCTGGGAAGCCCACTACAGTCGGGTGGTAGGACACTTTGGTGTCAAAAAGACAGTGGAGATGCTAGAGAAACATTTCTACTGATCGAAACTTCGACAGGAGGTCAACAAGTATATCAAGTCTTGCATTGCCTCCACTATTGTGAAATTGACCACTAAGAAACAGGGCATGTACATCCCTCTTCTTACTCCTGACAGGCCATGAGAATCCATCTCAATGGACTACATGTCGGGACTCCCATCCACCAAGCGGGGAAATGATTGTGTTTTTGTGGTTGTTGATCGTTTTTCTAAGATGGCGATTCTGGTTGCCTACAAGAAGATAATCACAACAGAGGCCACTGCCAAGCTCTTCTTTGAACGAGTCTGGGTACATTTTGGAATCCCACAAACCATTGTCTCAAATCGGGACAGTCGATTTCTCATCACATTCTGGTCGAGCCTCTGGTCACTATTGGACACCAAGCTCACCAAATCCACAACCTTCCACCCCCAGACAGATGGCCAAACTGAGGTCGTAAATCGAATGATTGTGCATATCCTTTACATGTATAATTCCAAGCACCCTCGCACATGGGATGAGAGCCTTCCCTATGTCCAACATAGCTACAACCAAGCCCTTCATATCTCAACTGACCACAACCCCTTTCAGGTGGGGTTGGGATTCCAACCATTGGGTCTCATAGATGTTGCACTTTCCCTTGCGGTCACCTTTACCGATTCATCTCCTACTCCAACTGAAGCTGACAAAGCCACTCGGTTCATTGAATGGATCTAGCACATCCACCAACAGGTTCAGGATATCCTACAGAAGTCCAATGACAGGTACAAGCAACGCCATGATCAACATCGAGTGCCACATAAGTTTCAAGTGGGCGACAAAGTTTGGGTGCACTTGCAGAAAGAATGCCTTAGAGGACCCCATCGGAAGCTTCGCCCACTCCATTATGGGGCATACACCATCACCAAGGCCGTGGGGGATAATTATTTCGAGTTCAACATTCCTCCTTTCCTTGGCCTACACCCAATGTTCAACGTGGATCTCCTTTGCCCTTATTTCCCACCATTATTGGACACTTCAAAAGTAGCAGAACAATTGACACTGACATAGCTCAACCCCGACTGCATACAAAAGACATCCAGTGATCAGATTGTGGACACACATATCAAGAGAACTCGACAACAAATGATCCATCTTTATCAAGTCGTCAAAGCAGGGCAACTCCTGCAGCAAGGCAAGTGGCTCACCCGAGGCCAAATTCAATAGAAATTTACTCATCTAATGGGGAAACTCAATGAAATGGATACAATTGATTCCTAAGGAAGGAGTATTTATCGAGGTGGATATCGGTGGCCACCCACCTTTTGCAACTGTCTCAAAACAGTTTTCTGGCACTTTTGGTAATTTACTATTTTTAGCAGTTTTTAACTTCCGGGGCCATTTTGAGGGCCTAAATGAAGGTCTTTTGGGATCGAGGTTTTCAAATATAGCCATAGAATATGATTGAACCATCTAAGTTAATCTCCTCGACGATACCCTTGCAACGAGCTATCGTGCGCCTAAAACAAAGATCGTATGTAAAAGTTACGACCCCGGGAAGTTGATGTACTAACTTACACAAACAGGGCCCACATGACTTTTGGTGGTTCATCTCCTAGGGTTAGGTTTTTGGATGTGTAGGGTTTTTGACATTCCTGTTTATTGTAAAAATACCTTCAGAGCCTCATTGTAATCATCTTCTTGCGAATGAGCATAGCCGTCACATCTCTTCTCAGAGATAAGCCACTACCATTCCAGCAAGCTTGTTTTCCGCTGCATTTTATAGTTTCAGCTTATTTTCTTATTGAATAGAAAACCAATTTTACTGTATCTCTGTTATTTTGTGTTAATAACCTTTTAATATTATGTAGTCATTTTGTTCTACTCATAAAATCTAGATCAGTGGTATCAGAGCGGTCTGCTCCTTGTCATCTTAATGCATGTCCCCAACGCGGTCAGAGTACAAAGAGTTGGGTCTCGAGCTTGTTTCTCTTGAGGACAAAAGATATCGCATGCCCAAGCAACCTCTCATGGTAGGAGAAAATAAATATGACGGGACAGGAGATCCTTTCAAAATGTTTCTTGAGGAAACCCTCATGCAACAGAGGAACGAGATGATGGATAGTTTCGTGCAAATCCTTCGGTGGCTACCAACATGCGACACATCTTCTTCGAGGTACAAATAAACTTCGATATTACTATATTTGAAGGTCAGATAGACGAAGATGTTGTAGACAAGTGGTTGAATCTACTAGAAGGGTATTTTTCTATCTATAACTTTTCGAATAGAGAAAAGATTACTTTTTCACTCCTCAAAGTCGTTCCCCATGTCAAAGATTGGTGGTAAACTTTCTGTGAGCAAAAGGAAACAGAGGAACCCTCATTATTTACAGTCACAACCACCTGGGAATCCTTCGTGGATGTTATTAAGGAACAATACTACCCTATCAGAAGTTGTGATGACTTGTATACCAAATGGACCACAGTACGGCAATAAAGAGACCAAGCAGTGCCAGATTTCACAAATATCTTCCATACCTTGCGCACCAAGATGGGTATCAAAGATTCAGAATGACATATGGTTCTCAAGTATCACGGTGCTATGCATAGATACATCCACATCGAAATGGAATTTTTGGACATCTCATCCTTGGGCACGACCTACTGATATGCCATCAAAATCGAGCAGAAGCTCAAACAAAAGATGCGAAAATTTGGGCCTGGGAACCTCTCACAACAAAAGCCAGGAAAGGGCGGACCCAACCCACATAACAAAGGACAGAGAAAAGATGGACAGTATTAGGACAACTAGTCCAAGACACAACCAAAGAAGGACACCAGAAAGACAAAGGAAGATACCGGGAAGTGGTGGGACTTCCATAAGATACCTTGGCATAACATTGTCGATTGTCGCTCAAGGCAGTCGTTGGTGGCTGAAGTGAAAGCCTCTGAATCAGATGTAGGTTCTGACTCTGAGTCAAAACCATAAAGGGGAAGATAGATCATTGACGCGGAACCCTGTGCCACCATTGCTACCACCAAGCTCCAGCCTGGTGAACCAGATGAGCCAGAGGAAGGAGAGTGCCTATTCCATTCACAGATGTGGGTAAAATGCACCCCGCTGCACTTCATCATTGATAGCGGTAGCCAAAAGAACCTCATCTCAGTAGAGGTCATCAAGAGGCTGGTCCTGCCGACAATGGCGCACCCACAACCATACACCATTGGATGGCTCTGCCAAGGAAGTGATCTCCGCGTCATCCAACAGTGGCGACTGTCATACGACATCAAGCCCTTCAAATACAATGTATTGTGTGATGTTGCTCCTCTCGAATTTTGTGATGTTCTTTTGGGCCAACCTTATTTATGAAAACGTCATGTAGTATACGAGTCTAGGTCTCATAGTGTTATTATTACTTTGAACAGGAAATTGTACAGGATACCCGAGGCAGTCCCACCTAGTGTTATTTCCTTGATCTCTGCTAAGCAATGAAGGAAGGTCATCTCTCAGATGGGGAAGTTTGTCTTCTTCGTGATTCGCTCTCAGAATGAGTGAAAGATCACAACCACATCGAGGGTCTCTGTAGCCGACCTCTCCACATAGCAAAAGAAATTAGATAAGGTCATGGAAGAATACTCAGATATCTTCTCCTCACCTTTCGGGGTACCTCTGCACTGCCAGGTCAAGCACCCCATTGATCTGACCCCGGGCGCATCGTTGCCTAATGGGCTAGTCTATCGCCACTCCCTGTTAGAGAATGAGGAGATCAAGCGACAGATCCGAGAACTGTTCCACATGGGGCACATCTGTCCCAACTCATCGCCTTGTGGGAGCCCAATCGTTGAGGATTGAGGGTTGAGGATTCAAAAACCTTAACCCTAGATGGCTATCAATCTATGTTAAATATTGGGCAACTAGGAGGAGAAATGAGTTCCATCCTTTAGCATTATACTTGTTCGCACCCAATTCGTCACCTGATGAGCAAATCGAGGGTGCTTACATGCCCTGTTGGGTCTTGCAGGGCATGACATATGTGGAAAGAAAGGTTAGAGAATACAGAACAAACTACAAGCTAATATCAACTGAAAACAAACTAAAACTGTGAAAAGAAACAACAAACACAAAAAAACAAAAAAGACAGATGTCACCAATGGTTTTGAGCTGGTCTATTGATGAAATCGGAGCACGATGAAGGAAGATAACTGTGGTTCCTTCTTCCCCCAACGGAAGGCTCTTTGAGGCCCTCACAAAGTTTGCTTTCCTTACAATGAGAAGAACTGAGCATGGCAGTGAAAGAACTCCCAGCGATGCTGCCGATGTGTTGTCGTTAAAGAATGAGTCCTTAACAATCTGAGCAGCATAACAATGCCTGAAATTCCTTCTGAAAACAATGCATCTTCACGGCTTTTTATAGCAGATCCTCGGGCGATTATGTAACCTCTTCAAAGTGTGAAAAGGGACCCTTTAGGGCTTCCTTAGGTCATTAACCTGCCTACCCTGCGGATTCGGCTCGGATTTGGGAGTCAAATCAGATTGGGATCCGGTCCGTAAGCGGTTGAGAGGCCGGCCAATTCATAAATGCGTCGTTTTAGCAGGTGCGCGGGTTTTGTCGTTGACAACCGCACATCGTGCGTGCATGCGCGCAGAGTACGTTCTTGTCCTACGCATGTGCGCGCGCACCAAACTACTGTGAAGCGCCCTTCAATTTTTGGTTACTTTGTATAGTTTTTGACCCTTCTGGACTACTATGAAATTAATTCATGCCATGAATGACTTCATTGCTGTTTTGATGATGTGGAGTTCTTGTCGCCATGTGTGGACGAAATTTCGGTGATAACAGATGCCCCCTGATGGATGAGGTTAGGAGCATACTTATAGCCGAAATCCATCAATGTTTCTTCTACTGAGAATGTTGTTGTAAGGGAGAGCAATAGTGGGACCGTTCGGAGCGATCCATTGGAGAAAAAAGGAACCGGTAGGACCCGACCTTCTGAGAGACGTGCAGAAAAAATATACAACTGTGTACAAACGAGGCGGGCATGCCCCATGCTCGTTTTATGTAACTCTCAAAAAATATGACGAAAGTGTTGGTGTAGACAACTGCAGCGCCCTCGGGGGCGGTAATGATAAAGGCAAAAGACAATTCTGCAAAGGAACATACTCTGAATAATAGGCAATGATCGCGGTAATAAGCAGCGACGATGATGTGGGCATTGATGGCCCTACCAAGTTCAGAGGTCTTCGGCAAATGACAAAAATAACTGCAATAGTCGCAAAGTAAGACCCACCATAACATGAGAGAGTGTTGGCGTCGAATGTTATGGGGGCCAACGACAGCAGGGAGAAATGGTGTTTCACCCTGTGCCGTCCGAGATCTCTCATTAAAATAGAGAATGAGAATCAAGATACTGTCGCCCTTATGGAAAAGTGTGTTGATGTCGACAAAAGGGGGACGCGACTCCCAGAAGCAAAAAGGGCTCCGTGGAATCTACTGAGGTGAGGAAGTGGAAGAGGTACATGAACGAAGTCAAGAAGTGGGATGACTCAAGACTACCCTTGGCTGGAGGATGTATGAGAGAAACAATGGCTGCAACCGTGTAACAAGGTCGAGTGTCAGGGGGACGACAAGACCGGTGCTAAGTTGTGCCAGAGGCGGGACAAGGTGAACAAATTCAGAGGGTAGAGGTAACTGACCTGTGGAGTACTCTGAAGACATGGACGATGCCGGCAAGGGTAAA
>ML793444.1:329507-353601 GCA_009831015.1 Picea engelmannii | reverse complement strand
TTTAATCATAACTACAAAATTGGGGGAAAACAAGGTGTTAGAACAATGGTCACACTTTTTGGAATTATTAGTAATAAGTTTTTCAATTTGAGTAGGTAAGGTTGTAGGATATTTAGACACTTTGGAGTTAGTTAAGATCAACTTGGTCTAATGTGTCTTTAGGTAAAAGTGTGTGTCTCTTTAGTATACATTAGTATGCATTTGTAGTTATGTAATTCGATGGTCACAATATTTTCTAGACTATAGTGGATACATATCACCTACAGATAAGCAAGACCTCCCTTGGATATACCCTTGATCTAAGACAGACAGTGGGATAGATCACTACACAATTTTCCCTAGATCTACTATATTTGTTCTTATTCAAGAAAGAAGATAGAATTGCATACCTTGGAATCAAAGGTTGTCCTTACATATCTTGGCCGACATATGCTTGAGAATCAATGATTCTCAAGTTGTTTCAATGATAGTTATGTTCAGGAATATAAAATCCTAGGTTTGGCAGCTAATCACACATAAACATTATATTCATTCGTAAATACATAACCATTTCAATAGTGAAAATGAGGACCACAATTATGTGTTATGTGTGTGATCAACAATAATCTATACAAGGAATTATTTTCCTAAAATTAGTGGAACCGAATCCACATGCATTTTCATCTTTCCACATACCATCAAGGGAAGGAGACCCCAACCTACAACACATGTGTTGGAATATGAATGGATGTGCTCGTTTTACCATCGACAATATCACTATTGTCACTATTGGCCCTTGACCAAGTTTTGGGAGTTTCTTGGTCATGTTGACCTATTTTGGGACTTTGACAGCCTGTTGAAGGAAAAGCACAAGACAAAGCGGAGATCATGGGATCTCGGCCCCCTTTTGGGCCCTTTTTGGGTTTTTGGGAATATGTGATGGGAATGGGATGTCGGCCCATGGGTTTACCCATGTTTAGGCCTATTTTGAATGTATAAATAGAAGGATAGGCAATGTAAGAAAGAGGAGAATAGTGCATCTATGTAATGTGATGATATGCTAAGTGTTAAAGGCTAAGTTATAGTACGAATTGTAAGGGATTTGTGCATGACTGTAAGAGACTTGCAGAGCTAAGTGCAAGTCCTTGTAGTCGATTTTGGAGGGCTTAGTGTTGTAACACAAGGAAGAAGGATCTAGCGAGCTGTGCAGATCTTCTGTCCTGTGTGGAGTAAGGGTTTTGAAGGCTTTGTGCTTGTAACCGATTGACTAAAGACAATAAAGAAGAAGAGTTGGTGGATGTAGCCCCAGGGTGGGGGTGAACCACGTAAACACGGTGTTATGTGCTTTGTACTTTGTCTTGATGTGTTCACATGTTATTTGATAAGTGATTTGATATATTTAGATAGATCTATTTCTACTTTGTGCTTATGATATGTGAGAATATTATATCTGATCAGGATAGTCATACTTAGTGCTTGATATGCTCATTCTGATCGATTTATATTCTAAGTGCTTAAATACTGTAGAATAGTGTGAATGTTGCGAAGCTCTATTTTATCAGCGAAGTGAATAGTGATTTCATATCAAGGGACTACCGGTGCTAAGAGTTGTTCTAAGTGTTATAATCACAGATCTGTGTCCCAGCTAAGGTTGAAGACGCCTAAGTCTTGCAACCACTCCTACCTCTACCTCGGGTAAGACTTCAGCTGCTTCACAGGTATTGCTAAAAGGGCCAGTAGTTTGGGCTTTGTTGGTGCGTTGTTGTAGCATTAAACCCTGGGTCTGCCCCTGTTCCAACAAATGGTTCCATTGTCGGGACCTGAAACTGTGATTGTTGGGAACTAAGGAAGAAGAATCTTTGTGCAAGGATTTGACCTGGGATTGTGAAAGCTCTGTGTGTAAATCTGTGCCCTAGTGCACAATATTCTACTTGACTTATAAAGCTTTGTGCTAAAAGAAAGAAGCCCGATCTAAACAAAAGAGGTCGGATCTGAAGGAAAGAAGCAAGATCTGAAAGCTTTGTGCTCTAAGAAAGGTAAAAGTGAGAATTTTTTATTAAAAGAGGTAAGATCTGCAAGCTCTGTGCTTTGATAGAGGTAAATATAGTAAAAAAAAATTAGATCTGAACGCTTTGTCCTCTGTAGAAGTAACAAAAGTGGAAATTTTTGTTTCTAGAGTATGGATCTAGGTATGTTTAATAAAATTTGTCCTAGTTTGAAAACTAGGGTATTGATAGATGAAAGAATAATGATATTAATAGATCTGACTAGAATAGTGAAAGATATGTTATCCCTATGCATAGAAAGAATGTTTGGACTAACGAATGGATGTAGAATCCCAGAAATAATTTATTGCAGGTTAGCTCCTATGATCCTAGTGCACAGTACAGAAGAGGGTGGGGATCATTTAAAAGAAATAGAAGATTAACCCTCTGTTACAGTTGCAGAAAACCGAGACATCTTGCTAAAGAATGCCCTGGGAGAAGACCTAGTTGTCTTTGTTGCAAATCTATGGACCATCAAGTATTGGATTGCCCTAGAATAATTGCTAAGTTTGAAAGAATGAATCTAAATCAAGAGAACCCCAAGGTAGATATAGAAACTAATGTTATAGCAGAACCCTGAAAAAAATCAGAGAAGGTATTGCTACAGATGAAAGAAACCTTGAATGACCATTGACATGCCAGATTCTCAGAGATCTTTAAAGGAAAAGAATGCATCGAAGAAAGAATAGGAGACTTCGACATTGACTGTGTTCTAGATGAAGAAACACAGGTGAATATCATGACAAAGAGAACTTGGGAAGCTATAGAAAGGCCTGCTATGATTCCTTCGTTAGGAGGACTAGGGTTATTCAGAGGAAAACTAGTAAACCTATGTGGAAGGCTCACTCAGATACCTATGACTGTTAATGGAACTTCGACAGAGGAATATGTTGAGATTATTAAATTTGTTGAAGACCGCACCCTGTTTACCATGTTAATAGGAAAACCTTGGATTGACAGATATCAAGCCAGACGAAAGAAAGAAGAAGAAGTATTGGAGCAGAAGAAACAAGAATTAAAAGATTTAATGACCAGAAGGATCGCACACTTGATCGAATAACGGGAGAACATATCGAAGCTATTTAACACTAGAAAACCAGATGTCGAAGCTGCAAGAACATTAGAAGACTCACAGGAGACTGAAGTACCTATCTTGGATAAAGAAGAGGTGTTACCCCTGAGTCCTAGGAGAGAATCTCAACAACACAAAGTAACTAAGACCACAGAAGATAAGAACCAGAATGGAAAATGAACTACCAAGACAAATCTCACTGGAAAGAAGGCTAGGAAGCAAAGTAAGAAGAGAGCTAAGTTGCAGAAGGTTCAAGAAGGAACTTCGCAGATAGAAAATTTGCAGAATCAGAGCTTTGCCAGGATATCAGAACAACGACACATGGCACTTTGCCATGGCGAAGCAATATAGCCATTGAGGATATTATAACCGTTCGATCGACGCTCTGAATGAGCAGAAAGGCAATAAAGGTCCATTATCAGACTGTTAGACCATGCCATAACAGATCGAACAAGAGTTAATGGAGGCTCATAACCGTTGCAAGTGAATCGTTGTTGAGTTGCCTACTTATCCCATCGCGCCATGCATGGTGAACACTTTTGCTAACTGATAATTTGAAGCCCGCAGACTAAGTGAATTATATATAGTGATCATTGCGCTAATGTTGTTTGTTCTTGTGCCATATCTAAGATCATCATGACCTAGATAATTTTAATCTTGAGCGCATATGTCTGATGAGCTCACCGCAGTTGAAGAATTAGTAACGAAAGTTCTCCTCGACTTAAAGACTGAAAGAGTCATGTTGAAGAGAGGAGTGTCTACAGGTGTACAAGCATATTCAACGAGAGGACTTTCGGCCTCTCCGTCCACTGCTTGAGCCGGTACATCCCGACCAGTAGATGAAAAGAGAACTAAGCATAGGGATGATATCATGAATGCTAAGTTAATATCGAGTATATTACCCACCTATCTACCCCCTCTGAGCGACGCGATAAATCGTGATAGTGTGCCCAGAGAATTTGAGTACGCTTTGGTCACTGAGTACCTCCCGAAATGGATACGCATAGTGCGTGCAAACCAAGATAAGATTGCAGCATTGAAGTTTAGTGACTTCAACCTCGACAACAGGAAGGTGTAAAACATGCTCGCCCCACACAAGTATCTAACTAGAACCAAGGGAAATAACTCAAATATCTTCCCCCAGTCATGGACCATGAACCTCGCTGAGTCCACACTGCTCAATGTCATGAAGATTCCTCACTTCGGTAGGCACCAAGAAGTGAACGCATGCGTCAATTTGTTGCTATCCTGCTACCATATCAGATATTTGTGGTTGAACCACCACATCATAGTGGATCCTACGTTGATCAATCAGATCACAAGGCTAAGCACGCAAGGCCCTACCCCACATGATTTCTACTCTGGAAAATCCATGGATCACGCTATTGCACAGAAGATTAAAGACACCTACAGAGATGTCGAGAAAGAAACGCGAGGCTACAAGGTAGCCTCTATCCAGAGTGACACAGTGTGCCTAACCTGTCAATTGATTATAGGAAAGTTAGTTCGCAAGAACCGACCCACCCAAGTGACTGGATTTGTAGTCGACCTCGCAAGAAAGTGCGCGGAGGGCCTACAAATAAATTGGGCGAAGCACCTCGTAAATCGGCTGGAAATGGACTGCAGGGAAGCGTAGGATCAAGGATATGAGTTACACTTCAGTTGGATTCTCATATTGATCGCTTTTATCACATGGGAGATGCCAGAAGGTGCAACCTTCCTGGACATCAAGCCGTTTGAACCTTTGGTTGCGAAGTTCAATACACTGTGGTACTCGAATGACATGAACAAGCAATGGCAATCAAATGTCGTATTCCACACTTATTACAACCAGTTGAAGAAATCCATCCAGTCTGAGCCTCGTATAACCTCGAACACTCTCCATAGGTTCATGCCCTTGATGAAATTTAGCACGGACCGCCATTTCATCTATATCACAACATGTGTTGATGATCATAAACAACAACTGCAGTCATACTACAAGCTGACGAAGGAAGAATTAGAAGAAATTACTAAGGAATGGTCGATGGACCTCCTCATCCCAGCAGACCCCATGGAGCTATTTGATATTGACAGTCCAAAATCAGCGCACGATACACCTGGACCGAGCAAGACCAAGAAAAATGAAGAACTCAATATGTAAGCAGTACCTCGGCGAAGACTGATTCTATCTCACCTGAGTAGGGAGGTGATGGCAGAGAGATATATGGCGCAAAAGTTGAATAGAAGAAAGGAGAGGTTACAAAGCCTAGAGATGAGGAGGACCCCTTGAAGAAAAGGAAGGTTTCCCCTCCGAAACCTTCTTCAAGGAAGAAATCAAAAGAAACCAGGACCAAATTTGAGACCACCCTCACCTCAGACGACTTCGACTTCATATTCGCAGCAGTGAACGATGCTTCGCTGGAGATAGAAGAGAAGCAAGAAGCTAAGAAGGAGGAGGTGTTCAATCAGATTAAGGTTGAACTTAAAGGAGTGCAGCAGGCACTATAGTCTAGACGCACAGTTTCCACTGCGCCTCTGTCAACAGGAACAGTAGAACTAGGTGATGAGCCAACTCAATTACACCACATCACTGATACAGTCGAAGCTTGCCTTCGATGAGCTCAGGAAGAGAAAGCACAAGACACCCAAGCTTTAGCGCAAGTACAGAAAGACCTTGAGGAGAAACGCAATGTTGCAGAATGGGAAAATATTGCTCTGCAAGCGAAGAGGGATGAAGAAAAAGCACAGTTACAGCAAAGCAAGGAACAATTGCTCGTCGAGCAACTCGAAGTTAAGGAAATGGTCAACAAAGCACTTCTCTCTATGACAATTGTCGAAGTAAAGGTCGAAGAGATAATTCCACAGTAGGTGGCCCAACTCGAAGAAGTGATCCAATAGCTCCAACAACGCATCTCAGATCTAGAATTACACACTGTACCCGAGACCCCACAGGACATAAGGGACCAGCAAGAAGCAACTGCCTGCAACGCAGTTGAAAGATTAAAATCTATTGCATTGGAATGCAAGCAGCTGAGTAACCGCAATGCCCAAACATATGAAAACCTCACTGAGAACCCAGAGTTACAGACACTAGATTCACAGCTCCAGGAAGAGAAGCAGCACACAGATACACTACAGGCACAGCTGAAGGCCCTGTCGGCTGTAGAAAGAATGAAGAGGTCTCAAGAACAACGCACATCTCAACAACATATCCATATGCTTCAAAGAAAAGTGATGGAAGTCACTCAACGACTTCAACCTGTGCAAGATAAAGCATGCCAGTTGTTTACAGAGGTAGAGAGCTGAGGAGCAGAGTTAGAACAGGTTGTCACCACAGCAGAACAGTGCCTAGAAAGTCCAGTGAATGACACAATAATTCAAGAGTTGGTCAAACAAGAGGCCACAACAAAGTAGCAAGTCGAAGTAGCTCGAGGAGTTCGAGGAAGAATTGCTCAGATAAGAGTGACTCGGGATGAGTCACATGTGATTGTTGGGGGCCTTTTGGCCCTTGACCAAGTTTTGGGAGTTTCTTGGTCATGTTGACCTATTTTGGGACTTCGACAACCTGTCGAAAGAGGAGTACAAGACGAAGCGAAAATCATGGGATATCGACCCCCTTTTGGGTCCCTTTTTGGTTTTTTGGGAATATGTAATGGGAATGGGATGTCGGCTCATGGGTTTACCCATGTTTAGGCCTATTTTGTATGTATAAATAGAAGAATAGGCAATGTAAGAAAGAGGAGAATAGTGCATCTATGTGATGCGATGATATGATAAGTGCTAGTATGAATTGTAAGGGATTTGTGCATGATTGTAAGAGACTTGCAAAGCTAAGTGTAGGTCCTTGTAGCAGATTGTGGAGGGCTTAGTGTTGTAACACAAGGAAGAAGGATCTAGCGAGCTACGCAGATCTTCTTTCCTATGCAGAGTAAGGGTTTTGAAGGCTTCGTGCTTGTAACCGATTGACTGAAGACAATAAAGAAGAAGAGTTGGTGGATGTACCCCTAGGGCGGGGGTGAACCACGTAAACACTATGTTATGTTCTTTGTGCTTTGTCTTGATGTTTTCACATGTTATTTTCTAAGTGCTTTGATATATTTAGATAGATCTACTTATGCTTTGTGCTTATGATATGTGAGAATATTAAATCTGATGAAGATAGTCATGCTTAGTGCTTGATATGCTCATTCTAATCCATTTATATGCTAACTGCTTAAATACTATATATTAGTGTGAATGCTACGAAGCTCTGTTTTATCAACGAAGTGAATAGTGATTGCATATCAAGGGACTGACGGTGCTAAGAGTTGTATTAAGTGTTATAATCATAGATCTGTGTCCCATCTAAGGTTGCAGACACCTGAGTCTTGCAACCACCCCTGCCTCTACCTCGGGTGAGACTTCATCGACTTCGCAGGTGTTGCCGAAAGGGCTGGTAGTTAGGGCTTTGTTGGTGCACTGTTGTAGCATTGAACCCTGGGTCTGCCCCTGTGCCAACAGTCACCCAACCATAGGCCGAAGCCACCCTCCAAGCACCTTGACCTTGACAGAGAGAAGAATCCTTGTAGAAATCCAATAACCAAGTAAGGCTAATGAACCAAGAAAGAAGTAACCAAAGTTGATCAGAGATTCCAACCCAAAACTGGCGCAGCACCTTCTCCAAGACTTGCACACAAGACTGCCAGACTGCAGTGCACACAAGTGATAGGATGTGATTCTAAGAGTGTCAAATGAGAGACTGGCGCCTTGTATTTATAGTAATCCTGGTAGACTTGCCTGGGCTGACTTCTCATTCTGGATACTAATTAATTCATATTAATTATCTCTCTTCAGCCGACATCTCTTATAGGGTTACGTTCATTTCTTTTATTTCTTCTGAAACATTTTAACTTTGTCAAAGGTCACAATGGAGGTTCATACCTCCTGAAGCTACCATAATATTAACACTCCCTCCTAGCTAGGGAGGTATAACTGATAATGGTCTTGAGCACAAACAGACCATTCAACTGGTAGCATCACGAGCACCATCATTATTACCCAAATGGATAATCTCCATGACAACAGGTACAATATCAATTGATAGAACACAACTGTGTTTATCCATGGTAGTAAATAACTACTCAAACCGTGACACACAGTCACAAACAATGAAACATATCCACCACAGTAGCATATCTCTACTATCTGGAGACATGCAGTCTCCATAACAATCGTCTGTTATCAACCTGCACAGAAAATATTGTTATGATATAAACTGAATCATCTGGGCCATTCTTTCACTCACATCTGTGAGATCTGAAATATCATCTGCCCTCAGAGTATAACATCAATGATGGGATATCTGGACTATTCTTCTCAATCAAGGAAGAATAGTTGTCCTGATTTCTGATCCTGGACCATTCCCCACCCTGGGCCATTCCTCCGACACTAAAAAAAGTGCAACCTAAAGAGAATGATTCTGCCCTAAGGAATGCTTGTCCCTGATTGTTGAACCTGGACCATTCCCCACCCTGGGCCATTCCTCCGACACTAAACAAAGTGCAGCCTAGAGTGAATGAATCCACCCTAAGGAATCACTGTCTGGACCATTTCCAAAGGAAATGACTATCCTGCACCAACCTCCAAATAAACCATTCCCCATGTTAACCACAATGGGAAATCGTTGTCTGGCGAGGCGGGCTAGTCTTCTTAAGTAACCCTCAAGAAGAGAGACTTCCCTAGACCATTCCCCATGTTAACCACAATGAGAAATCGTTGTCTATGGTACACCAACAATCCATCGAACCATTTTCATTATGAAAATGACCATTCGATCTGGACAATTTTTCGAACTGGAAAATGTCTGTCCGTCAGAAATCTCAAACCACTTTCCGAACTAGAAAGAAACTTCCCAAGCTGGACTATTTTTCAAACTTGAAAATGACTGTCCTTAATTTAATAATATGTCAGTGCTCCCTCCCAACCTGGAGAGTCATTTCTTCCCTTTTGACTAAGGGATTTATTTCCACGATCCCCAATTTGTCTCGAAAATATGAAAATTGTATTCTGGACAGAGGCTTTGTTAGGATATCTGTTGTCTGCTCATCTGTGGGGATATACTAGAGCTTTACTTCTCCTTGCTGGACTTTATCTCAAATAAAGTAGTATTTGATCTCAATATGTTTCGACCATTCATGAAACACTGGGTGTTCTGATAGCCTTATACAACTCTGATAGTCACAATGTATTATGGTCAAATCTGGAACCTGATCAAATAAATTGAAGATTAAATTTCTCAGCCATATTGCCTCTGTGCATGCCTCACATGCTGCGATATATTTTGCTTCTACTATGCTGAGTGCAACAAACTTCGGTTTCTTGCTGCCCCAAGATATCATAGAGGAGCCCAAGCTGAAACACATTCTTGAAGTACTCTTTCTGTCTTCTATACTTCCTACCCAATCTGAATGTGTGAATCCATGAAGTTGTATATCACTGGATGTGGTATATCTTAAGCCATAGTTTATTGTCCCACAAATATATCTTAGGACATGTTTTGTAGCTATCCAATGCTCATGTCTAGGTTCCACCTGGAACTGGATTAGTGTATTCACGACAAAGCAAATGTCTGGTCGAGTATTTATCAAATACATCAAAGACCCAATCAATTGTCGATACAGTGATGGATCTACTGGATCATAATCTGAATCTCTTACTTTTCTTATGTCTGTAGTCATAGGAGTGTCCATGGATTTGCAATCCATCATTCCAAAATTCTAGAGAATATTTATTGCATACTTTCCTTGTCCAAGGAATACTTCACCACGCTTCTGCCATACTTCTAGTCCCAAGTAATAATGCATGAGACCAATATCTTTCATATCAAACTCGGAAGCTAGTTCCTTTTTGCACTGGATGATGAAATATTCTTCACCTGTTACGAATAGGTCGTCAACATATAGTAGTAGAATCACAGGCGCATTTTTCACGACTTTGTAGTAAAGGTTTGGATCTGCATGACTTTTGGAGAAGCCAAGTCTTGTTAGATAGCTATCTATTCTGGCATACCCAGCTCTTAGAGCTTGCTTGAGTCCATATAAGGCTTTATTTAGTTTGCAAACATGAGTGTCTTTGGAGTGTACTTCAAACCCTTGAGGTTTTTCAATATATACTTCTTCTTCTATTGCTCCATTGAGGAAATTTGTCTTTACATCCATCTGATGTAAACTCCATCCCATGGAAGTAGCAAGAGATATGATAGCTCTAATGGAAGTATATATAGCAACCAGAGAAAATGTTTCATCGTAGTCTTCTCCCTCCTTCTGGGAGAACCCTCTAGTTACGAACTTTGCTTTATACTTGTCCATGCTTCCGTCTACTGCATGTTTGATCTTATATACCCATTTTGAAGTTACCACTGATTTTTATTTAGGTCTAGGAACAATTTCCCATACATCATATTTCATGATGGATTGGTGTTCTTCTGTCATAGCTTCTTTCCATTGTTTCTTTTGAACTGCTTCTTCAAACGTGGTAGGTTCTTCATCTAGAAGCTTTGTCATACATGCTGCATAGCTTGAGAATCTTTTAGGATTTTTACTTTTTCTGAAGGTCCCATCAAGGGCCTTAAGTCTTTCTGCTTCTTGTAAGGTAGTTTCAAGCCAAGCTGGTCGTTTCTTGGTCTTAGGTACGGTGTCTGAATCAATGGTTTCACATAGTTGCATTAGATTATCAATTTGTTCCTTCGCTTCATTTAGAATTTCAGGAAGACATGTGCCTTCTTCAGTAGGCTCTTCATACTCTTCTTCTTCTATAGTTTCTTCTATGGATTTCTTGAAAGCCATCTTTTCATTGAAGGTCACGTCTCTGCTGACTTCAATCTTATGTTGTTCATGGATATAGATTCTATAAGATTTGGATGATTCGCTATATCCCATGAATATGCCCTTCTTTCCCGAGGGTTCTAATTTATTCCTTTTATCCTTGGGAATGTGAGAGTAAATAGGGAATCCAAAGATTCTTAGGTTTCCCACATTAGTTTTTTTACCTGAGAAGGCTTCTTCTGGAGTCATGTCCTTCAATATGCGGTGAGGAGTTTTGTTCTGAACATATATTGTTGTCATGGCTACTTATCCCCATAAGAACATGGATAAGCCTTAATAGTTTAATAGTGCTTTTACGGTTTTTTCAATAGATCTGTTCTTTCTTTCTGCTACACCATTTTGTTGAGGGTTATGAGGAACAATCAGCTCCCTCCTAATTCCTACCGATTTGCAGAATGCAACGAATTCCTTTGATGTGTATTCTCCTCCGTTATCTGTTCTTAAGGTATTGATCTTCTTGTTCATGAGGTTCTCTATCTCTGCTTTGAATTCTTGAAACTTGTTGAATACTTCGTCTTTTGTCTTCAATAGATATAACCAAGTCTTTCTTGAATAATCATCTATGAAGATTATGTAGTAAAGAGAACCTCCTAGAGATTTGACTGGCATCAGACCACAAACATATGAGTGTATTAGATATAGAATCTCCTTAGATCTATTGTTGCTATTTGGGAATGGTTTCTGGATATTATTTCCAAGACCACAACCTTTGCAAATTCCTTCATGTGTAGACTGCAATTTTGGTATTCCTTCAACCATGTTTTTGAGAAAAGGCAACGATTGATAGTTAATATGAGCGTACCTTCTGTGCCAAAGTTCATTGGGATTGACTTCATCATGTACAAGGGCTTCTTCATTTTGTTCTAGTAGTCTATATAGATTTCCTTCACGAGTTCCGATAACCCTAGCTTTCTCTATGCTGGAGTCTTTATGCCAAGATAACACTTTTCCATCTACAAAATCTATTATGTTTCCTCTGTCTTCTAGGCAAGATATGGATACATGATTATTTTATAAACCAGGTACATATAGGACATTTCTCAAATGAACATTGTTACATGTTTTCAACCTGACGGAGGCTTGTCCAAATCCTTCGACTGGGTGAGTGCTTTTGTCTCCAAGTTCTACCTTGTACGACGTCTTCTTCTCATTTAGGTTTGAGATTCTGGCTTGATCTCCCATCATATGCCTCAAAGATCCACTATCAATTATCCACATGTCATCTTCAATCATTCCTGTGAGTGTTGAGTAATGTAGAATATTGGTCTTTTCACTCATGACTTCGGTTGACTGGTGACTGGTCATGCCTTGATCCAAAACTTCAACTCTGACGTTTTTGTCTTCTAAGAGTGCCAAAAGGTGTGTTGAACTAGGGTGCACTTGAATAACTTCTCCTTGAGCGAGATACTCCATCACAAGGTGTCAGATCTGGGTTTTAAGGTTTATGCAAGTGCTCCTGCTTTTAACCCTAGCGACAGTGTCTTAGAAGTTGCTCTTGCTAGTAACCCTAGTGAAAGTTCTTCAATGAGATTAGTATCCTAATGGTTATGCTTCCTTCCAGCGGTTAGAATGAATGAAGGAGGTGTGGGCCCATAACCTGTTAGAATATGAATGGATGTGCTCGTTTTACCATTGACAATATCACTATTGTCACCTAACCATAGGCCAAAGCCACCCTCCGAGCACCTTGACCTTGACAGAGAGAAGAATCGTGGTAGCAATCCAATAGCCAAGCAAGGCTAATGCACCAAGCAAGAAGTAACCAAAGCTTATCAGAGAGTCTAACCAAAAACTGACGCAACACCTTCTCCGAGACTTGCGCACAAGACTGCCAGACTGAAGTGCGCACAAGTGACTTGCTGTGATTCTGAGAGTGTGTCAAATGAGAGATTGGCGCCCTATATTTATAGTAATCCTGGCAGACTTTCCTGGGCCGACTTCTCATTCTGGGTACTAATTAATTCATATTAATTATCTCTCTTCAACCGACATCTCTTCTAGGGTTACGTTCATTTATTTTCTTTCTTCCAGAACATTCTAACTTTGTCAAAGGTCACAATGGAGGTTCATACATCCCGAAGCTACCATAATATTAACAACATGCTCTAGGATCCATAGAAAAACCTTTAGCTTTGGATTCATAACATTCCTCTAGAGTGGGATCTACAACATTCTTGTAGAGTGGGATCCACAAAAATCTTGTAGATTGTATCTACAACATTCATGTAGAGTGGGTTCTACAACAATCTTGTCCGGTGGATCTACAACATTCCTGTGGGGTGGATATGCAACATTCCTCAAGCACTTCCAAAATATAGTTACAAACACACATTTATCCTACTCATTGATTATATAATAAAAAAAATGTGAATAAATGAAAGACAAAAGTACCTTGTGCCAAAATCAAGATCCAAGCATAAAAAGGATTAATGTAGAGTAAAAAGGTAGGAAAAAAGAAACATAACCTATGTAAAAGAGGGAGAAAAGGATGACAATTCTTGGGCCCATTAATAACCTAGGTTGTAGAGTGATAAACTACAACATAAATGCATCCAAAAAACTCTATAATTTAAACCCTCCAGCAATGAAGACTCCAAGTGATCAAATCGAAGCAAGCCTACTGCCAACTTCTCTCGCCAACATTAAAAAAACTCAAAAATTGAAAAGTATTTGGTGTGATTAAGAGAGGCCCAAGGCTATTTATTTTTAAGTATTAGTGGTCATATTAGGGCTAGGATTTCCTTAGAGAACTTTTAGGGTTTGGGCATATAACATAAAATTCATAAAATTATATTCTAGGGCCTAAAACATGCACTAGATGTTTGAAATGTTTCACAACTTGAAACACTTCAGATTTTTAGGGATTTGTTTCTTCTTTTCCCTTGAACATTTCAAAATCTCTCAAAAATTTCCAAATCCCGTTAACCTTTTCTGAAATAGTTTTTCATGCAACCTAAGATGACACTAAAACATTTTAGTGCTATTTCAAAGGTACCCGATATTAACATAGTTACCAACTTGACAAGAATTGTGACCTCAAAAGGAGAACTCTATCCATAAAAACCCATATTTTTTATTAAAAACACCAAAATCAACCCAGGTTTCAAAAAGTAGTACTACTAGAAGGACCTTCCTTTTTGGGAGGGTTAAAATTAGCACTTTTTGCAACCATGGCCTTAACAACATCATAATGTTGGCGATGGAAACCTTAAAATCAATCCATGAATTGAAAAGTGGCGCTAGCAGAAACACCATTATTTTTCGAGGTTAAAACCAAAACTTTTTTGAAACATCTAGACTTGAAACTTGGTATTTTTTCACCAAAACCTTAAAATTGATCTCCGAAATGAAAAGTGGTGCTCCTAGTAATAGCCCCCTTTTTTCTAAGGATAAAATTGCAATTTTTTTAAATCATAACCTTGGTAATCGATACCCTCGAAACTAAAATCTTAAGAACAACTGTAGAATCAAAAGGGGAACTATCAATATCACCCTCATTTTTGAAGACTTAAAATTGTAGTATTCTCAGAACCATAGACCAAAAACTCAACATTGTTGCAAACAAAATCATTAAAAAAAAAAAAACAAAGGAAAAACCCAATCGAAAAGAATAATATTTTTTTAAAATAAAAAATAAAATAACTTTTTAAATTAAAAATAAAAAATGGTAATTATGAAAAAAACAGAAAATATTAAAAAAAATTGAAAAAAATAATTATTTATTTTTAAATATGAAAACCATATAAATACACACACATTAAAAATGATTTTAAAAAATAATATAAAATTTTAAACTAAAATAACCATATTAAAAAATAAATATTGGAAATTATTAAAAAATGATATAAAACAAAAATATCAAATATATATTTATAAAAATAAAAATAAGAAAATTTAAGCAAGTTATAAGAATTTCTTTAGTTTGTCGGAGGGGCGGATTTTAGGAATCACCCCCCTCCCCTCCACCAAACTCCACAAAATACATGCGCCCCCCATTCTCGCCTTTCCTTTGGGCAACGGGATGGGGGGTTGCATGGCATGTATTTTGTGGAGTTTAGTTCTTCGGGCGAGGTGATCAATTCCCACATTACCCCCCTCCACCAAACTTCACAAAATGCATGTTTTATATATATGTTTTTTTTAAGTTTATTAAAATTTTGTTATTTCTTAAAAAAAAACAAAATTAAAATATTTTTATTTTATATTATTTTTTAATGTGTTTTTTTTAAATTGTTAAATATTTTTTTTTTCTTTTTAATTTTAATATTTTTTTTTTACATATTCTCTTTATTTTGTGGGTTTAATGGTTAAAAACATGTGCTTCCTCTTATGAGGTCACAAGTTCAAATCTAGAGTGGGATAGGGTATGTATACCTCCATAAACTTGAGCAGTCAAATCGCTACACGGAGGGGGTCCCTTGTCTCACAAACAAGGGGGTCTTATAACCAATTTGGTGTATGGCTTGGTCGTGTCCTTAAAATTAAATTAATTTATTTTTAACAAGAACTGAGAAAAGTTATATAAAAAAGGTGTGGATAAATCCACTGTAGTACAAAAAAGGGCAATGAATGACCTTCAACAGATAGAAGCTTTAAAGATTAGGATTGTTATTACAAAATTTGTGTCCATTGAGTTTCCAACTTCCCTAACTATAACATTTTTTATGTATTTCAATGAATAAAACCTATAAAAACTCCAATTATATATAACGTAAAACAAAACATGACACTTGAAATTTACAGAGTCAGTTACCCGGTTCCTTTTTGTTCTCTGAGCGTCCATGCTACTCCCAAATTGGGTCTGTTGCGGGCTCGTTGAGATCTGGAACTTGATTTATTATGGCTGAAGTTAAATTCCTAGAAGCTCTCTGGGTGCTTGTTGGGGTGCTGGGCTGCTAGTGATTTATTTTCCTCTGTTCCATATGACTTTGAATATTCTCCATATGAGTGCATTGCTCCTCGATTTGGCTTTGCCGAGCGAAGACTTCATCTTGCATTCTTTCAATTAGATGCATGTGTTGAGACAGAGTTTCAAGATCAAAGGTTAATGTGGAGCCGATTGCTCCCATGTGAATTATCATCCTTTGGCACCTTGCACAATATTTTTCAGGGTCTTGTTCCTATTGTCCTGCAACTAAATCTTGTGCATTCGTGATCCTGGGCTCATTATGAGTCTTCTGCCTGTTGTCCATGACGCTAAGAAGGGGACGAATCTTCAAGAGGCGAGGAAGGGCTCTCCGGGGGATAGAAAACGAAAGGTCTAAGGATCTAAATTTGGAAGAATCAGATCCCAGAAGAGGCTGTGGTGAGGAGGTCCAAGCGAAGTGGTGCATAGAGGAAGCATAGGGTGATTCCAGGGAAACAGGGCCCAACGTAGGCTTAGGGGAAGTTCACCACAACAAAGAGGATGTTTGTATCCTCTAAGTTAATTCATTCCAAGACACAAACAATGCAATATTTCAAGCAAGGTGGTTCAGGGAAAACGCAGAAAACACACGGCTCAACTTAAACTCAGGGGAAATTTGCCACAACAAAGACAATGCCTGAAAGCACTAAGAGAATTCACCCCAAGGAACAATCAACACAAAATTCATGTCATTTAGATAAAACTCAGTCTCTACCTGGAGCATTGTACTTAAACCCTTCATAACTCTGATCCAAGGACTGAACCCATTGTCACCCTGACGATTCCACTCCGGTTCAAGACTACTGCATGCTTAACCCATCTGCATCAGAGGCTTCGATGATCTGTTACCCACGAACTCAGTTGGATGGACAATAAAACTATCCCATGCCATGATGAAATAATTGTTCCAATTCTCGTTAGCACGGTTTAAACTCTGTTGATGAGAACCTGTCGTTTCACCTGCCAACTTTTGCCTCTACCTGCCAAGTCTCACGTTGGAACTCCAAGTTTTCACTCCCATGGCCTTTGCGTGATGGCTCCAGGTATTATGTGTTGTCATTAGACTATGAGGGCTAGACCTTCCTTATCCTCCACGCCTAAGGTTCTAGGAGGTTTCCCATTGGGCACGTTGGCCATTTTGTCTGCTTCCTCATTATTTCCTCTCAGAATGTGGGAGAACTTGTTCTTTAAGGTCCTCGTGCTTATACGAATTCTTTCTATTACCCTCTTTAGGCTTAAATTTTTAGGCTCGGATCCTTGGATCATCATTATTATGATAGTCTTCAAGTTGCCTACTACGTTCAGGCTTTGGATTTGTCTCTGGTTTTCCAGTTGAAGCCCTTTAAGAAGAGCATACGCCTCTGCTTTATTGTTGGTGTCTTTCCCTAGATTCCAGTAATAGTTCAGGATTCTTTTTCCTTCGGGTTCGAAGAGAACCCCCCACACCTGCCTCCCCTAGGTTTCCCTTTGAATCACCATCAAAGCATAGTGTGTGATCTGACTCTCTTTGAATCCAGTCTTCAATGTTGAGGATAGAATCAAGCTACCAACACAATCATTGAATTGAGTGAGAATTCCTAATGGAGTGGAGGTTAAAGCTTGTGACCCATTCCTTCTCTGGGTTATTCCAATTGATTGGATCTTCTATGCTCTAAGTTTTAGAGTTCATAACCTCTGTCAGTTGTGATTTGGCCTTGCAAGCAACACTATGAGGTTGTGACTTTTTCCCCTGGAAATTAGTCTATTCCTTACAAACCAGATCTACCAACAAACATATTTGGTAAGGGACTTCCACAGTCTTTTAAAGACTGGTTTTCCACGAAAGGTGCCTTAGTAATACCTTTCCCAGTTTCCCAAGCATGGGTTTAAATATGAGGCCCACCTTATTTGATGGTTCAGTTCTCTTTAAACAACATTCCATACTATTATAGAGAAAGAACAATCCCATAAGAGGTGTTGAATAGTGTCCTGATTTCTTTGGCAAAGAGCACAAGTGAAAGGGCCGTGGAATCCCCTTTTCAACAAGTTTTCTCCCGTTAAAATTTCCCCATGAGCTAGGGACCAAATGAAGATATTAATTTTGGGCAGAGTGTCCTAAATCCATACGTTTTTCCATTTTCCTGAAGAATGAAGGATCCTTGAGGTGGAAAGGAGAGTTTTATATCCTTCTTTAACTGTGTATCCATCTTCTCCCCAACCTTGACTGTCCTCAATTTCTTTGAGTAAAGGGGATACTACTCTAAGTAGGGATATCAACACTTGCTTTTGATTCTGCAGGTGATCGAGGGTGTCTCCCAGGCTTCAAGCCTTGAAGGTTCCATCTTCATTCCAAGTAGAAATATTGAAGAGAGTGATCTTATGTTCTGAAGGCATCCATCTTTTCAGTTCGCCAAGCTCTTATGCTCGGGATGTGAGTTCAGTTCCCAAAATCGAATCTTTCCGTAGCCTGATCATTTTTCCATTTCCAGGGATCCAAGAAAGGTGCTCTTTAAATAAGGGAATTGAGACTCTTAAGAGTTTCCAAATTTGTGAGCCAGACTAAGTTTTGGGAACAAAGTCCATGCATCGTTTTCTGGCTCACAACATGTATTTTTTGGTTATGGTCATTTTCCACCATTCCTTTCTACCTGAAATTATCCTCTGGAGTAGCTTGGATCCCATAGCTATATTGGTCACTTTATGATCTTTGATTCTGAGTCCCCCACTATTTTTAGGTAAGGATACTATATTCCAATTTACTAGATGAAATGTTTTGGAATTGGACTTTCCCCCTTGCCACAGGAATTTGCGAATGAGTTGGGCCATGTCTTTTAAGGCTCCCTTTGGCTCCACAAGGGAAGAGAATTGGAAGAGGGGGAGGCAGGATAAAATTTTATCAAAACCACTCACCCAACTGGGTTGAGCCACCTTGTCCCCAAGGACTCCAACTTATCTCTAAATTTTTGGGGGATGAGGTGCCAATACTCTCTGGGTAGCGATTTTAAGCACAAAGGGAGACCGAGGTATTTAAAGGTTTTCCATTCACTTGAAATGGCAACGCCTAGGATTTGAACAATACCTAATCTACTAATAGCTTAAACATTCCACAAATATATTTGACATTTGGAATTATTCAAGAGCCTACCTGAGGCTGAAAGGAAGATGTCCAAAACTTGATTGATTATTCTTGCCATGATTTATGAAGCTCCACTCAAGAGGATCGTGTCATCCGTGAATTGCGAGTGATTGATTCGTTTTACGCCCTGATCTATTTTGATTCCTGGGATTGTTCCATTGGCACATTCCCATTATAGTCTTCGATTGAGAGATTCGGCCATGATGACATATAGGAGTGGGGATAGAGGGTATCCCTGCCTTAGATCTCTAAAAGCTCTAAAGAAGGGGGTTGGTCGTCCATTTAAAAGAGGGGAGATCCAAGGACAAGTAATATAGGACCCCATCCAAAATAAAAACTCTTGATTGAACCCAAACTTATGCATCACTTTGAAAAGGAATTCATTCTCTACTCTATCAAACACATTTTCCATATCCAATTTAATTGCCATGCCTGATTCCCCACGAAAATTGCTTGAGTGAATTGCTTCTTGCACCAGGATGAAGTTATCCCAAATATGTCTGCCAGCCACAAATCCTCCTTGGTTGGGAAGAATTAGAGATCTGAGAAGAGGAGTCAGCCTATTAGCAATACTTTTAGCCATGATTTTATAAGAACTATTACAAAGAGAGATAGGTATAAATCGGTCTAGGGAGCATGCTCCAAGTTCTTTCAGAATGAGCACTAAAACGAAGGATTTGGTGGCTCCTCCCATTTTTTATTTATTTATGCACATATATGATCATTCTAATGAAGTCCTGCTTGATTATGTGCCAACACTTTTTATAGAAATGGAGAGTGAGGTCATTCGGTCTTGGGGCTTTGTCTTCATTGAATTGATTGATTGCTTTTAGGATTTTTGTTTCTTCAATTTGACGATTGAGTTTGTGATTGTCTTCTTCATAGATTTTGCTTGGAATATGGATAAGGAGAGAGTATGTTGAGACTTCATCTGATATTCTATCTAAAGTATGCATCTTGAGAAAGTAGTTGGAGGTTTTTTGCTTGATTGGGTCAAACTCCCCTTGAATTTTTTCTAGCTGAATATTTTTTTCTTTAATCGTGGTCTGAATCGATATCAAAGAAGTTTTTGCCCATGATTTAAGTGTTTCTTTCACTAGCTTCAATTTCTTCTCCCAGATGAAGACCAGAGAGCCAGTGATCCATTGGTTCCAAACTTGCGATATAGAGGGATAAAAATTTGGTTGATCCATCCACAAGGGCTTAAATCTGAAGGGAATAGGGCCCCAATTTTTTTGAGATTCAAAATCTAGAGAGATAGGTCGATGATATGATCATGCCCACGGAAGGATTGTTGAAGAGGCTTTGTCTGGAAGAGCAAGAAAGGAGTTTCTTATTAAGAAGCAATCAAGCTTAGCCACAATGTGGCCTAGCCCAGCTCTTTTGTTGTTCTAGGTATAAATAACTTTGGAGGGGGGGATATCGAAGAGATCCAGATCCGAGATTAGATCATCCATTTTTCTCTAAATTGATCCCTCACTATGGAAACCCCTCGCTTTTCTTTCAACCCTCTTGTGGTATTAAAATCCCTAGCTATAATTCGATTTTGGGGAGGATTATCATTGGCTAGGTCCAATAGGGAGCTCCAATACCCAGATTTTTCCAAATAATTATTTGGCATACAAAAATTGATAATTAAGTAAATCATACCTGTGTATTTCTTAGTTAGAGTGACCATCATCTGGAACTAGGACTGCAGGTGCTCCTCTAGCTAGAATTCATCCACGTTCTAAATTGTACAAATCCCTCCTGAAGCGCCTCTCGAGCTTATTGCTTTTCCTTCACCTTTTTTACAAATCTTTTGCATTTCTTGGAGGGTTTCCAGATCCCTCATTTTTGTCTCATGGATTAGAAGGATTGAAGGGTTTTCTATTTTTATTAGCTTTCAAACTTCTTCTTTTTTGTCCCTGCTCCCTAGACCTCTACAATTCTAGGTGACAAAGTTCATCATTTATCATAGGGTTTCCCCCCCGCCCCCTTTAGAGGGATGATAGGTTTCTCCCTTGTGATGGGTATACTTATTTTTACCTGATTTAATCTCTTTCCTTAGCACTTCCTCTGGAATTTTTTGAATGCCTAATTTCTTCTCCTGATCTGCAGTCGATTCCCTTTTATTTCTGTTAGATTTTCTTCCTTCTTTTTTTATTGTGGTTGGTTGGGTGACCTCTAAGTCTGAATCGCTATCAAAATTTTCATGTCTTTCTTCCTCAGAAAAAATAGGGATCTCTGGAGGAGGGTTCAAAACATATTTTCTTGTGTTTTCCTAACTTGATATTGAGATTTATTTCTCTTTTCTTCTTTTGTTTCTTCTTGCCTCCTTTTTCCATTTTCTTCCTGGATTTCCCTAAGGTCTTCCATGTTATATTTTGGTGGAAGTTTGGCATACCTATTGTGACTTGATTCTCCTTTCTAGGGGGAGCTTGGAGGTCTTTCTCGTGGATCTGTGGATTTTTCTCCTTGCCCTTATGGAGGGTTCATGGAAGCTTCTTTCCCATTAGCTTTTTTTCTTTTCGGTTGTTTCCATTGGTCCCGTTTCGATCCTTGCACCTGGGATTCTTTACCTTGTGGGAAATTTTTTGAGAAATGCCCATATTCATGACATGCTTTGCATTTGAATGGGATTTTCTCATAATCAACCTGTTGCACATAAGACTAGTTATCCAGAGTCAATTGAATTGCTTCTGGGAGTCCTTTTTCCAAATCCACTTCCACACGGAGTCTGGCACGAGCTTGAATCTCTTCTCGTGGTTCAACACGATCAATGTATTTTATCAACGAGTTACCTATGTTTCTTAGGGTTTCATCATTCCAACAATGAAGAGGGAGGAAAGGCAGCCTTACCCAGACAAGGACTGCTGAAGGAATATCATTTTCTAGACTAAAGTTTGGTGTCCATTTATTGAGATACATTCCTCTTGCACCCATGAAATAAGGTCCAATACAGAAAATCAAATCCCTACCTTCTTTTTTTCAAATAGGAAAGCGAATAAACACTTACCACAAAAGGCCACATACATTTGTCCCTGGATCAATTTTCTCCAGTTTAGCTCTAGCCAGTGATGCATGGCTTTGGGAGAGGGCCATAACCCTGTGAACTTCCCTATCAGTCCATTTTATGCCAGTCTAGGAGCTAGTGGTCAGGATGAAGAAGGGTGAACAACCACTTTAGGTATCTCTTCCATTTGTTTTACAAATCTGGAGGGAGTCGCCTTATGGACTTTTGCATAGGAGGAAATCAGTGCATGGAAGGCCTGAAGGTCCGAAGACGAAGAACCTGGGGGGGATCCCCCCCCCTCAGAGGAGGCCATGAATGGACCACACGGGTCCACACGAATCTGGAGCCACGCGAATCTAAAAACCCTAGCAGATCTGCGTGAAAAACCTAGCAGAGCGTATTACTTCATATGCCAAAAATTAAATTAAATTATTATTATTATTATGTTTTTTTAATATTTTTTTAGTTTTATTAAAGTTTTATTTTTTAATATTCATTTTTGTTTTTAATTTTTTTAGTATGAATAATTTATTTAAGAAGTTAATATAGGATTCATGTTTTTAATTATTTTTTTTTAATTTTTTTAATGTATTTTTATTTTTAATGTATATATGTTTTTTTAATTTTTTTTAAATTTGAAATGTTTTTTTTTTGTTCCATTTTTTTCCAAAGAAAAAATCTTGTTTTTTTCTTTGTTTTGGGTTTTCCCTATTTATTTTCTTTTTTCCTTTTTTATTTTTACCTATCTTTCATCTTTTTCTTTTTTTTTCACTTTTATGATTTTGTTTGAAATAATGTTGGGATTTTAGGTCATGGTTTTTAAAATGTTACAATTTTAAGTCTCCCCTCAAAGAAAGAGGGTACTACTTATAACATCTCTTTTTTATTTTCTAGTTTATTTTAAGATTTTGGTTCTAAGGGTAATGGTTGTGAAGTACATGATTTCAAAAAACTTACAATTGTATCCCTAGAAACACCACTTTTGATTAAAGTGTCAATTTAAGCTTTTGGTTGCAATGGTACCGATTGAAAAGTCTAGAGGTTTCAAAGAAGTTTCAGTTTTAACCTTGAAAATAAAAAAACAGTGTAGTTGTTAGCACTAATTTTCAATTTGAGGGTTGATTTTAGTTTTTTGTTGACATCATTATGGTGATTTTAAGGTCATGGTTGCAAAATGTGCTATTTTTAACCCTGAGAACACAAATTACTAACAATAGCACCATTTTTCGAAATGGGGGTGAAAATAACTACTAAATGCGACCTCTAAAAAAATGAGGACTCTGGAGGGTTCTTGAGAAGTTGGTAACTATGTTTATCAAAATGACAATTTATTAAAAAGTTGATGAATAAGGAATATGTTGTGTTGAATAAAAGGTTATTTTGAAATATACAAAATAACAAAAAAATTCATCAATATATAAAAATGTACAAATACAAGAATATATGGGATCTTTCAAAATGGAGAGATGAACTCTAGTGGAATTTGTCTACTCTAAGCAATAAAATCCTATGACCCATAAACTAAAGATCAAATATGAAGCACAAAGTCTCCTGCTCAAACTCACATAGTGAAACCAAGACTTTGTTCCAAATAAAAATATGTTAAACATATTTCGTTACATATGAGTACATCCACCACCTTGCAAGGTGACTAGGAAGGAAGGTATATGTTTTATTATTTCCATTGGAATTGATCTCCACAACTTAAGGTCAAATATGAAATACCAATGAAAGCAATGATAATCTCAATGCAAATGCAAGCCTTGAATGTTGGAATAAATCAAGAAGCGACATCAAGTTTGTTGTTCAAGTCAATATATTAAAGGATCAGGCTCTAAATAAGTGCAAAGTGATAGAGAAAAATTGAAATTTTGTTGTGAACATCGGGACCAAGTTGAACAATAATTTTTTCAACAAATATTGCAATGACACAATCACTTAACTCTCAAACCAACTCAACCTACCCCCAAAATTAATACGATTAGAAATATACAATTTTTTTATCAAAAGAACATGTTTAATATTTGGTTACAAAATGGGGCATATCCACCACCTTGTACAATGGTTGGGAGAGAAATCAGGAGCCACTTTATGAAAAGGTGATTAGAACAGTAATCACAAGACTGATATCAATGGAT
>ML793444.1:291125-320144 GCA_009831015.1 Picea engelmannii | reverse complement strand
TCTAATCTACAGTTAATTCCTATCTAACACCATTAATTCAAATAAATGCCTTCTATCTACTAATACAATACAACTGCGCTTGCTTTGAATGCCTCGTCCAAACGACGGCGTAACAATCTCCAAAGCATTTCAAAATGTGCGTGTTGGCACTGTCCAGCTGTAGGTTCTTTCTCCGTGCGCGCTGGCTCGCTTGATGACGTGTGGATGCTCCTGCATCACAACTCAAACAAATACAGGTCGGGTCTCGATAGAAACCCAAGCGCCTAACCCCTTGAGAAAACTTATACATATATATAGCGACGACGAGAGTCTGGAGTAATCTCATGGAACCCCAGTGCATGTCCAAGATGAAGGAGTTCCTGAGAAAACCTCTTCCCCTGAGCCTGAGAAAACCTCTTCCCCTCAGCCCGAGTTTCAAGACCAGGAGGTCTCACAAAAGGAAATAGAAACTGAAAGCGGCATCGACACAAAAGGACCCAATGAATCGAAAGTCGAAGGGGATCTAAATGACGGGCCCGAACTGAAGGAGACAAATAAAGGATCTCCACAAGAGGAAATAAATAGCTATGCCACTCACGAGATAGTAAGTAATGAGCCTATACCCGACACTGTCATTCTGCCCAATGCTCAAATCCCTGACGAGCGACAAGTGGGAGTTGGACCCGCAAGATACAACATGGAAGTTCGCGAGTCCAACCTTGAACAAATATACACCACCAATAGTTTTGGAAACAAACTAACATGGGGTGATCAACAGATACCAGAGCCATGAGACGAGGTGGCAGATATCTATGTGATCTCCTATGATCAGAAGAGAAAGACTTTTGTTCAAAGGACCATGAAGAAAAGAAGGATCTTGTTGGATCACTCCATCCTAGTTACTACAGAGGAAAAATTGATCAACACAGCAGATGCCCAGACGTATGAAATGATCGACATAGGAAAATCCCTCTCAGATGCCTCCTTGGACAGAGTCGGGACAAACGAAAAGGAACTAGCTGTCACCCTCAAAGAGATCAAACACTTGCGCCATCTTGCCAAATACTACAAAGGCACCGCGCATATCACTGTGTATCTGAAATTTGAGTTCGTAGGAGTTTACAACAAGTTTAAGAAGGAGAGACACCTGTTAACTGAAAACATAGATGAGTTCCAGGAGGACACTCTCATGGCACTCACAACTTGCAAGGAGATGGAGCGATGGTATGAATGGGCACAGCAAGCAGTAGAAAGACTCGAGTACATTAAGGCAGTCCAGCAAGGCCGAGATAAGGAAAAGAATGGAATTTAGGTGATAGGAAAAAGTAGTCTCAATCGCATGAAGCAATCGACCGAGTACTGGGCTAAGATGTCTCGGGACCCACATCGAGAGATCCAAGGACAATGGACCAGGTGTAATAAGCACTAGGATAAAATTAAAAAAATAATGAAGGATGCTGGGCTCCCTGAGTTCGACACCCCCGATAATTTCATTGAACTGAGCAACGTGGTCAAGCGACATGCCAAACAAGATGTGCTATGGACCAAAGAATTAACAAAAATAGCTGATGTGAAGCTAGGGCAAGTACAATAATTCGCAGAACATCTGATCAAAGTCCAAGCCATGCTACAACAGTTGAACTCCATCTTAGTAAAGTATCGGGCGCATGCAGTAGACATCATGGGAATATATGCGGCCCCGATGGACCAACATAGATTTCCATGGGCCCAAACTTGTGAAAAATTGTTTGTCAGCTGGACTGAATACGAGAGCAGTCATCCTTTCCAAGAAGTATCTCGGGATGACTGTTAAATAAGCTATTAGAAGATACTACCACGTGGCGATTTTTGTTTTGTTTAAATTACAATTAGCCGTTAGTTTCAGTTAGAACTCCATATTATAAATAAAGACATCGACCATTTAGCAAAGGGTCAATGGTTGTTGTAAGAACTCTTTCTTTTTGGTTGTTAAGAATTATTTTGAGACTGCTATGAATTGAGAAGTCCTTCTGGACCAAAGACAAACTATTTTCATCAGATGCATGTGATTGGACTTGGAGAAGAACTACTTCCTATCCTGTTTCATGAATGATGCAGTAATGAGTAACAAAAATTAATTATGTTGTCAAGTTATCTGGTGCAATGTTTTTATGTTCTTTGCTTTAATGATGAAGATAAATCGTTGTGTTATTATGTTATGCATGGTTATGGTAGATGAATTATTTTTCTTGCCATTATATTATTACATATGTGCTTTCTTTCTAATAGTTAGTTTCTCATACAGTAATTGGATGCTCACATGGTTAATGTATTAGTACTAGGCATGTGGTATAGAGTAATTGTCTGCATGTTGAGCAGTGGGTTATCCCAAGCTTAACTTCTTCCCAGTGGTTAAAACTTAATCCTGTTAATTGTCAAGTTGGTTTATGCTGGCTTGAATCTCTCATATCAACCCTACCCAAGAGAAAATACAGAAGAAAATAGTCATAACTGAAGGAAGAGCCTTCACAAAGAAACACAAAGCCCATCGATAAATTGTCCAGATCGCAAGGTCTGGAGAAACATTCCATTTTAAACGCTGCAGAGTCTAATTGGGCCTCGGTGGAGGGTTTGGTTCCTACTGTTGAGTCAAGGGATTTAGGTCCCATCAACAGAATTGGTGCTAGAAGGAGGGCCTGAGAATGAATGGTTGAACATATATTTTATCTATCATTTCAAATAGCCTACAGATTCATAATAGCCCACATGCATGGCTAGGCTATCACAATATAGCCCACACATGATGAGTATTCCCAAAATGGATAACACACCCCAGCTCGAGGAAGAATATTTTCACCCTGAAATACCTTACGCCCTTCCTCACGAGGAAGTGAATCAATTCAGGAGAATTACTAGAGCTTACACCCAATAGATTGGTGCGTTGGCCTTAGCTCCCATCCTCCCTTGAAGAAAACAACAAAGAAGACCAATGGTTAGCACTCCCGAAGAAGTTTTCATACACTCCGTAGAAGACTTAATAGATTTCACAATTATCAAAATCCAAGAACCTCTCGATCTGATACCCAAAATGCCAGCCACCGATGCCTCCAAGCCAAACGACTTTTCGGAAGAAGAAGAGTTCGAATCGTATTTCAAAGATATGGAGGATAATAATAACCATGAGGAAGAAAGAGAAATATCACTTCAGAACAATCATCCCTGGTTGGTCGGAGATGTCGTGGTCGTCCCCAAGCGAGTACATAATATTCCCCAGCATCTGGAGAAACTACTTCCTAAGTACGATCCTAAAACTTTAGAATTACCTGAAGATCATATCAAGAAGTTCATACTCGCTATCAGACTTTTGAACATTCAACATGAATACATATTCTACAGACTCTTCCCCTACATGTTCGAAAATTCAGCTTCCATGTGGTACTTCAACTTGTCAGTAGGATCGATAACCAACTGGACTAAGTTCTAGAAAGATTTTTTAGATAAATTTACAGAGGAAACTACTACGGGAGCCCTGAGTGCAGAGTTGTTCGTAGCCACCATGAGTCTGAAATAAAGGGTCAAATATTTCAATAAAAGATTCACGACCATCTTAAACAAATTCCAGCCCGTAGCGAAACCAACTCAAGAGTTAAAAATCGAGGTTTATGCCAATGCGCTCCCGACTTCTATTTCTATGTTTATAAAAAGAGCCGCTAAGCAAACCCTGGCGGAGAATTTTGAAGAGTCCAAAATGATAGAATTCTAGATGAAAGGATTTAAAGAAGGCCAGGCCTCTTTGGTAAAGAAAGAAACCCAGCCCACTCCCAGGAGGGGACTCCTTTTGACTAAACCACCGAGAAAACCAATTGAACAAATACCCGACAAGGGTAATGGAGATATAGAATATTTACAATGCATGGTTAAAAAATTATCAATTGAAATCATAGACATTAAGAGAAGTGCAGGAGAGGGAAACCAAGGCCAAAAGCCCTATAAGCCTTTCTTTAAAAGAAATCCTCCTTTCAAAGAAATTGAACCCCCCCTGCTAACCTAAATATCGATCTAGGAAATGTTGCGTCTGATTCTTTATGTACTTATCATCAGGAGAACCACTCCGAAAGAGACTACCCTTAATGGGTCCACACCATGAAATTGATGGCCAACTGGCTTCTAGACGAAGTCTCCTTGGCCGAACAACCAAGCAGTTCGACTATGAATACGATGGACTAGGAAGAAGTTGACCCACCACGAGACACGACCATGCTGATATGGGATCCCAACGTGATCATCCCTTCCAACAATCATTTTGAGTCTTAGGAACAACCCACATAAGTTTCGGTGATACAGAAGCGCAGTTGGGGTCCACCCGGATCAAAAGATACCGACACCACCTTGGCCTCAAAGAGTAAGGCAACTACCGATCACCCAAAGACAACTTTCTCTCTCGGTAAGAAACCTATAAGAATTCATACCTGGGAATCGCCCAAATTATATTACAACGTGGTCAAATATTTGAAGAATTTAAGGGATAATATATCTGTCATGTACATATGTGGGATTCCTCAGCAGAAAGACTTCCTACTATAGGCTCTGATCTCAGAACAAAAAAAATGGTAACGAGCGGCCCAGAAATAAATCTGCCTTCCACCGATTCGGTGAGCAAACCAACTGTGAACACCTGTGCAAGAGATAGGAAGGAAAAACCTTTTGTCCCACCATTCCTTCTAACATTTGAAATCTTCAATAGAAACATCCACAACTATTTAGTAGATTTTGGAGCATCCTACAACGTCATGCCCTTGTCTGTTTGCAAGAAATTGAATGTCGTTCCTCTCAAGATTGATAAACATGCCATACAACTGGATAGGACCCATGTTAAAGTCATAGGATAACTCAAAGACATGATGATCAGAATATTGACACACCCCACGTTTGTGCAAGTGATCGACATTATTTTAGTAGATATCCCAAAGGCATGTGGGCTCTTACTCAGTCGAGATTGGTCTAAAAAGCTAAACAGATACTTCAGTACGGACTGGGCACACCTTTGGCTACCCCTGAAGGGATACAAGAACATGATCAGAATCGACAGGGAGAGATATATAAAATATACGGTCACTGATTTAGAAACCCCTAACGATCCATTGTCCACAGATTTCCCCATACTCGGCAATTATTCCTGTGACTCCTACTTTGGAAAATTCGCTCCCCTCTTATCCGATGTTCCTCTTACCCAAAATTCTGAATTCATTTTCCAAGAGAAATGG
This sequence comes from Picea engelmannii, assembly GCA_009831015.1. Taxonomy (NCBI): domain Eukaryota; kingdom Viridiplantae; phylum Streptophyta; class Pinopsida; order Pinales; family Pinaceae; genus Picea; species Picea engelmannii. The sequence goes on along the minus strand of ML793444.1, from coordinate 314,922 downwards.
TCGATACCGACAGGAGACACCTTTTTCTGCCAAAACTTGGTGCTAGAACTTGCGAAACAAGAGGTCGGTGAGCAAGAAGCTAATAAGGGAAACAAAAATAGTGATTCCCATTCACAAATTTGGACCCTCTATTTTGACGGATCTAAATCTCAGGTAGTGTCTGGAGCAAGGTGTATCCTCATCAATCCTATTGGTAAACATCATTTATTTTCCTATAGGCTAGAATTTGAATGTACCAACAACACTGTCGAATATGAATCTCTAGTACAAGGATTAAGGAAAGCCATAGATTTGGATATATAAGGATTGAAAGTTTTCGGAGACTCTGAAATTATTGTTAGACAAGTAAGAAATGCTATACATTGTAATTCTCCTCATCTAAAGAACTATCAATAGGAGATGCATAGGTTAATAGAACACTTTGAGGCTTTTAACATCACTGCAATCCCCAGAACAAAGAATATTCTTGCCGACTCCTTGGCCACTGTCGCTTCCAGGTTGTCGCCTTGATAAGATTATGAATCCTCCCAATTCACCGTGGATTTGCTCTACAAACCGTCGGTACCTAATACCATTTCCAATTGGAAAGTCTTCGAAAGAGATGAACAAATCATAAACTTCTTGACTAACCAAGACAATTTCAAAGACCTCGCTATTGACAATGAATAATTCCAAGAGCTGTCCACAGAAACCAATCTTCGGATGGGACGACCTATGGGGACGACCTATGGATAAATGAAAGGGTCACACGATCCCAAAAGGAATAGCTAATATAGAAAATATTTTTGATCTCAAGGAGTGATTTAAGGGACCCAAAAACACAAATATTGGTAGCTCTTGTCCCCTACATGAAACTATAAATCTTGGGACCCTAGAGATCCCAAAGAATGTGAATCTAGGTAAGACTATGTCTAAAGAAGAGAGGAAATCTTACCTCAAATTATTCAAGAAATACCAGGATGTCTTCGTGTGGTCCTATAGGGATTTGAAAATGTATGATACACCATCCCCTTAAAACCAGAATTAAAACCTTTCCAATAGAAGATCCAAAAGTATCACCCATCCTTGGAGCCTCTTATGTATCAGCAACTAAAGAAACTTTTAGATGCCAAGATCATTTTCCAGGCTAGGCATTCCGCTTGGGTAGCGAACCTTATTCCGGTGAGGAAAAAGTCAGGGGATATCCGCCTATGCGTAGATTTTAGAAACCTCAACAAGGCCTCAATAAAAGACAATTATCCAGTCCTGCTGATGGAACAACTCCTGCAGACCATGTCAGGCTCATATATTTTCTCTCTACTAGACAGTTTCTTAGAATACAACCAAGTCCTTGTTTTGGAGGAAGATCATTTAAAAACCACTTTCTGAACCAAATGGGGAACCTTCAATTATAAACGCATGCCTTTTGGGTTAATTAACATAGTCACAACCTTCCAAAGAGCCATGGATGTAGATTTCCGGGGACTAATTAATATATGTGTGGTAATGTATCTAGATGACGTAACAGTGTATTCAAAGAACATAGAAGAGCACATCCAACACTTAACTCAGATTTTCGAGAGGTGTAGGAAATATGGTATATCCTTAAACCCTAATAAAACTATCTTCGATGTTGAGGAAGGTAATTTGTTAGGTCACATTATATCTCAGGCAAGGATTTGCATAGACCCCGAAATGATTAAAGCCATAGCTCAACTTCCCTTGCCCCATAATAAGAAATCTATGGAGTCCTTTTTCAGGAAAATCAATTTTGTGAGGAAGTTCACTCCCGACTTCGTGGAAATCATCAAACCCTTACAAAAAATGATTCACAAAGATGTCGAATTTAAGTGGGATGATGAGCGAAAAGACGCCTTCAACAATATCAAAGCTTCCATTTCCTAGGCCCCGATGTTGCGAAGTCCCGATTTCAATAGGGACTTTTTCCTTTATACTTTCACCTCTGATCAATCGCTAGCTGTAGTTTTGAATCAGAAGGATGATGGCAACAATGAAGCCCCTGTGTCATTTATGAGTAATAATATCCAAGGATTTGAGCTCAATTATCCTGCTGTAGACCAACAGGCCTACGCGGTCTATAAGGTAGTAAAACATTTCAGGTCTTACATCCTCAAGAATCACAATAAAGTAATTGTGCCGCACCCTGCAGTCCAATCCTTGTTCACACAACAAGAAACGAGGAAAGAAGGGGAAACTGGATGGCGGTAATCCAGGAATTTGATCTAGATATAAAACCTGTAAAACTAGTAAAAGGGAAAGGTTTGTGCAAGCTTGTAGCCGAAGCCCAAAATCAAGTAAATGAAGATCTCGTATGGGAGAACGAAATGACGCTATGGTATGGTGAAGTAGCATACATCTCCCTGGGACAAAACTCCTGGTACAAATATTTAACTTATCTCCTACATCATAGGACTTGTCCTGAAAACCTCAACCCTAGAGAAAGGAGAGCCCTGAGATTAAAATCTGCACAATATCATCTTATAAATTTGGTGCTCTTCTGGATCAATTACGACGGGGTACTGTTAAGATGTCTCGAACAAGAAGACGTAGACAAGGTATTGAAAGAACTCCATGATGGCCCCGCCAGGGGACATTTTGCGGGAAACACTACCGCTCATAAGATTCTGAGAGACGACTATTGTTGGCCCACCTTGTCAAAAGACGCTCATACTTATGCTAGAAACCATAAGACTTGTCAAATAAGTGTTGGAAAGGAGAAAAGAGCGACAGTCCCACTCCAACCTATTAATTCCTTTTGTCCTTTCGAGTAGTGAGGGTTGGATATCATAGGTGAAATCACACCTAGCTCCTCGAAGCTGAACAAGTACATTCTTACCACCACCGACTATTTCACGATATAGATAGAGGTCATTCATCTGACTTGTGTGAAAGAGAAGGTGGTTATCCAATTCATAGAACAACAGTTGATCACGAGGTTCAGTGTCCCTTCTATTCTGGTCTTCGATAACACAACTTACTTTTCTTCAACCCTATTGACAGAGTTTGCTCTAGACAAAGGAATCATGATCAAGTACTCTGCAAATTACTATCCCCAGGGAAATGGTGTGGTTGAATCAACTAATAAAAACCTAGTAAGGATATTAAAGAAGAATGTGACATATAACTAAATAAATTGGCATAATCTACTCTATAATGCTCTATGGGCTAACATGGTCACACCTAAGGAAGCCATCGGAAATTCCCCATACTTTCTGGTCTATGGGAAATAAGCCATCCTCCCAAATGGAATCTATCTCCCATCTCTTCAGCTGGCCCAAGATTCCAACGAAGAATTCTCATCAGCCATGCAACAAAGGATTAATACTCTACTAATGCTGGAAGAAGAGAGAGAAAAATATAGGTCAAAATTCCTAGCTCACCAACAAATAGTGAAAATATGGTTTGATAAGAATAAAGCTAAAGAAAATAACTTTGAAGTAGGAGACTTAGTCCTGAAGTCGGACAGAGAAAATTAACCTAAAGGGAAACATTCTAAGTTTCAGAGTCTATGGCTTATACCTTTCCAGGTAGATGAGAATATTGGGGCAGACACTTATCAATTACAGAGCCTAAGGGGATAACCTAATGCTCTCCCAGTAAATGGCCAAGCCCTAAAACAATACTTCCAGTAAAAAAAAAATATATATATATATATATATATATATATAACCGTAATAATAAAAATCGAGTCATGAATCAAGGTCATAGGAAACGAAGAAGGAATAGAGATTCTGCTTTCTCCTAGTGAATTGCCATTTGTTGAGCACTCAGCACACCCTAAAATTCTATGTTGATCCTTTACACTCTATTTTCTGCCTTCAGTATGAAACTGATACTTGCGCTTATTTTTATGTTCATTCTAAAGCCTGCTTGAACATACAACAAAGAGTCATCTTAATCATTAAAGGGTCCTTAATAAACTTCTTAGGGAATCGGCACACTAAAGATCTCCCCGACGTGCTTAGGAGTTTGGCATCGGTAAATGTTAAAGGTGTTGAAAATCGTTTGAGAAATTTTAAAATAGCCGAACACCGATCCTCATCGGCGTCGACAGTTGAAAGTATTCCTTTTTACAATTGAACTTTGGCAGAGGTATCATCGAAGACCGACCCATTCGGCTTCGGCAGGGAAACAAAAAGGCAAGCTTCACGCAAAAGGAAGAGCGGTATCGCCGATTGCCGACACCTGACATGATTTCAGCATTGGAGAATTACAAAATAACATACACATTAATTTTACATTTTAAAGTGTCGATCCCTGACCTCCATGCCAGAGAGATACGACGTGATGAGACGTTTTACCCATGGATCCGTTAGGTATGACACATTTAAAGTGTGAATAATATTGCGGATCATGCATTAGTTGCTAATTCATGTGTGAATCAGAGGAACCCATTTTAACTTGCCGCTACAATGCATCTGCCTCCATGCCTTCGTCGTCAACTAGTTAGGATTTAATTGCGGAGAATCGACAATAGTTTCATTTTGAATTGTATTTATTATTCATATTAATTGGTTGATACAACAGATAGAGTCTCTCCAGTTATATGTTGTCGAAGTCGTTATGCATGATATTATTCTACGCAGAAAATATTTCAGAACAAACAAAGGAGAAGGGTCGAAAACCCAAATAAGTCGTCCAAAGTTCAGTAAGCATTAGACAAATTTCTTAGCAATCATTTCAGGTATGTATCCACTTGTGGCGTTTTATGCTTCAGTTTATGAGTTCACAACCCAACACTTCTATGTACACATGTTTAAAGGTTGTTTTAATTACAGGAACAATGCCTCCAAAAAAACCCTCCACCAGGAAATCCCCAAGAGCGCCAAAGCCGTAAGAACCAAAAGCAGGAGAGGAATCATCCCCAGTGGTTGCAAGACAATTAGAATTCTCCCCAAAACTGGTGCCTGTCATCAAGACAACTTCCAAGGATGCCTCCGTCCAACCTCCGGCCTTCAGAGACACAGAGCCAAAACAACATAGCTAAGTTCTAGGAGGACACTCTCATGGAACTCACAACTTGCAAGGAGATGGAGCGATGGTATGAAAGGGCGCAGCAAGCGGTAGAAAGAGTCGAGTACATTGAGGAAATCCAACAAGGTCGATATAAGAAAAAGCATGGAATTCAGGTGATAGGAAAAAGTAGTCTCAATCGCATGAAGCGATCGATCGAGTACTAGGCTAATATGTCTCGGGACCCACATCAAGAGATCCAAGGACAATGGACCAGGTGTAATAAGCACTGGGATAAAATTAACAAAATAATGAAGGATGTTGGGCTCCCTGAGTTCGGCACCCCGATAATTTCATTGAACTGAGCAACGTGGCCAAGCAGCATGCCGGACAAGATGTGCTATGGACCGAAGAGTTAGCAAAAATAGCCAATGCGAATCCAGGGCAAGTACCACAATTCACAAAACATCCGATCAAATCCTGAGCCATGCTACAATAGCTGAAATCCATCTTAGTAAAGTACCAGGCGCATGCAGTAGACATCATGGGAATATATGCAGCCCCAATGGACCAACATAGATTTCCATGGGCCCAAACTTGTGAAAAATTGTTTGTCAGTTGGACTGAATACAAGAGCAGTCATCCTTTCCAAGAAGTATCTCGAGACGACTGTTAAAGAAGATATTAGAAGATAATGCCACGTGGTGCTTTTTATTTTGTTTAAATTAAAATTAGCCATTAGTTTTGGTTAGAACTCCATATTATAAATAAAGACATCGACCAGTTAGAAAATGGTCGATGGTTGTTGCAAGAACTCTTTCTTTTTGGTTGTTAATAATTATTTTGAGACTGTTATGAATTTATAAGTCCTTTTGGACCATAGACAAACTATTTTCATCATATGCATGTGATTGGACTTGGAGAAGAACTACTTCCTATCCTGTTTCATGAATGATGCAATAATGAGTAAGAGTAATTAATTATGTTGTCAAGTTATCTGGTGCAATGTTTTGATGTTCTTTTCTTTAATGATGAAGATAAATCATTGTGTTATTAGGTGATGCATGGCTATGGTAGATGAGTTATTTTTCTTGCCATTATCTCATTACATGTGTGCTTTCTTTCTAATAGTTAGTTTCTTAGACAATAATTGGATGCTCACATGGTTAATGTATTAGTACTAGGCCTGTGGTATAGAGTAATTGTCTGCATGTTGAGTAGCGGTTATCTCAAGCTTATCCTCTTCCTAGTGGTTAAAACTTAATCATGTTAATTGTCAAGTTGGTTTATGTTATCTTGCATCTCTCATATCAGCCCCACCCAAGAGAAAATACAAAAGAAAATAGTCCTAACTGAAGGAAGAGCCTTCACAAAGAAACACAAATCCCATCGATAAATTAGTTGGATCGCAAGATCTGGAGAACCATTCCATTTTAAACACTACAGAGTCTAATTGGGCCTCAATGGCGGGTTTGGTTCCTACTGTTGAGTCAAGGGATTTAGGTCCCATCAACAAGTTGTTGGATCACTTTAAGTGGAAGGATTGGATAAGCAAAGAAGAAGAGCCGTTGAATTTAAACCAAGGCAAAGTAGCATCATAGATAGATCGAGCCATGGATCTAAGATCATGATCAAAAAATAAAATCATTTTGGGTTACAAGTTGTGTGGAGGTTACACTTCGGGGAATCTCACTTTGGAAGAATTGTGAAATGGACAAATCGAATTACCCGAAGTCTTGAAAGCCGAAATAAATAAGGACCGTTAGATATGGACCATACATAATGATCGTCAGATCAAGATGATGGTCAACTTTAGCACTGACCAATTTGGCGAAATGGAGTTGAGAATATGTAAAATCACCCAAAGGTCGAAGTTTCGAAATCATGAGGTTAAGACACGTAGCACTAATATTGAGAGCCCACGTCATCAACAGTGGTGTCATCAACAGTGACATCATTAAGGACACGTGGCATAATCAGATGATGACAAGTGTCAAAATGAAATCGACATTTCAAGCACATGTAAATCGCAAATCCGAGTGACACATGGTAGCCACTCAACCCATGCTAGGTCATCAAGTGATGTCAGCAAGTTACATCACTCCGGGAGTTTTACTTCGGGAGTCTTACCACCAGCAAATGACCTAAGTCTTGAATGCTAAAGTATCGAAGTGGACATGAGTCGTCTGATTTGAAGAACACTTCGGGAGAGTTCTCGACTGTTGATCTAGTACAGTGGATGGATAGTGTAAGTGGAAGTCTTAACTGATAGCAAGCGGTCTCCACCATCTTATGACTTATTCGACAGGTGATCACTCCAAAGAAAATTGGAGCAGCAATTATCCAAACCCCTGAAGCCCCATGTTGGGTCTCCAAAGTACCATCTTTTTACCAACCTTTCACTTCACTTTTAACCATATTTCGCTTTCTCATACCCTTACATTAAACCATTTTCATGATTACATGGGTTTTAGACATATTATTTTCCAATGCATCTATTTTAGTGTTTTTGAGTGAATTTATGATTAAATATTGGGAAAATGACATGTTTACACTTATATATGAAAGTGGGATGAGTTTCATGATGTTTACAGGTGTATTTGAATACTCCAACCAATTCAAATGATGCAGGAGCATCCCTCACGACAAGCAAAGCCAACGTGGAAGCAGAAAGTCAGCTGGAAGATGTCCAACGCAAGTTTTTGAATTTTAAAATTCTCTCTTAGAGTTGATGCGCCTAACTTAAATGAGATAATTTAATTTAAGTGCCTTGGTAGAATGTACTCAGACCTCGAGCCATACGCTCTCGTCTGAGATAGACAGAGGCATTTAAAGTAGTAATTGAAGGTAGATAGAATTGAATTCTTAGATTAGATAGTTCTCGAAAGAAGAGGGAAAACTGAATATAGACACCCTCATTTGTATCATTGTAAGTTAGTTCATTAAGAAATAGGAAGAAGAAGAGTCTAGAGCATAGGAGAATAGCAGAGAGTTGTAGAAGAACACCCATGTACAGATCTTGAATTAATAGAAGAAGTTGGTTCAGATTCATGGTTGTTGTGTTATTCTCTGTGTGTGTGTGTGTGGAATGCTCTGCTTATGAATATTTCTTCCTGCTATGAATTTGTTATCATGTTGTGTGTATGACTTCATGTGTTGAGATTGGGGTCTAAGAGGAAGTGAGGTGAGTTACAATTGTTTCACTTTGAGCAAGGATTCCTGCAAGGAGTGCAGTTGAGTCGTCCGCAAGGAGTGCGTTGACAGAAGGCTCGGGAGTTAAACTCTTGTTCTCAATTCGCTCAGAAGTGAACGCGAGTTGTTGGAGCCGTGCAAGGAGTGCGCAGGCTAAAGAGAATCTCAGTCGTGAAACTGAGCAGAAGTATCGAAGGACTGCTGCTAGGGCATAAGCAGAGTCAAATGAAGCTCGAACAGTTGAAGTGTTCGCAGGCTTGCCGCGAAGAGTGCACGCAAGGAATCTCACTAAGGTTGAAGTAAATTGACAAAGCTCGGGAGGGATAGACCTCTAAGTCACTGAAGATTCAGTGTAGATAAGTGTGACTTGAAATCACGGAGAAACATCGCAGGTTGTCGAAGTGGCAAAATAATCTCGGGGAGAGATACTCTTTTCTATTTTGTGGATTAGCTAAGGGAGAACGGGTGGTTGAAATCTTCTAAAGAGATTTTGCGAGATTCCGAGGATCGTCAGATCTCGCAGAGGTGCAAGCGGGTTACGGCGAGAAGATTCCAAAGATATCTGAAGTTCAGGAGAGGCAGGGCCATTGATTCTGAGTCACATGAGCACAGGATCTACACGTGATATCGTGTATCGGGGACTCGGGAGCTGAAGCCCCAAAGATTGTGCAGCTAGAGCAGCGAGATCGCGAGACACGATAAGATCAGAGCCGTTCGTTGTGGAGGACGCGTGTAAGGAGATCCTCATCTCGTAGACTCGGACATTGGAGGATTGAAAAGGAAATCCTTCAGCTTCATGAATAGCGAAGTGGCGAGAAGGCTAAGAACCATCCATCTGAAGGGACAGGTGTCAAGGATCGATAGGTCTCGCTATCTCGGGAGCTCGTAGGGTAAAGACCCAAGTATTGGGTGTGAAAAGTCGCGAGGCGCGAGGACGTGAGGCGATGAAGGAGCGAGGAGATCGTAGCCATCCATCTGAAGAGGACAGGTGGCTAGAGATCAATGGATCTCGCGAACTCGGAAGCTCGCAGGCTGAGAGTCCAACATTTGGGTACTCAAAGTTGCGAGGTCGCGAAGCAGCGAGAGAAGGATAGTCGTTGGATCCGTAACACAGGAGGACCATTGGATCTAAGAGAGGGATCATGTCTCGAGACCTCGCAAGAAAAGGTTCGAGAATTTGGGCACGAGGATCGTGAGGTCGCGAGAAGGCGATATCCCGATAGCTGGAGCAGTGTGGGCCATAGCGGAGCACGAGTGGAATACAGGTGGCACTAAGGATTCGCAAGTCGTGAAGTGCCAAGGAGCGAGACTCGTGCAGAAGCCGAGCAACGAAGCGTCGAGGAACCGAGGTTTGTGCGGACACATGGCATAATATAAGGTGGGACCGCGTATCTCGGGGACTCGCGGCCTAGGAGGGAAAAAGTTCGACGGTTCAACCGGCGAGGTCGCGAGGTTGCGAGGTCGCGAGACTTCGAGGTTGCGAGAAGCGCTAATATTAGGCCTCGCCCACGGCTGCATGTGGAAGGAGCTATACCCATATCGCCAACTCGGGTATCGCAAGGTTTGAAAGGAAAAGTTGGAGGCTTGAGTTACGAACTCGCAAGATAGCCAGATTTAGTGGATCTCCCGGGAACAAAGAGGAGACCTCAGAACAGATTTCTGTGGGTGTAGATCTCCCGATAGGGAGATAGAAGAACCTTCGAGTTCTTCGGGCCGAGGAGAAGCAAGTCCTGTGCAAGGACGTGCCCATGGGTGGCGCGCCCTTGCGTCAAGTGGTATCAGAGCTTATTACTTGTCTGTATATTTCAGGCAAGAGAGGCAGGAGGAGATAAGAGAACACTCTGATACACACATCAAGTGGTATCAGAGCATAGAAAAGTTTCTTTGCTTTCTGTAGCAGAGGAAAAGGAGAATACACCATGCCGCCAAGGAGAAGAAGCAGACAATCACCTGATCCAGAGGAGGAAAGGGAATTGTCCAGAGTAAGAGAAATGTCCAGAGAAAGAGGTAGGTAAGGACAGAATCTAGACATGGAGAGAGAGATACAGAATCTTCGTGCTAGAATGGAGGACATGGAGACATCACGAAGACGAAACGCTGAAGGTGCCAGTGAATCCGAGGATGAAGGTTATGTTGGACGAGAAGAAGAGGAAATCCCAACAGAAGAGGCAGCCAATGAGCATTTGATTAAGGCTATCGCTTGGATGAGTTCAAAAATAAAAATGGACATTCCAGCTTATGAAGGGAGTCTGGATGCAGAAGAGTTGTTACATTGGATTAGAGCTCTTGACACTTACTTCGATTATGAAGATATCGAAGATGATAAGAAGGTCAGACATGCTATCACCAGATTAAAAGGACATGCAGCCTTGTGGTGGGATGAACTGCAAGCTGACAGGCGTTGTCAAGGCAAGCAGAAGATTAAGAGCTGGGACAGGATGATTGCAAATATGAAGGAAAAATTCATTCCCAGGGACTATCAAATTTCTCTGTTCAAGAGGATGCAGAACCTGAGACAAAAGCTGATGACAGTGAAGGAGTATACTGAGGAATTTTACAGGTTGAATATCAGAGCAGGTCATCGCGAAAGCAATGACGAAAAGGTGGCCAGGTATATGAATGGCCCGAGGTATGAAATTCAGGATGAACTAAATTTGGCAACCATCCGAACGGTGGAGGATGCTTACCAATTGGCTCTGAAAGCTAAGGAGAAGCTAAGCCATAAACAAAGTCAGAGGGGCCGAGGCAGGATTTAGCCCAAAGGTAAATCGGTCGCCCAAGATAAATACCAGAAGCCCAAGGATGACTGGAAGAAACCTCAGGAAAAGGTTGAAAGAGGTGGGACCTCACAGAGGAGGCCATACGTTGAGCAGCGAGGACAACAAATTGAGCAAAGAGGAGGATATGCTGATAATAATAGGTTTCCTCGTACCAGAGGTAGAGGAAGAGGAAGAGGTGGAGTAATCACATGATTCATGTGTGGAAAGAATGGGCACAAGTCATTCGAATGCCCAGAGAAAAATAAAGAAACAGGAGAGACTCACATCGCCGAGGCACATAGACGAGATGTTGAGACAGAGTACGCTGAAGGCAGAAGATCGTTGGTGATGCGAAAGGTTCTTTTGATGCCAGAGAAGGAGATGGAGAACTCAACGTAGAGGAACACTATTTTTAGGACTGCTTGCAAGACCAAGGATAGAGTATGCAAAGTCATCGTGGACAGTGGAAGCACCGATAATCTCGTTTCAACCGAGATGGTAGAAAAGCTGGAGCTGGAGACAACTGATCATCTAAGTCCATACAAAGTTTCATGGCTACAGAAGGGACATCAGGTAAATGTCACTAAACATTGCTTAGTTGACATCAAGATATGAGGATATAATGATAAAATTTTATGTGATGTTATTCCTATGGATGTCTGTCATTTATTGTTGGGTAGACCATGGCAATATGATAGAAATGTAGTTCATGATGGGAGGATGAATACCTATACCCTGAAAAGGAATGGGAGAACTCACATGTTGTTTCCAATTGAAGATAAAGAGGTGAAGCCGGAAGTGAGCAACAACATACTTCTCATGAGTGGGAAGGAACTTCTTACAGAAGTTAAGAAGAAGGAGGATCCACAATTCTTTGTGGTCAGAAAACCGAGAATTGTTCTGACTAGCACAAGAGTGGATGATTTTCCAAAAGAAGTTCAGGAACTGCTGGAAGAGTTTGCTGATATTGTGGTGGACGAATCACCTTGTTCATTGCCACCGATGAGGAGCGTGAGTCATCAAATAGATCTCATACCAGGAGCTAGTTTACCAAACAAAGCCGCGTACAGATTGATGCCACAAGAGAATGAAGAAGTTAAACGACAGGTCCAGGAGTTGTTGGACAAAGGATTGGTCAGGGAAAGCTTGAGTCTGTGTGTTGTTCCAACAGTACTTAGTCCGAAGAAAGACGGAGGCTGGAGGATGTGCACTGATTCAAGAGCCATCAACAAGATAAGTATCAGGTATAGATTCACATTGCCAAGAATGGATGATCTGATGGATTGCTTAAGTGGGGAATTTTTTTTTTCAAAGATAGATTTGAAGAGTGGATATCATCAGATTCGTATGAGAGAAGGTGACGAATGGAAAACCACATTCAAGAAAAACAAAGGTTTGTATGAATGGCTTGTCATGTCGTTTGGCTTGACGAATGCACCAAGTACCTTTATGAGGTTGATGAATGAAGTCCTGAAGGATTTCATCAGGAAATTTGTCATCGTGTATCTGGATGACATATTGGTTTTCAGCAAGACAAAGGCTGAACATCTAAAGCATTTAGCTATTGTGATGAAGAGATTACAACAGGAGAAGCTGTTGATAAACATGAAGAAGTCATCATTCATGAAGACAAAACTTATTTATTTGGGGTTTGTCATATCTGCAAATGAGTTGAGGATGGATCCAGATAAGGTGGAGGTAATCGAGAATTGGCCATCACCAAGGAACGTATTTGAGGTGAGGATTTTTCATGGACTGGCTAGTTTCTACCGAAAATTCATTAGAAATTTCAGTGGAATTAGTGCAGCAATGATGGATACAGTGAAGAAAAGACATAAATCTTTTCACTGGACAGAAGAGGTTGAGAAGAGTTTCAATTTGTTGAAACGAAATATTACAGAGCAACCGATTTTGGTGTTGCCAGATTTTCAGAAAACATTTCAGGTGAAATGTGATGCAAGCGGGTTTGCCATAGGAGCGGTCTTGAGTTAGGAGGACAGACCAATTGCATATTTCAGTGAGAAGTTGAATGAGGGAAAAGATAAATACTCCATGTATGATAAAGAATTCTATGCCATCATACAAGCATTGAAGAAATGGAGGCACTATTTGATTCCAAAAGAATTTGTTTTATATAGTGATAACCATGCATTACAATTTCTGACTCAGCAGGAAAAGTTGAATCATAGGCATATTAAATGGGTAGAATACATGAAAAATTTCACTTTTGTGATAAAACATATTTCTGGTACTGCTAACAAAGTTTTTGATGCTTTGAGCAGGAAGTGTTTGTTGATGCAGGAGTTCAAAGTCAGGACGTTAGGCTTTGATGATCTGAAGGACATGTATGCAGATGATTTAGACTTTAAGGAAGCTTATGAGGCAACTGAGAATCTAGTTCTCAGAGACAGAAGCCAGTGGATAGAGTATGTGATCCAGGATGGATTGTTGTTCAAAGGCAATCAACTTTGTATTCTGAATTGCTCCATGAGGGAGAACATGTTAAAGGAAAAGCACAGTGGAGGATTAGCAGGACATTTTGGCCATGATAAGACATTTGCAAAACTGAGCGAATCATACTTTTGGACAGGGATGCGGTCAGAAGTCAAGAAGTTTGTAGACAGATGCAGGATTTTCTAGCATTCAAAGGGAAGGAAGCAGAATGCAGTATTTTATCAGCCATTGCCCACACCTGAGAGGCCGTGGGATGAAATTAGCATGGATTTTATATTGGGATTGCCAAGGAACCAAAGAGGTGTTGATTCCATCTTTGTGGTATTTGATAGGTTTTCTAATATGGCACATTTTATCCCATGCCAAAAGACCAACGATGTGACTCACATCGCAAATTTGTTTTTCAAAGAGATTGTAAGACTTCATGGATTGCCGAAAAGCATAGTTTCGGACAGGGGCACAAAATTCATAGGGCATTTCTAGAGAACATTGTGGAAGAAGCTGGGGACTAATTTGATGTTTAGTTCTGCTTATCATCCTCAGGCGGATGGGTAGACAGAAGTAGTCAACAGGGGTCTGGGAGACTTGTTGAGAAGCTTGGTGACAGAGCACCATAGCAGTTGGAATAGCATACTACCGCAAGCAGAGTTTGCTTACAATGATTCAGTGAATAGGAGCACAGGAAAAAGTCCATTCCAGATTGTATATGGAATGCAACCAAGAGGAGTTTCTGAACTGAGGGATTCATAACAAACTGATACTAGCAGTGTTAGTGTAGGAGAATTCGCTGAAGCAATGAAGGAACTTCACAGCCAGGTGAAGGAGCGACTGTTGAAGTCAAGTTAGGAGTACAAGCGCAGAGCAGATCAACATCGGAGACAACTTCAGTTTGAGGTTGGTGATCTGGTTCTGGCACATTTGAGGAAAGAAAGGTTCCCAAGGGGAACATACAATAAGTTAAAATGAACAAAATTGGGCCATGCAGAGTCCTAAAGAAATTGGGAGAAAATGCTTATGAAATTGAGTTACCAAAGGACATTGGAATATCTCTGACATTTAATGTTTCGGATTTATATCCATATAAAGCTGATGAAGCAGAAGCAGAAAATGATGATCAACCAGAGGTCTAGTGGCAGAAGCAGATGCCAGTTGCAGAGAAGCCACAGATGGAGCAAATACTGAATAAAAGAGTGGGTAAGAAAACCAGGAGGAAAGAATATTTTGAATATTTGGTTAAGTGGAAGGGACATCCAGTTGAAGATGCCAGATGGGAGACTGAAGCAGAAATTTTGAAGCATGGACATACCGTGCAGGAGCTCATGGATAGGATCCCATGAAAATTTTCAAGTGAGGGAGTATGATGCAGGAGCATCCCTCACGACAAGCAAAGCCAACATGGAAGTAGAAAGTCAGTTGGAAGACGTCCAGCGCAAGTTTTTGAATTTTAAAATTCTCTCTTGGAGTCGACGCACCTAACTTAAATGAGATCATTTAATTTAAGCGCCTTGGTAGAATGTACTTAGACCTCGAGCCATACGCTCTCGTCTGAGATAGACAGAGGCATTTATAGTAGTAATTGAAGGTAGATAGAATTGAATTCTTAGATTAGATAGTTCTCGAAAAAAGAGGGAAAACCAAATATAGACACCCTCATTTGTATCATTGTAAGTTAGTTCATTGAGCAACAGGAAGAAGAAGAGTCTAGATCATAGGAGAATAACAGAGAGTTGTATAAGAACACCCATGTACAGATCTTGAATTAATAGAAGAAGTTGATTCAGATTCATGGCTGTTGTGTTATTCTGTGTGTGTGTGTGTGTGGAATGCTCTGCTTATGAATATTTATTCTTGCTATGCATTTGTTATCATGCTGTGTGTATGACTTCATGTGTTGAGATTGAGGTCTGAGAGGAAGTGAGGTGAGTTACAATTGTTTCTCTTTGAGCAAGGATTTCTGCAAGGAGTGCAGTTGAGTCGTCCGCAAGGAGTGCGTTGACAGAAGGCTCGGGAGTTAAACTCTTGTTCTCAATTCGCTCAGAAGTGAACATAAGTTGTTGGAGCCGTGCAAGGAGTGCACAGGCTAAAGAGAATCTCAGTCGTGAAACTGATCAGAAGTATCGAAGGACTACTGCTAGGTCATAAGGAGAGTCAAACGAAGCTCGAACAGTTGAATTGTTCGCAAGCTTGCCGCGAAGAGTGCGTGCAAGGAATCTCACTGAGGTTGAAGTAAATTGACAAAGCTCGGGAGGGATAGACCTATAAGTCACTGAAGATTCAGTGTAGATAAGTGTGACTTGAAATCGTGAAGAAACGTTGCAGGTTGGCGAAGCGGCGAAAGAATCTCGGGAAGAGATACTCTTTTCTATTTTGTGGATTAGCTAAGGGAGAACGGGTGGTCGAAATCTTCTGAAGAGATTTCGCGAGATTTCGAGGATTGTCAGATCTCGTAGAGGTGCAAGCGGGTTACGGCGATAAGATTCCAAAGAGATCTGAAGTTCAGGAGAGGCAGGGGCATTGATTCCGAGTCACAGGAGCGTAGGATCTACACGTGATATCGTGTATCGGGGACTCGGGAGATGAAGCCCCAAAGATTGTGCAGCCAAAGCAGCAAGATCGCGAGACGCGATAAGATCAGAGCCGTTCATTGTGGAGGACGTGTGTAAGGAGATCCTTATCTCACAGACTCAAACATTGGAGGATTGAAAAGGAAACCCTTCAGCTTCACGAATAGCGAAGTGGCGAGAAGGATAAGAACTGTCCATCTGAAGGGATAGGTGTCAAGGATCGAGAGGTATCGCTATCTCAGAAGCTCGCAGGGTAAAGACCCAAGTATTGGGTGTGAAAAGTCGCGAGGCGACGAAGGAGCGAGGAGATCGTAGCCGTCCATCTGAAGAGGACAGGTGGCGAGAGATCGACGGATCTCACGAACTCGGAAGCTCGCAGGCTGAGAGTCCAACATTTGGGTACTCAAAGTTGCAAGGTCGCGAAGCAGCGAGAGAAGGATAACCGTTGGATCCATAACATAGGAGGACCGTTGGATCTGAGTGAGGGATTGTGTCTCGGGACCTCGCAAGAAAAGGTTCGAGAATTTGGGCACGGGGATCACGAGGTCACGAGAAGGCGATATCCCGACAGCTGGAGCAGTGTGGGCCATAGCGAAGCACGAGTGGAATACAGGTGGCACCAAGGATTCGCAAGTCACGAAGTGCTGAGGAGCGAGACTCGTGCGGATGCCAAGCAGCGAAGCACCGAGGAACCGAGGTTTGTGCAGACACGTGGCAGAATATAAGGTGGGACCGCGTATCTCGGGGACTCGTGGCCTAGGAGGGAAAAAGTTCGATGGTTCAACCAGTGAGGTCGCGAGGTTGCGAGGTCGCGAGAAGCGCTAATATTAAGCCTTGCCCACGGTTGCATGTGGAAGGAGCTATACCTGTATCGCCAACTCGGGTATCGCAAGGTTTGAAAGGAAAAGTTGAAGGCTTGAGTTACGAACTCGCGAGATAGCGATATTTAGCGGATCTCCCGGGAACAAAGAGGATACCTCGGAACAGATTTCTGTGGGTGAAGATCTCCCGATAGGGAGATAGAAGAACCTTCAATTTCTTCAGGCCGAGGAGAAGCAGGTCCTGTGCAAGGACGTGCCCGTGGGTGGTGCACCCCTGCGTCATCAAACTCGACCATCAAACCTCAAATTCGAATTTCCTCTTCAACCATTTGAAGATTTGATTTGGAGATATACTCAAGTATCTTGGATGGAGATTAATCATGAAAGAGAGATTTGTGAGAGGATTTGTAGAGATATCACTTGATAGGTGTGAGCACATGGTTGTAACCAAATGAGACATTTGTGGATCTAGGGGGGATTTGTGGATCTAAGTTATCTTAATTTTTGTATAAATAGGAGTGCCTCCTCCATTTCAAGAGGAGGACTCTTGGAGCATTGTATCCAACTTATGATGGAATAAGAATCAAGCTTTCTTTTCACATCAATTTCCATTCCCTAGTTTAGATTTAGAATGCTTTAGTTTATGAGTTACTTTGTTCTTAGGAGAATTGAGCTCACTCCAAATAGATCATAGTAGCATTTTCTTCTTGTTCTAATACTTTGAATAGGTTTATGTGCTTTATTGTTTTTATTAGAATTATCTTGATGATATTGATTGTTGATAGGTTATTTGAAACATTTTGAGAAGACCTCCTGAAAGGAGCTAGTGTTTTCATGCCTATAACAACTAAGCCCTTTTAAGTGTATTTATTTTCAATGCATGAGTGTTTACTTGATGATCTTGATTGTTGATAGGTTTTGTGAAACATCTTGAGAGGACCTCCTGAAAGGGAGCTAGTGTTTTCTTTCCTGCAACAACTAAGTCTTATTAAGTGGAATGAAAGAGTCAGGATTTGATTGAATTTTCTTAGATTAGAGTTAGGTGCCTACTCCTGCATATATAGTGCATGTGCTTCGTAAGCCTACGAACCTCGGATTGACAAATTAAATGGTTGGGCAATTACTACAACGAAATTAAACGACAATATTTTCGCCTAACATTTTGGCGCCGTTGCCGGGGAAGCACAATGGATTGAGGTATTAGTTGTTTTTTTTTTCATTTCAATTCATGCAAGTGTGATTAGACATGATCCTAACTCCGAGGTGACATACAAGTAAGGACATGTAGGGTGTAAATTTCAATTTATGCAAGATTAGTTTAAATTTTTGCAAGTGTGATCTACATGTGTTGGTTCTAGGGGTATTAATAGCTACTTGAATGGAAACTTCTCATGTTCTCCCTGACCAACTATCAGGAACGTTTTAATTTCCACAACTGTGAAGAGTAATTTTTTTTTTTGTGTTTCAGCAAGTGTGATTTTCAGTTTTTCTTTTATTTTTGATTTGGGTGCAGTAAGAACCCCTTTGCAGTATGATTTAATAATGAGTATTACCTTGGAACTACTCACTTAGATCCTAGCAGATGTTGGGATCTCCTCTTCCTTACAAGAGGAGATCTTGACAAGGATCAAAGATTTAAATACTCCTCCATAAACAATTGAAGATTCAACATCTGAAGAATCCTGCATATCCAATGATGAACAATAATTTGAGCAGGAGATCGAGGAAGATGAAGAGGAGTTACAACATGATCTGAGTGAGGAAAATCACGCCTACGAAAGCCTTATTGAACAATGGTTCCAAGTAACTACTCAATTAGATTAGTCTTTTTGTTTTTACTTAGTTAGTTTGCCATTACAACGACTAGATTCATTCACTCTCATATATTCCCACTTTTCATTCAAGAAATTTCCACTGAACATATCGTTGTTACTACTACGTGGGTGACAACACTGGAAATTTGCCTACACATAACCAATTTTTTTAATTCTAATTAGCATAAAGTAGGTAGATTTTTTAGTTTTGTTTTCACCTAGAATAAGTATGCTCTCCTCCGCACTTAGTGCGATCGCGAGGATCAGAGAATAGGATGACTAAAATTGATTTCAAGAATTTTTTTTTAATTGTTGACGATTACAAAAAAAATGTCTAATTTCGTCTACAATTATTTATATTTGCACATAAATTTCAATAAGTTTGCGAAGTATTTTTTTGGTTCTATTTGTTTTTTTATTTTTTTTGAAAACTTTAAACATTAAAAACATTAAAAAATAAATAAAAATAATGATAATAATCATATAATGATAATTTGAGCTAGTAAATGCATAAAAACCACCAAATAAACTTTAATTGAAAAAATATCCACATAGCCGATATTTGTAGTATCTTCTGTCTCAGCCAATTCATCTCTGCGCTATCACGTGCTATCATTTGCCAGTAGATCCCCCGAGAATATCCAAGAGAAGAACCACGACCAGGATCATCACGGATTTTGGTTGATGGTCGATCCGTTAATAGTTGGAGGTCTTTGTGCAAGAAGTGGCATTCTCATATTGCTTATTTGTCCAACACTCGTAACGTAATGACAGACTGCAAATTTTATAGATGGAGCTCCATATGGGTACACAAGTGTTGTAAAACAATTCCCACAATTCACATGTGCAACCTGATTTGCTTCCCTTGCAAGATTAACTATGGTACAACAGGAGCACTGAACACTAGTAGCTCCACGGACATACATTAGCAATGTACGACAATACCCACAGATTAGCTGAGCCATTTCTATCCCAGGAGGTGGAACTGCAGTAACTGCGTTGCATACTGCACAACAAACATTGATGAATTGTATTTAATCATTGTGTAATGAAGCAAACATAGCTAAACCAAGAAGAATGCTAGATTTTCCATCGCTTTGTCAGTTGCCTTCAAAAACTGGACGAGAAAGACATATGGAGTGAGAATGGTAAGATTGAAATCGAGTTTATGCTCCACGACCACCATCTGTTCTGATGTATAGCAACAACTACAGAGATGGATAGCATTCTGGGAACTTCAGCCATGCCTGAAAAAATTGAGGATTTGCAGTTTGAGGACCAAGAGACATCGAATTTAGTTACAGCCACGACCTTCGTCCCCTATTGGATGTCGTACACAAGCTTTGTAATCTCAATATTATGGAAGAAGGTATTGAACTGTCAAGCATTGTGGTGGTGGGAGATCAATCAAGTGTACACACACGATGTATACCATCTGTATCCGGAGTTAAATTTAACAATTCATGGAGTGAAGGCGTGAGAATTTCCTATTGTTCATTGGTTACGGGAGCATATCCTAGAGAGAATCATGACTAATCATGCCAAAATTTATAACTTCTGCCACGAATCATGGACCAAATCTCCAAAATCCCTTTACCTGCGAAACTGGATCAGAAAGTGCGATTCTGGATCGATTTTATATTTTTATTCGAGATAGGTGACGAAACTTAGGGATTTGCCCAGGTTTTGAACAAGATGGAGATGTGTGGGTGCATCGTTATTACTAACAGCCATGTCTCATAAGATCTGTAAAATCTATTCAGCCAGCTGTTCCCACACCATCCAATCTTGTATGCATGCTTGTTTTTGTTTTTTGAAGTTCTATTCCATTCTGTGATTCTTTTTCCACTGTTGAGAGGGGTTTTCAGGCATTTTTTTAACAGTTTTGTGTTGAGGAGTGAGAGAGAGACAATGTCGAAACCCTAGGCATACACCGAGTCGTGAATATCCGGAACAAATATTTGTGGTTCGTTGTTGTAATTTGACTCGTGGCTAGCATCCCTGAGCAATATCGAAGGATATTGGGTGACCCAAAACATATATCAAATAGGTTTTGGTTGGTCCTTTTTTTTATGGTGCACCAATGCTCGCTTTAGTGTCATTGAAAGTGATGTAAATCTTGGGCACTGGGGGAGCTTCTCATTCCTTCTGTCTTTCCTCAGAGTCATTGCAGTGTCCATGTACTTACACAAAATTCAATCGAGTTATCTAACTAGAGAAATTTGTATATTCATTCAAATATCCATATATGAATTTACCTCCAACGTCGAATTCTAGTGCATGAGTTTGAAAACCCTTCGATTTTAAAATGTTGATAGGCTAATTGCCCAAAACTTGGGCAAGTGAGAGACAAATTGGCCATAATCTTCGGAAGTCATCTTTGGTGGTCATTGGGAAGAGATACTGAACAACCTCAACTATCCTCTTGCGTATTAATCTTGTGTGATTTTTGGTGGGTGACACTGTAGCCTTCGCAGGTATCGATCCGTGTGTGTGAAGGTGCAATGCAGTTTATGGATGTTTTTTGAACAGATAGAGGGGGATGCTGCAACATCACAATTTTAAAAAAATAGGGAGAACTTCAATTCCAAAGAGGCAGACATTTGGAGGAGATATATGATACAATTTCTATTGACTGGTTGTAAGAAACGATGATAATTTGTGTTGCAGTGGTTGGTCTACAGAATAATCCTCTGTACATACAAAGTTTCACTGATGGCGATGATGCCTTGAAGCTACACTACATTGTGCATTGTTCCCTGGATATAATTGATGAAAGAGTGAATAATCCGAAGAAAATTGGGTCAACTTTGAACGAAACATATCTTGGACTTCTTTACCCAAGTGAGAACTATAAAGTGTATGGATATTTGACAAACACTAAGGTAAAGTTTATTTTGGTCACAACAGATGAGGACCTGAAAGATGCAGATGTTAGGAGTTTCTTCAGACAGTTTCATGTTGCATATGTGGATGCTGTGTCAAATCCTTTCCATGTGCCAGGAAAGAGAATCACCTCACGTGCTTTTGTTGAAAGAGTTAGTACGATAGTGAGATCATTTGGGACATCGACGACAATATAGGCTGCTCTATCCGTCCTATTTGAGCTTCTCTCAAGTTTAGATGATTGGTTAAGGCATTCCAACTTATTGAATTTTAGCTTCTGTAGTGTCTTTACACTATTTTTGTTTTGCCTACACTATGTAGTGCATGCATATTCTTCATAGTAAGACTGTCATCTTCTTTAAATTCACCCAGCGGATAGTTTTCTATTGATGATTTTGAAATATGAGTAGCTTGGAACTAAAATATGTTTGAGATTCATGAGATTAATTTTGTCATTGGTCATGGGATAGGAAGACTGCATCACCTGGACTTTCTTTCGAATGTTGGTATAAATGTCACACATGAAGACAGCCTAAATCTATGTGTTCAACGGATTTGTATCATATGTTTATCAAAAGGCATGTGATGATATGAAATTTATCCATACAATTTTTATTTGGATTGGATTGGCATATAGCTTTCTTATTGATAAGTTGTGATATTTTAAAAATTCTTTATGGTGGAACATGTAACATGTATTTTCATAATTAAAAAAAGGATATAAGCCATGTTTTAATTGGCATGTACCTTATGAACGAAAAAAAAAATATATATATATATATATTAGAAAAATCAAAACATTACAAAATACATAAAAAAAAATTTTATAAAAATCAAAATATAGAAAATGGACCTTTTCATCATTCCTGAAAACAATAATGTTTTTACGATTTTCTGCTAACTTGGTTTCTTCTTAAAGTCGCTTCATGCAGCAATCAACGATGAAAAAGTGCGTGCGCACAACGACCATAGGTATCAGAACGTATTCTTTTATCTCTTTAATTTGTCGCATTCGTACTTGATCTCGCATTTTATGTTTTATGATGATCTCACAAGTTTTCTTGCAGGATTAGTACTAAGTTTGATTGCAGGAATGAAGATGCTCGCATTCCACGCCACAATGAATTTCAAGAATTGCGAAAGCATGTTGTATTAAAAGCTTGAAGGAGCTAAATTTTTCATCGCCGACGTCATGACGTTTGTCGCTACATTGCCATATTTTAGAAAACCAATTACGCCATGACATGATCACTTACCTTTCTCCTTCTAAGTTTATTCATCATCCATGCTGGAGTCCACTATTTCATCGTCTTATCCTTCATGACTTTGCATGTGCCTATATTTCTGAGTCGCATATATCTCTTTCATATTTTCCATTCATTTTGCCTTGTAAATAAAACCATTCAGTTCCCTTTTTGACAACTACATTACCTTGCTTTCTTTCACACATACTGTTGCTACTGAGATCTTTTCATCTATAGTCCTACCAATCATTTTGTACAACTCGCGTTGACTGATGTGGGATTCCTTAAGGCCCACCTTTCAACAAATCTTTCCCCATCGACCTCGACACCTTATCTGAGATATAGACTAGAGTCCATTTGAGCACCTAGAGGCTTGCATGCCTTAATGGCAAGCTCTCTCACTGAAAATCATGGGAATACATCAATGTCCCTTGATCCTCAGATCTTGCAAGTGGCTTGACATCAACTCATTCATTCACACTTCGCCAAATGTACTCGGGTACCTTGGCACTCATTGACATCAATGATGAGTTGCCTCGCATTCGTTAACGACATTCATCATTGGTCGGTAATCCAATGACTTCTTTTCATGCTCGACATCAACACATTTATTCGCATGATTAGGATTGTACCATCAGGTTTAGCAGCAGGTGAAGACTATACACTTTTCATGACTCTATCAACAGTTACAATAGCATGACTTTCACCACATGAGACTACCGTAGTTCCACTTTCTCTTTTCCATGATTCATTCAGCAGCAGTTCAACTTCCTCCACTTCACATTTTCTGATCCAGCAGACATCAGTCGCAGCTACAGTAGTAGTCAATTTCCATATGATCCTGCAACAATGACATCTTCCATGATACAATAGTAGCAGCCAAAAGATTCCAGCCATACAAAGATCTCTCAGATGCATAGCGAATGATTTTCTCAGGTAGGTGAAGGTATGTTGTTTTCCAATCTTTAATCAGTAATTCCTTGAATGCTAAAAGACATGTATTTGGAAAAATTTCCTATTTTTCCTTCCATATCCTTCATTATTCCATGTCCTTTCCTATTTGCTACATTTTCCGAGGACGGAGAACACCTTTAGTTGGGGGGGGGGGGG
>ML793444.1:241104-290566 GCA_009831015.1 Picea engelmannii | reverse complement strand
AATTGAGCTCACTCCAAATAGATCATAGTAGCATTTTCTTCTTGTTCTAATACTTTGAATAGGTTTATATGCTTTATTGTTTTTATTAGAATTATCTTGATGATCTTGATTGTTGATAGGTTATTTGAAACATTCCGAGAAGATCTCCTGAAAGGAGATAGTGTTTTCATGCCTACAACAAATAAGCCCTTTTAAGTGTATTTATTTTCAATGCATGAGTGTTTACTTGATGATATTGATTGTTGATAGGTTTTGTGAAACATCTTGAGAGGACCTCTTGAACGGGAGATAGTGTTTTCTTTCCTAAAACAACTAAGTCTTATTAAGTGGAATGAAAGAGTTAGGATTTGATTGAATTTTCTTAGATTAGAGTTAGGTGCCTACTCCTGCATATATAGTGCATGTGCTTCGTAAGCCTACGAACCTCGGATTGAAAAATTGAATGGTTGGGCAATTACTACAACGGAATTAAACAACAATATTTTCGCCTAACACCCCAAACTTCCGAAATGAGTGAGAACTATCCATTCAATTATTGATCAAGTCCTGACCAACGATTTTCTTAAAAGGCCTCTGATAAGCCTGGATCATTTATCTAAACAAAGGATTTAATATTGATTGTCCGATCTGTTTCGGCGAAATCTGATTCGGGATATTTGAAAGGTTGCAAAGGCCTAAAGTCCCGAAGGATGAAGTACCAAAGAAACATGGTCCCAACACTGGACATATGGGGGCTAAAAGGAGAAATGGTGAAAGAAGAAGGCAATGCTTAAATTAATAAGCCTGTGGTTCTGTGCCTATGGTCACATAGAAATGGGTTGAAGGAAGCGCCTCTACAGAACTCGGTTTCTGCAGATATTTGCAGGAATATTCAATCGAGTTAAAAAGAAATCGATCCATACCTGTGATCAATTTACGAAAAGCACTCTCACTAAATTAAAAGAATTAACAATAAATGTTTGAATAGTAAAAGTGATTGTTGTTAATGTTAAAATGAAGAGGTGCGATGGTCCAAACAAAAGGACACAATACGTTATTTCTCACATCGTTTTGTAGATTATATAAACGTGAAATAATGGTGAGAAGATAGTGTGTCTATATAGTCTGAATCAGAAGATATATTAAATCACAGAAGCAGAGAGAGATGCAGTGAAGACATGATACAAAAGTTTTCCAAATACATAAAATAAGGGTGGTTGGGTGGTGCAAGGGCAGGTTGGTGCCTGCAAGGGAGTTGGTGCCTGCAAGGGAGTTGGTGCTTCCTTGTCAGTTGTAGTTGACTAAACAAGGGGTCGAAGCCTCCTACTAGTTGGTGTTGGTGAAAAAGGGTGTGGGTGCATCCTGATCAGTTGGTGTTGATCTAAAAGGAAGTAAATCTTCCATCTATGTAACATGTAAAACAAAACTTTGTAGTTAATAGAAAAGTGTTTGTGGTTTTCCTGATTAGATTCCACAATAAATATTGTGTTAAAATTTTGGTTTGCATTAACAAAAGAAAAATTGACAAATTATTGAGTCACTGATTCACAGCCCCCCCCCTCTCAGTGACATGATCTGATCCTTCAATTGGTATCAAAGCAGGTCTCTTCACAAAAGGTTTAAATCACTTGAAGAGAAATATACATCAGAATGGATCAGCAGTTGAAGATGTCATAAAAAATCCCCTTATTTGATGGTGAAGACTATGTCTTCTGGAGTGTTAGAATGAAAAGATATCTTATGTCCATCGGACTGGAAGTATGGAAATTAGTTGAAAAGGATATGATGTTCCAAAATCCACTCCCATAGAACCAGAAGACAAGAAAAATTTTTGGGAACATGGAAAGGCTTTAAACACACTACAAGCTAGTTTGAGTAAGAAAATCCTTGCTAAAGTACTAAACTGTAATAATGCAAAACAACTCTGGGATAAATTGGAAAATATATATGCACGAGATTCCAAGGTACAGAGGGCCAAACTCCAGACTCTCAAAGTACAATATGAAGGTCTAAAAATGAAGGATGAAGAAGATATCTCAGAGTACTTCGTAAGAGTTGATAATATTGTTAATGCAATTAGAGGTTTGGGAGTAGAAGTGCTAGACAACGAGCTAGTTGAAAAAATACTAAGAATGCTACCTATTCTATACAATCCTAAAGTGTCCACTCTTGAAGATCGAGAAAATCTGGATAAAATCACCATGGATGAATTGTATGGAATCCTCACAGCCTATGAGTTAAGATTAGGACATGAGAACCTTCCAAAAGGAGAGGCAACATTCAAGGTGCTCAAGAAAACAAAAAATCAGAAGCAAAAACCTCAACCCAACCATCATGAAGAATCTAATGTAGAAGAAGCCAGTTTTATTAAAAAACTTTAGAAAGGATCAGGGAAGTACAAAGGAAAGCTACCTTTCAAATGTTTTAATTGTGGCAAGGTTGGCCATTTTGCAACCAAGTGTCCCTATCCCAAGGAGAACCCTGAAGATGAAGAAGACAAAAATAAACAATACAATAAGAAGGAAAAACCCAACTACAAAAAGGGTTTTACAAAGGGAAAAATATTTTTTACTCAAAAGAAGAAAACAACAGTTCATCAGAATCCAGTGACAATGATGATGATGATGAAGTCCTTTTTCTAGGTATTGAAGAACCTAATAATATAGAATAAATTGAGCATGAGGAAGAGTCAGAAGATGAAGCAGAGGTTAATATGGAAGAATAACTTCTCAGTGCCTTGAATGAATTAAGAAAATACAAAACCAGATATAGACAGTTGAAAAGTCTTGTAGTTGAACAAAAGGAAAAACATGAACATAAAGAAAAGGAGATGGAGAAACTTATGTGCAACCTGAAAAACCAAATCCTAGAAGCAAATAGGGTGGAATAAAGTCTAGAAAAGTCTCTTAAAGAAAAACAAATAACCTGTGAAAAAATGGAGCTAGAAATAGTTCATCTGAGAAAAGAACTTGATGCAAAACTCATTCAAACAAAATATGAAAGTAGCTCTAAAATATTAGAAAAGATTATTACCACACAAAGGGATTCAAGAAATAAAAATGGAATAGGTTATTCTTCAGAAGAAAACCAAGTTAACTCAAAATCTTATGCAACTAATATCCTCAATGCATTCAAGAAGAAAGATGAAGAAAAGACAAGTAATGATTAGAACTCCAGACGACTACTTCCACCCATAAAGAAGGAATATAAGAGAAAACCAAGGAAGGTTTATCAAAATAGGTATCCTTACATTTTATTTGGTTATTGCTTTGCATGCTCTAATTTTGGACACAAAGCTATGAATTGTAGAGCATATAGAAAGAAAAATTTGAGGGTTAAGAACTATAACCTTAAAGATAACCAAACAATAAATCAAGTTAAATGAAGAAACTATAGCTCCTTTGCACCTCTACAATAAGGGGACATAGAATGCTTCAGATGGCATAACCATGGACATAAGTCCAATAGTTGCAGATTAATGGAAGTATCATAAAAACCGAAGTTCATTAGAGAGAAAAAGAAGCTTTGGAAAGAAAAAACATCAAAATAGGAATGTCTCATTGCCTTGAAAGCTCAAGATAAATAACATCTCTGGTATGTTGACAGTGGGTGCTCAAAACATATGACAGGAAACAAGGACAAGTTCTTGAACTTAAAAAAACAAAAGGGTAAAGTTACATTTGGTGACAATGCTTCAAGTAACATACTTGGGAAAGGCATTGTGAGTTTGGGAAAAGACAAAGCCAAGGATGTGCTGCTTGTTGAAAAACTGAAACCTAGCCTATTAAGTGTCAACCAAACTTGTGATCAGGGGCATGTTTTCATATTTGATTCCCATAAATGTGATATTATGAGAGAGGACTCAGGAAAATTGGTTGGTACCGCTCCTAGAACTCCCAAGAATGTATATATACTAAATACAAAATTGAATGAGTGTCATATAAATTTATTAGATGAAAGTTGGTTATGGAATAGAAGATTGGGGCACATTAACTTTGACAATTTAGTGAAAGTCAACAATCTTGGGGCAGTAAGAAAGATCATAAATCCATCAAATCCTATGTGTATACACTGTCAACTAGGGAAGCAAACTAGAATAAGGTTAAAAACAAAATAATACTCAACCTCAAAACCTTTAGAGCTTGTTCACACCGACCTATGTGGACCTACAAGGACCAAGAGTTTGCAAGGAGAGTCCTACTTTATGTTGTTCATTGATGATTTTACTAGAATGGGTTGGGTATGTTTTCTTAAGGAAAAATCAGAAGCACTTAACAAATTCAAATCTTTTAAGACCCTTGTTGAAAATGAAAAGGAGACAAAAATCAAATGTCTTAGATCAGACAATGGTGGTGAGTTCACCTCAAAAGAGTTTGATCTCTTCTGTGAAACCCATGGAATAAAATGACAATTCTCTGTTGCCAGAACACCTCAGCAAAATGGGATTGATGAGAGAAGGAATAGAACTGTCCAGGAGGCTACACGGACTATTCTCAATGAAGCAAGATTATCTGATGGATATTGGAGGGAATATGTAAGCACAACAGTATAATACTGAATAGAGGTTAGCTTAGGATTAATAATGATAAGAATCCTTATGAACTATGGTTTGAAAGAACTCCTTCAGTAAAATACTTCAAGGTCTTTGGAAGTAAGTGCTACATCAAAAGGCTTGATGAGAATCTCAGAAAATTTGATGCTAGATCTGATGAAGGTATCTTTCTTGGATATGAATCTACCAAGAAAGCATACAGATGCTACAATATTAGATTAAATAATATTTTTGAGAGTATATATGTCAAGGTGGATGATTTAAAAACGATAAGGATCAAACATCAAGAGACTATACTTGACAGTGAAGATGAAGATGATGATGAGTTAGTTGGTACACAAGCAGAAATAGTAGAAGAGAATAAAAAGGAAAGGGAAGAGGATGATATGGATAATAGTGAAGACGAAGAAGATAAGAGAAGAATCCCCAAGAAGAGACACAAAGACACCCTCAAGAATGACTCAAAAGAATCATCCTAAAGAATTGATTATTGGAAATAAAAGCGATGGAGTGCACACAAGAAGACATCTGTTGTATCAGACAGAATTATCACTTTTGTCACAAATTGAGCCCAGCTCAGTGAAAGAGGCATGTAAAGATGAAAATTGGGTCAATGTTATGAATGGAGAATTGGACCGAATTGAAAAAAATCAAACTTGGGAACTAGTTCCAAGACCAAAAAATAAAAATGTTATTGGAACTAAAAGCGTGTATAAAAACAAAATGGATGATAATGGGCAAGTAATCAGGAAAAAAGACATATTGGTGTGTAAAGGGTATGCTCAAGTTGAAGGGGTAGACTTTGAATAAACCTTTGCACTTGTGGCCAGATTAGAGGCAATTGGAATGTTCTTATCTTTCTCCAGCTACAGAAAATTTAAAGTGTACCAAATAGATGTCAAGTCAGCATTTCTCAATGGAAACTTAGAAGAGGAAGTCTATATTGAACAACCAGAAGGATTCCAATTAACAAACAAAGGAGACTATGTATGTAAACTAAAGAAAACACTCTATGGCTAAAACAAGCACCCAGAGCATGGTATGCAAGGCTAGATTCTTATTTACAAAAACACGGTCTCAAAAGAGTATCAACAAACATCAAAATTTATTGTAAAATTGTTGGTAATAACATGATTATTGTGGAATTATATGTTGATGATATTATATTTGGTAGCGATGATGAAAAAATGAGTAAGGACTTTGCTAGAAGGATGCAACAAGAATTTGAAATGTCCTTGCTTGGTGAAATGAATTTCTTTCTTGGATTACAAATAATATAGTCCAAAAGAGGATTCTTTATCCATCAATCCAAGTATGTTAAAGATATGCTTAAGAAATTCTAGTTAGAGGATTGAAAACCTGTTAGTACACCTATGACAGTTGGATGCAAACTAAGCAAGGTAGATGAGTCCAAATCTGTAGATACAAAACACTACAAATCAATTATTGGAATTTGACTCTATGTAACGAAAACTAAGAAAGAAAGATGAGTCCAAATCTGTAGATACAAAACACTATAGATCAATGATTGCAAGTTTACTCTATGTAACGACTTCCATACTTGATGTCAAGCAAGCTATTGGGATGGTGGCTAGATTCCAAGCAACACCAAAAGAGAGCCAT
This sequence comes from Picea engelmannii, assembly GCA_009831015.1. Lineage (NCBI taxonomy): Eukaryota > Viridiplantae > Streptophyta > Pinopsida > Pinales > Pinaceae > Picea > Picea engelmannii. The sequence goes on along the minus strand of ML793444.1, from coordinate 284,412 downwards.
GTTCAAGTTGTGAAAAGAATATTTAGGTATTTGAAAGGAACCATAGATATTGGTTTGTGGTACCCTAGTAAGGATTCATTCACTTTAAAATCCTATTCAGATGCAGATTGGGCAGGTTGTGTAGATGACAGAAAAAGTACAAGTGGAGGAGCATTATTTTTGGGAGAATCATTGGTAGCCTGGATAAGACAGAAATAGTCCTCAATTTCTCTGTCTAACACTGAAGTTGAGTATATTGCAGCAACAGAATGTTGCACACAAGTGGAATGGATGAAAAAAACCTTACAAGACATTAAAATAGTGTTTGAAGAACCTACTACTATCTACTGTGATAATACAAGCATTATAAGTCTATCCAAGAACCATGTCCAACACTCCAAATCAAAACACATTCCCATAAAATACCACTATCTAAGAGATGAGGTTGAAAATAAGAACATTAAATTGGAATATGTCCCAACACAAGAACATGTGGCAGATATTTTCACTAAACCCTTAAGCATATGTATTTGAATATCTTAGGCAAAGATTGGGAGTAATCCCTCTTCCAATCTAATCTCTCCAGAAAACAATGCATCAATTGGCACCAATTCAGGGGGAGACAACAATCAAAGTTAGGAGGAGTTATATCATTTCAGTGCTATTGTGGTGATTGTTCTGGTTATATTTTTTTTATTATGCCATTTCTAGCATTTTATTTCTGTTCTGCATACTTTTTATATCTGGTATATTACAAGTGGTATCATAGCACTTTCCTCAGCATAAAGTGTGGGTTAAATTTTTTTTCAGGGTAGAGACGTATTCCGACGTCTTTAAGCCACATAGATCTGTCGTTACGCGCATAAACCCGTGGTTGAGGGATTCATACACGCAGGAAATACAAGTGGTACTTAAGCGCACATCTGTTGGCCACCCTTGTAACCCTTGTTGGTACCCCTTCGAGTGGTAGCGCATCAGACAACACATGTGTACGGATCAGCCTAGATTAGTTGAATCCCTCTTTAGATAAATCGATCGGTTGCCTGACTGCTATACTGCCACCGAGAAAAACACTTTGGAAGATACTCTCTAGTACCTGGGTAGTCGGGTAGTATGACTAAGGGTACGGTCTATCCTCCTTAGTTAGTGCCCTGAGATATTAGGCTGAGTACTACTGTTGGACCCCGCACATATATCAGAGAGCTATAGCACAGAGCAAGCCCTTGTTTGTAGAACCCTTGGGGACATAAACATAAACAAATTAAAACAGACAAGATCTATTGCCGTGCAACTATGCTTGGGTTGCCAAATCACTACACATTTCTTCCTGGTTAATAATTTGGGCATTTCATCACTGCAGTAAGTCTGGAAATATTTTCACCATTATTTGAGACCTATTCCATTGGATTCATCTCTTCGCCCTTATCACATTCATACATATCATTTTTCAGCAAAATTTTTGACCCCACCCGCCCCTTTTCAGTTCCCTTGTCCTCATGGCCCATACCCGTAGCCAAGACTTGGAAGCTCGCTTCAATACCTTGCAATATAGTCTCACCGAGACCCAACAAGAAGTGAAACAACTCAGTTCCAATGTTGCCACCATAAATACAACCATGCAGTCCTCAATGGAGGAAATCAAACAAGACCTGACCACCCAACTTGAATCTGTCTTTTCGTCACTTTGCACCAAGATTCATATCCCTACAGATAACCATTCCTCTGACTCATCTCCACATACTGAAGGTGAACATTCCTCTCATTCCCATAACTGTAAGCACCATCACTTTCAATGTGACCTATGCCTTCCGCGGTTGGATGTGACCAAATTTCATGGCTCGGACCCCACTGGTTGTGTAACCCAAATGTAACATTATTTCTCTTTATACGGCATTACAAATGACTTGGCCAAACTCCGGTATGGTGTTATACATCTAGATCAAGAACGTTGGCAATGGTGGCAATGGAGAAAAAACTTCCGATCAAGGGCATATTGCTTGGATACACTTTGTGGCAGAGATTTATGAACACTTTGACACTGACACCAACCATTTGGGTCATTTGACAAAGTTGAAACAATTAGGAATAGTGGAAGAATTTATAGCTGCCTTTGAGCGCCTGGATTTTTGGACAGAGGTCATGTCTGATGCCTTTTTCCAAGAGTGTTTTATTAGTGGCATCAAGGATGAGATTCGTGCCCATGTCCTCATGGCTTGCCTTAGAGTTGGGTGGAGGCTACTAAAAGAGATAAAGAAGCACAACAGGTTGTATCTTCTCAAAACCGAAAACACTCATTTATCACTCGCCCTAAACCAATAAATCCCACTACTCCCTATGCTCCACTAAAGATCCAAAAATTGACCAAGGCTGAAATGGTTGAACGCCAACTCAAAGGCCTTTGTTATAATTTTGATGAAAAATATTTCCTGGGCCACAAGTGTAAGGAACAAAATCTTTTTATGGCCATCTCCGAGGATATTTCGGAAGAGGATGTTGAAACTCCCCTTGTGTTTGATTCACCTGAAACCACTGACATAACCCCTCCCTCATACCCTCCCAAAGTAGAACTGGTCATTTCCCTCAATGCTCTCACTGGCTTCTCCGCTCCCCAAACCCTCAAGCTAGTCAATTACATCAAGCATCAAAAGGTCATCATTCTAGTTGATAATGGAAGCACCCATAATTTTATTCATCGCTGCATTGCCCAAGAAACTCATTGCTACATCCATGCCGTCAATAATTTCCAAATCATGATTGCCAATGGTGGTTCCATGAAATGTGGAGGGCGTTGTGAAAATGTGCATCTCCAAATTGGTGACTACCACCTGAAATGTCATATGTTTGGTATTGACATGGGTGGTTGTGACATTGTGTTGGGTGCAGTCTGGCTAAGGACTTTGGGTCCCATTCTCATGGATTTTAAGGAATTAACCATGCAATTCGACCAGGAGGGCCACCAATATAAATTCCAAGGCATCACCATCGGTTCACCTAAGATCAATAGTTCCCATCGCATGGAAAATCTTCTCAAAAAAGGTCATTTTGGTATTATTTCCCAACTCTATGCCATATAAGCAACAGAGACACCCCCGGTGTCGCAAGACCTCCAAAACATCCTTTATAAACATCAAGTGGTCTTTTCCACTCTCCAAGGACTCCTTCCTTCCTGTGGTTTTCATGATCATTCCATTCCCCTTGTACCCGGAAGCCTTCCTCCCAATATCCGTCTGTATCGTCACCCCTTTTTCCAAAAAAATGAAATTAAGAAAATGGTCCAGGAACTCCTTAATGCAGGCGTTATCAGCCCTAGTACGAGCCCCTACTCTTCTCTTGTGGTCATGGTCCTTAAGAAAGAAGGTTCTTGGCGAATGTGTCCTGACTTTCGTGCCCTCAACAAACTTACCATTAAAGACAAATTTCCCATTCATGTCATTGATGACCTCCTGGATGAATTGAGTGGCACCCAATTCTTTACTAAACTTGATCTTCACTCAGGCTACCACCAGATACGTATGAAAGAGGAAGACATTCCCAAGACTACCTTTAGAACTTATGAGGGCTACTATGATTTTTTGGTCATGCCCTTTGTCTTGTGTAATGCCCCATCCACCTTCCAAAGCCTCATGAATCATGTCTTCCGTCCTTTTCTCCATCATTTTTTCTTAGTTTTCTTTGATGATACCCTCGTCTATAGCAAAACCTCAGAAAAGCTTTCTCATGTGGATTGAGTTCTCCATCTACTCTCTCAACACCAACTTTTCCTGAAACAGTCTAAATGTGCTTTTGGCGCCTCAGAAGTAGAATACTTGGGTCATCTGGTTGGCAAGGATGGCATCAGGGTGGATCCTAAAAATATTGAAGCTATGCAAAACTGGCCTCACCCAAAGACTCTTAAAATATTGCGTGGATTTCTGGGCTTAACAGGGTATTATCACAAGTTTGTTAAGAATTATGGAAAAATTGCAGCCCTTCTCACTGCTCTCCTAAAAAAGAACTCTTTCACTTGGACTCCAACCGCTGCTCAAGATTTTCAAACCTTGAAGATGGCCATGTGAACCACTCCAGTCCTGGCCCTTCCTGATTTCACAAATACCTTTGTGTTGGAATGTGATGCCTCAGGGAAAGGAATTGGTGTTGTCCTTATGCAAGAGGGTCGACCTTTGGCCTTTACTAGCAAGCAACTATCTGAAAGAAATCTGGGAAAATCAATCTATGAAAAGGAAATGTTGGCTATTATGCTTGCCATTGATCTATGGCACCCTTATCTATTGGGCAACATTTCCAAATTAAGACAGACCATCAAAGTCTCAAGTATTTTCTGGAACAACGCATTTCCTCCCCGGAGCAACAAAAATGGGTGACTAAGCTCTTTGGATATGATTATGAGATCGTTTACAAGAAAGGAAAATATAATGTGGTTGCAGATGCACTTTCTTGAAAATATGAAGATGAAGGGTCCCTTTTTTCTCTTTCCTTCATTGTACCAAATTGGCTTCAAGTCGTTTGCCAGGAATGGCTACAAGATCCCAAAATTTTGCATCCGATCCAACAATTGAAGTCCAATGCTCCAGCTTCCCCGGGGTACTCTTGGCTCCATGATGAGCTTTGATACAAAGGCCGTTTGTATTTAAGTAAACAATCAAAGCTTAAATCCACGGTACTTTATGAGCTTCATGCTACACCCACAGTGGTGCACTCCGGGTTCACCAAAACCTATGACAGGGTCAAACATTCTTTTTTCTGGGATGGTATGAAACAGGACATTCATAATTTTGTCAGTAAATGTGATGTGTGTCAATGCAACAAGGGAGAAACAGTCAAATCTCTGGGCACACTACAAATGCTTCTGATTCCACCTGCCATTTGGAAGGATATCTCTATGGATTTTATTACTGGCTTACCCAAATTGGGAAATAAATCAGTCATCATGGTGGTTGTTGATCGTCTTTCCAGGTATGCTCATTTCTGCGCTCTTCAACACCCGTTTACAACATCCACGGTGGCTCAAATTTTCATGGATCATGTCTTCAAGATTCATGGCATGTACCACACTCTATTGTTTTTTATCATGACCCAACTTTCACAAGAAATTTTTGGCAAGAACTATTCAAGCTACAAGGAACCCAATTGCATCTCAGCACAACTTATCATCCCCAGACTGATGGTCAAACATAAGTTGTCAACAAGTGTTTGGAAACATATTTGAGGTGTTTTGCCTTGGAAAATCAAAATCAGTGGGCTCAATGGTTACCCCTAGTTGAATGGTGGTACAACACTTCAGACCATACAACTACATGCATGACTCCTTTTGAAGCAATATATGGATATAAGCCACCTTCAGTTATCTCCTACTTACCTGGTGTCTCAAAGGTCTAGGCGATTGACCAAACACTTACAGTTTGATAGGCTATTCTTTGTACCCTCAAAGAGAATTTGGTCATGGCACAGAATTGCATGAAGAAACAAGCAGATCAAGGTCACTCTGAATGTCAATTTGTAGAAGGGGATCAGGTGTTTCTTCGACTGCAACCTTACAAGCAAACTTCCCTCAAGGTCGAGCATTGTCAGAAGCTAGCACCCAAATTTTATGGTCCTTATATCGTTCTCAAGTATGGGACAAGTAGCCTATCAGTTAGCTTTGCCCAATCATTTAAAGCTACATCCTGTTTTTCATGTTTCATGCTTAAAGAAGGTGATTGGAACTAAGTTCCAAATTCAAACCAACCTTCCCGAGTTAGCCGAAGAAGGATCCATTTGGCTACAACCACAAGCAGTTTTGGACCAGCGTGAGCGTCGTCTGTGTCAGAGAACCATCAAGGAAGTGTTAGTCCAGTGGAAAGATACAACTCCAACAGATGCCACTTGGGAACCAACTACCATTCTGCAACAATTTCCACATCTCAAGCCTTGAGAAAAAGGTTGTTTTTAAGGGGGAGGACATGTTAGGGTCCTAACCCGCACATAGGTAAAACAATATTTTTGGATGTAATAAAGGTCAATATTAATAAGGCCTTACAATAAAATAGAATAAGTCGAATGTAAGAAGACCTAATAGAAGATTTCTCTTTTAGAAGGATCTTCCTCTAGATGCTTCTTTTGATAGACATATTTAGTATAAATAGGAGTCGAGGGTATGAGAAACCTATCTTGGATATTATTGTAATAGAGCTCTGCTCAATTGGAGGTTTCCCCCTCGAAGAGGCCCGTGAACATTGCTTTCAGAATCAAAGTGTTATTTCTATTGTTATTCTTATACCATTTCAATGCTATTGTGGTGATTGTTTTGGTTATATTGCTATTATTTTTCCATTTCTAGCATTTTATTTCTGTTCTGCATACTTTTTATATTTGGTATATTACAATAACTTCAGAGGAGAGAAGCATCATCACAGGGGGAGATTGTGTATAAAGTTGGTGCGTTGCCATCAATGACAAAGGGGGAGAATGTTGGACATGGTGTCATTAATGTGTTTTCATTGATGTTAAACAATAAGATGGTATGCAGAGACTAAATCTCAGGATGGTTAGCGAATGAAGATCAAATCTCAGAAGAGATAATGCGATGATAATCAGAAAGGAAAGTGCATTGTAGAAACAACAATCAGATCAAATCGGGACCGTTGATACACAAGTGTCAGACTAATGGAAGGGATAGATTGTGGAGAGAGAAAGGATAATTAAACAATGTATTACTTCCAATCTCACAATTATCCTAGACCGTTGATAATCACCCGCCAAATAGATCTACGGTTGGCATCAATTCCACTACCAACGAGCAGTTTTCCATTACAGAGCTCGACGATAGTTTTAAACGTCATGCTAGTTGGGACCCCGCAATCATACTTGATCATTGATATGCTTCGAGAGCCTTCTCGATCAATGGATCAAGTTGAGTGGAAGGATAGGATAAGCAAGGCAAAAGGGTTGAGATTTCGAATACCCGAATTCCCGATAGTAGTTGGATCACTTTAAGTGGAAGAATTGGATAAGCAAAGAAGAAGAGCCATTGTATTTAAACTAAGTCAAAGTAGCATCGCAAATAGATCGAGTTGTAGATCTAAGATCATGATCAACAAACAAAATTCATTTTGGGTTACAAGTTGTGTGGAGTTTACACTTCAGGGAATCTCACTTCAGAATAATTGTGAAATGGAGAAATTGAATTACCCAAAGTCCGGAAAGTCGAAATAAATAAGGACCGTTAGATCTGGACAATGCATACTGATCGTCGGATCATGATGATGGTCAACTTCGATGCTAACCACTTCGGAAAAATGGAGTTGAGAACATGTAAAATCACCCAAAGGCCGAAATTCTGAAACCATGAGGTTAAGACACGTAGCACTAATATTGAGAGCCCACATCGTCAACAATGACATCGGCAAGGACACGTGGCATAATCAGATGATGACAAGTGTCAAAATAAAATCAGCATTTAAAGCACATGTAAATCAAAAATCTGAGTGACACGTGAAAGGCACTCAGCCTATGCCAGGTCATCAAGTGACGTCAACAAGTTACGTCACTCCGGGATTTTTACTTCGGGAGTCTCACCACCAGCAAATGACCTAAGTTCCGAAGTCCCAAAGGCCAAAGTCCCAAAGTGGACATGAGTCGTCCGATCTGAAGAACACTTCGGGAGCATTCTCGACCGTTGATCTAGTACAGTGGAAGGATAGTGTAAGTGGAAGTGTTAACCAATAGTGAGTGGTCTCCACCATCTTATGACTTATTCAGTAGGTGATCACTCCGGAGGAAATTGGAGCAGCGATTATTCGAACCCCTGAAGCCCTAAACTTTCGAAATGAACGAGAACCTTCCATTCAATTGTTGATCAAGTCCTGACTGACGATTTGTTTGAAAGGCCTCTGATAATCCTAGATTATACATCTAAATGAAGGATCATACATCCTGGTGTATATGATCACATACTTGCAAACCTTCCTTAACTTTAACAACAAGAGAATAGCATTTTCATCAAACTTTACTTTAGTCTCACATGACTAAATTTGGATTAGTCAACAACCCTAACTTGCAATAATCATAACTATGTACTTGTAATGAATAAAGATCTAAACATGGTGCACAATATTCTTCAATATCTTTTATGTGATTCCTCCAGATTTTACTTCTTGGAACCTCTCAAAAAAGGAGTTATAGAAAAAATGGCATACCTTGTTGAATTTTGGCTTATTCTAGAGAGCGAACTTGTAGAGCGTTCCTTGCATAGAATATTTGTTTTATGGATTTGAAAATGGTAAAAAGAATACTACAAGTTTTCATCTAATCAATAGATTTGGTCTTACTGAATTTGGATCTGTTATGAAGAAGTTATGATGTTTTTACCTGAAACACATGTTTTAGACTAGTTTCAGGACTAGCCACAAACTCTATTTTCCACGGAGTGTAACTCCAAAAATACAACGACCCACAAGATGAAATTATTATCACAACTAATTGGATATGTTTCCTCAACAGCCTCCCAATTTCATGGTGTGAATCATTTTAGAAAAAAAATTATTGCAAAAATGGTGAGATGACCTGTAAATAACATACCTTAGAAAGCATCATCAAAAGAATTTATCATCCCTTGAATTTCAGTCTTCTTTACTTCACCTTCCCTCTCAAATTTGGCTTATATATCCTTTGGTTACCTTAGTCACTTGTAGATATTCAATATTCTCAAGTATGATTAAAAATGAGAGACCCTTGCCTCTTATTTATACTTTCATGTAGATTCCTCAAGGGGTTACCTTCTAACCATCTTAACCCACTTTCCTTATTTTAGGGATAACCTACTTCTAACCACTTGTCCACTTAGTAATTTATCCATTAAATTTATTATTTAAATAATTTATTTTTTATCCACTTTGACTTATAGTACACTCATCACTTCACTTTATTATTTAAATTACCTTCTAACAATCTTAACCCACTTTCCTTATTTTAGGGCTAACCCGCTTCTAACCACTTGTCCACTTAGTAATTTATCCATTAAATTTATTATTTAAATAATTTATTTTGTATACACTTTGACTTATAGTACACTCATCACTTCACTTTTTTATTTAAATAATTTATTCTTTGCAACCACTTTGACTACTTTGACCTTTTGGGGCTTCTAGATGACTCATGAGGGTTCTCCAACTTCACATGGCCATAACTCTCTAACCGTGAGGAGTTACGAAACATTCTACATACCACCGAAAATGAAATGACATGTACTATCCATCCAGAATATTCTTACCTTCAAATATATTAAAACTCATACCATTATACATGAAAAAAACTTGGGTCCATTACCCAAAACTTTGTGCTACCAGAATTCGCTACCAGACTTTCTTTAAGGGTCGACATAAATGACAACCAACCCAAATAATCAACAGATCAAGGACCTCAATGAAAAAAAAGGGATTTTATTGAGCCCCAGAAATGAATCTCCTTGTCAATACCTTTACAATGAGTTATCATGCACCCCAAACGAAGACCGTATGCAAAGTTACGCCCCCAGGAAGTTTATACACCAAACTACCCAAAACGAGGTCCACAAAACAGTTGGATTTTCATATTCTGGGGTTGGTTTTGGATTTTCTTTGAGTTAAAAAATCCTTTAGAGCCTCATTTTGATCATTTTCTTGCAAATGTGAGTAGTCGTCACATCTCTTCTCAGAGATAAGTTGCCACCATTATAGCGAGTTTTTTACTCTATATTTCTACAGTTTTTGTACATTTTGCTCATTAATAGAAATTATGTGTTACTGTATCTTTGTGTTTATGGTTGCATATCTTATATATTTTTGTTATATTATTGGCTATTTGAGATATATCTACACATTTCTTTATTATATCTCCACTCTCATTTCGTACCAAAAATAATCTGGATCAGTGGTATCAGAGTAGGCTACTCTGGATCGTTTTTTTCAGTGCATGTCCCTGACGAGGTCCAAGTGTAGCAAGTTAGTTCTTGATCTTGTCTCTCTCGAGAAAAAACGCTCTCACACATCCAATAAACCTTCCAAGGCGGAAGAAAATAAAAATGATAGAGCAAACAATTCTATTAATCTGTTGCTTGAGAAATCTCTCATGTGATAGAGGGACGAAATGATTGATAATTTTTTCCACATCCTTCAATGCTTGCCAATAACAACCAACACATATTCATAAAGTGACCACTTTGTAGGCACCTCACCTTTCAAGGTACAAGTTAATTTTGATATTCTTGTATTTGAAGGACAGATAGATGCAGATGCCCTAGAAAAATGGTTAAATCTTCTAGAAGGTTATTTCTCTATTCACAATTTATTCGATAGGGAAAAGTTAACCTTCACACTCCTTAAGTCTCTCCCCCATGTCAAACATTGGTGAAAAACTTACTAGGAGTAAATTTCCACAAAGGAGTCTGGAATATATTGGACCGAGCCCACTTGGGATTTTTTTGTGGATGAGGTCAAGGAACAAGTTTACCCTGTTGGTAACTATGACGACCAGTACATGAGATGGACCACGCTACATCAAGAGAGGGGAAAAGCAGTGCTAGAGTTCACCAATACCTTCCATGCCTTGAGAACCAAGCTGGGCATCAAATATTATGAACGACATTTGGTTCTGAAATACCGTGGGGCTCTACACACCTACATCTAAACTGAAATGGATTTTCTAGACATCTCATTACTGGGAGCTGCTTATCGATATGCTTTCAAAATTGATCAAAAATTTAGGCACCAGAACAAACGAGAGTTCGAGTCTACAAATCCACAACAACCAAAGTATAATAAATACGAGACTAACAACCAGCCTTCAGAAAACCAATCCAAGCCACATGAAAAGAAGGGTAATGGAAAGATGAAGGACACTGGAAAGTGGTGCGATTTCCAAAAAATCCCCTGGCATGACACTAATGAATGTCGCTCAAAACAATCATTGGTGGCCAAGATCAAAGACAAGGAGTCGAACCCTGATTCAGAATCTGATGCATAAAATAATGGGAAAAGATAGATCATCGACGCATACCCCACTGCTACTGTCGCGACCGCAACAATTCAACCATAAGAACCAACAGATCTTGAAGAGGGGAAGTGCCTTTTTCATTCACATATGTGGGTGAAGGGGGCCCCATTGCATTTTATTGTTGATAGTGGAAGCCAAAAGAACCTCATCTCAACAAATGTCGTCAAATAGTTGGGATTGTCTACAACACCACACCTGTAGCCATACAACATTGGGTGGCTTTGCCAGGTACGCAAACTTTGTGTCATCCAACAGTGTTGATTGTAATTCAAGAACCAACCATTCAAGGATTATATATTATGTGATGTTTCCCCACTAGATGTCTGCGATGTTCTATTGGTCCAACCATATATGCATAAGCGCCATGCTATGAGTCGCGACCCCGTAGTGTCATTATTACTCTGGGGGGTCATCTCTACATAATACTAGAGGTAGTTCAGATTACTTTCCAACCTAAATAATGCCACAAGGTAGTATATCATACTACAAAATTCAGCTTCTTCACAGCCGGTTCAAAAAGTCAAGAGAAGAACATCGCAGCCACTGCAACCTCAGTCCAAGCATCTTCTGTCCAACAGAAGCAAGTCGATAAGATTGAAGAAAAGCGCAAGGAGTCCTTCTACACATAGTCATCTCATGTATCTAGACTGCTTAAAAATTTCCAACCCTTCCAGCCACAGGTTCCTGATAGCCTTCAATAAGCTAAGCAACGCAACTTCTCTAGCAAGGCAAGCGGTTCATAAAGATGCAGATTCAGCAAATGACTTCCCCTCTCCCCCGAGCAATCAACAAAATGGATACCATTGCTTCCTAAGGAGGGATAATCGATCCAGGTGGATATCGGTGGCCACCCACCTATTCCAACTGGCTAAAAACAGTCTTACGAAAACTTACTATTTTTAGCAGGTTTGTGGTTCCTAAACTTTTGGGGCCATTTTGAGGGCCTAAATGAAGTTTTTTTGGGATAGATCACCTCAATGATATCCAAAGTCTCTAATTGAGCCCTCAAAATGATTCTCCTCATCAATACCTTTCCAATGAGATATTGTGTGCCCCAAACAGAGATTATATGCCAAAGTTACACCCTCATAAAGTTGACACACCAAACTACCCAAAATGGGGTCCACAAAATTGTTGGCTTTTCATCTTCCGGGGTTAGGGTTTTGGATTTTACTTATGTTAAAAATGCCTATAGATCCTCATTGTAATAATATTCTTGCGAATGTGATTAGTCTTCACATCTCTTCTTAGAGATAAGCTACCACTATTCTAGTGAGTCTTTCACTCTAAATTTCTACAGTTTTTGTAAATTTCACTCATTAATAGAAATTGTGTATTATTGTACCTTTGTGTTTATGGTTGGATCTCTGATATATTTATGTTATATTATTGGATATATGTGATATATTTGTACATTTATTTATTATATCTCTGCTCTCATTTTGTGCCGAAAATAATCTAGATCAATGGTATCAGAACATGCTGCTCTTGATCTTTTTTTTTTTCAGTGCATGTCCCCGACGAGGTTCGAGTATATAAAGTTGGGTCTCACACTTGTATCTCTCGAGGAAAATCTCTCTTTCACGCTCAAGAAACCCTCCATGGTGGAATAAAATAAAAATGACAGAGCATACGATTCTATTAATCTGTTGCTTGAGCAATCTCTCACACAAAAGAGGGATGAAATGATGAAGAATTTTTCCCACTTCCTTCAACGCCTACCGATAACAACCAATGCATCTTCATCAAGCGACCACTTTGGAGGCACATCACCTTTCAAGGTACAAGTTAATTTTATATTCCCATATTTGAAGGACAGATAGATGCAGATTCCTTAGAAAAATTGTTAATTTTGCTAGAAGGTTATTTATTTGTTCACAATTTCTCTGACAAGGAAAAGATCACCTTCGCACTCCTTAAGTATCTCCTCCATGTCAAAAATTGGTGGGAAACTTATTGGGAGCAAATTTCCATAGAGGAGTCTAGAATATATGGGGTCGAGCCCACTTGGGTTTTCTTTTGTGGATGCGGTCAAGGTACAATATTACCCTATTGGTAACTATGACGACCAGTACATGAGATGGACCACATTACATCAAGAGAGGGGCCAAGCAGTGCCATAGTTCACAAATACCTTCCATACGTTGCGCACCAAGCTAGATATCAAATATTTTGAGCGGCATTTGGTTTTGAAATACCGTGGGACTCTACATAGATACATACAAATTGAAATGGAGTTTTTGGACATCTCATCATTGAGATATGCCTATCGATATGTTGTTAAAATCGAGCAAAACTTTAAGCACCAGAACAAACGAGAGTTCGGGTTTGAAGATAACCAAACACCAAAGTATGATAAAGGCGACCCTAACAACCAACCTTCATAAAACCAATCCAAGCCACATGAAAAGAAGGGTAACATAAAGATGAATAAGGACACTGGAAACTGGTGCAATTTCCACAAAATCCCCTAGCACAACACTGATGAATGTCACTCAAAATAATCATTGGTGGCCGAGATCAAAGACAAGGAGTCAAACCCTGATTCAAAATCTGATGCAAAAAATAATGAGAAAACAATATCATTGGTGAAGACCCCACTTCTACTGTTGTGACCACAACAATTCAACCATAAGAACCAACAGATCCTCAAGAGGGGGAGCGTATTTTTCATTCACAAATGTGGGTGAAGGGGACCCCGTTTCATTTTATTGTTGATAGTGAAAGCCATATGAACCTCATCTTAGCAGAGCTCGTCAAACAATTGGTGTTTTCGACAACACCATACTCGCAACCATACAACATCGGGTGGCTTCGCCAAGGATGCGACCTTCGTTTCAGCCAACAATTCTTATTGTCATACAACATCCAACCCTTCAAGGATGACATATTATGTGATGTTTCCCCACCGAAGGTCTGTGATGTTCTATTGGTCCAACCATATATGTGGAAGCACCATGCTATTTATGAGTCTCAACCCTGTTGTGTCATTGTTACTCCGGGGGGTCATCTCTATAGAATACCAGAGGTAGTTTCAACTATTGTCCCACCTAAACAGTGTTGTAAGGTAGTATCTCATATTACAAGACTAATCTTACTTATACTCTGTTCAAAAGGTGAACAGAAGAACACCACAACTGTTGCAGCCTCAATCCAAGCACCTTTTATCCAGCAGAAGCAGGTTTACAAGATTGAAGTAAATCACAAGGATTCCTTCTGCACACAGTCATCTCATGTATCCAGAATGGTTAAAAAGTTCCAACTTTTCCAACCACAGGTTCGTGACAACCTTCAACAAGCTAAGCAACGCAACTTCTCCAGTAAGGAAAACAACTCATCAAGATGCAGATTTAGAAAAAAAATTCCCCTCTCCCCAGGACACTCAACGAAATGGAGACCATTTCTTCCTAAGGAGGGAGGATTGATCCAGGTGGATATCGGTAGCCACCCACCTATTCCAACTTTCTCAAAACAATCTTCTGACAAATTACTATATTTAGTAGGTTTGTGGTTCCTAAACTTTTGGGGCCATTTTGAGGGCACAAATGAAGTTTTTTGGGATCAAACACCTCAATGATTTCCAAAATATTTGATTGAGTCCCCAAAATGAATCTCCTCATAGATGCCTTTGCAATGAGTTATCATGCACCCCAAACGAAGATCATATTCTAAAGTTACGCCCCTGGGACATTGATACACCAAACTACCCAAAACGGGGTCCACAAAACTGTTGGCTTTTCATCTTCCGGGGTTAGGCTTTTGGATTTTCTTTATGTTAAAAAGACCTTTAGAGTCTCATTGTAATCATCTTCTTGTGAATGTGAGTAGCTGTCACATCTCTTCTCAGAGATAAGCTACCACAATTCTAGCGAGTCTTTCACTCTGCATTTCTACAGATTTTGTACATTTCGCTCAATAATAGAAATTGTGTATTATTGTATCTCTGTGTTTATGGTTTCATCTCTGATATATTTATGTTATATTATTGGATATCTGAGATATCTCTGTACATATATTTATTATATCTTCGCTCTCATTTCATACCGAAAATAATCTGGATCATTGGTATCAAAGCAGGCTGCTCTTGATCCTTTTTTTTTAGTGTTTGTCCCCGACGAGATCCGAGTATAGAAAGTTGGGTCTCGAGCTTGTCTCTCTTGAGGAAAATATCTCTCGCATGCCCAAGAAACCCTCCATGGTGAAAGAAAATAAAAACGATAGAGTAAACGATTCTATTAATCTGTTGCTTGAGCAAGATCTCACGTGACAGAGCGATGAAATGATGGAGAATTTTTGCCACATCATTCAACGCCTGTCGATAACAACCGATGTGTATTCATCAAGCAACAACTTTTTAGACACCTCTCCTTTCAAGGTACAAGTTAATTTTGATATTCCCGTATTTGAAGGACAAATAGATGCGTATGCCCTAGAAAAATGGTTAAATCTTCTAGAGGGTTATTTCTATGTTCATAATTTCTCTAACGGGGAAAAGATCACCTTCACACTCTTTAAGTCTCTCCCCCATGTCAAACATTAGTGGGAAACTTATTGGGAGAACAGTTCCACATATGAGTCTGGAATATATGGGGCTAAGCCCACTTGGGATTTTTTTTTGGATGCGATCAAGGAACAATATTACCCTGTTGGTAACTATGACAACCAATACATGAGATCTACCATGCTACATCAAGAGAGGGGCCAAGCAGTGCTAGATTCCACTAATACCTTCCATACCTTGCGCACCAAGCTGGGTATCAAATATTCTGAGCGACATTTGGTTTTGAAATACCATGGGGCTCTACACGGATACATCCAAACTGAAATGGATTTTCTGGACATCTCATCGCTAGGAGATTCCTATTGATATACTGTCAAAATCAAGCAAAAATTTAGGCACCAGAAAAAACGGGAGTTCGAGTCTGCAAATCTGCAACAACCAAAGTATGATAAAAATGTCCCTAACAAATAGCCTTAAGAAAACCAATCCAAGCCACATGAAAAGATGGGTAACAGAAAGACGAAGAAGGACACTGGAAAGTGGTGCGATTTCCACAAAAGTCCCTGGCAGAACACTGATGAATGTATCCCAAAACAATCATTGGTGGCTGAGATCAAAGACAAGGAGTTGAACCTTTATTCAGAGTCTAATGCAGAAAATAATGGGAAAAGACAGATCATTGACATAGACCCCACTGCTACTGTCGCGACAATAATAATTCAACCAGAAGAACCAGTAGATCGTGAAGAGGGGGAGCGCCTTTTTCATGCATAGATATGGGTGTAAGGGACCCCAATTCATTTTATTGTTGATTGTGGAAGCCAGAAGAACCTCATCTCAGTAGAGTTCGTCAAATAGTTGGAATTGTCGACAACACCACACCCGCAACCATACAACATCGGGTGGCTTCACTAGGGACACGACCTTCATTTCAGCTAGTAGTGTCGATTGTTATATGACATCCAACCCTTAAAGGAAGAGGTATTATGTGATGTTTCCCAACTAGATGTATTTGATGTTATGTTGGGCCAACAATTTATGTGGAAGCACCATGCTATTTATGAGTCTCGACCCCATAGTTTCATTGTTACTTTGGGGGGTCATCTCTACAGAATAACAAATGTAGTTCTGACTACTCTCCCGCCTAACCAGTGCCACAAGGTAGTATCTCATACTAGAAAATTCAACTTCTTCACGGTCTATTCAAAAGGTGAACAAAAGAACACCGCAACTGTTGCAGCCTTGGTCCAAGCACCTTCTGTCCAATAGAAGCAGGTTGAAAATATTGAAGCAAAGTGTAAGGATTTCCTCTGCACACAGTGATCTCATGTAGCCAAAATGGTTAAAAATTTCCAACCCTTCCATCCATAGGTTTGTGACAACCTTTAACAAGATAAGAAACACAACTTCTCCAGCAAGGCAAGCAACTCATCAAGATGCAGATTTAGCAAATGCTTTCCCCTCTCCCCTGGGAAATCAATGCAATGGAAACCATTGCTTCCTAAAGAGGGAGGATCAATCCAGGTGGATATCGGTGGCCACCCACCTATTTCAACTTTCTTAAAAAAGTGTTTTGGCAACTTACTATTTTTAGTAGGTTTACAGATCCTAAACTTCTGGGACCATTTTGAGGGCGTAAATGACATTTTTTCGGGATCGAGCACTTCAATGATCGCCAAAGGCTTTGATTGAGCACCCAAAATGAATCTTATCTTTGATACCATTCCAACGAGCTATCGTGCACCCCAAACGAAGATCGTATGTAAACATTACACCCCTAGGAAGTTGATACACCTAACTACCCAAAACGGGGTCCAAAAAATTGTTGGCTTTTCATCTTCCAAGGTTAGAGTTTTGGATTTTATTTATGTTAAAAAGGCCTTTATAGCCTCATTGTAATCATTTTATTGTGAATGTGAGTAGCCGTCACATCTCTTCTCAGAGATAAGCTACCACCATTCTAGCGAGTCTTTCACTCTATACTTCTACAGTTTTTGTACACTTCGCTCATTAATAGAAAATGTGTATTATTGTATCTCTATATTTATGGTTGCATCTATGATATATTCTTTTTATATTATTGAATATCTGAGATATCTCTGTACATTTCTTTATTATATCTTCGTTCTCATTTCATGCTGAAAATAATCTGGATCACTAAAGAATTTAAAATTTTGTTAATTCAAAATGACGGACATGGATCTTCAACTTATTGAGTTCAAGTGATAAATCAAAGGAAGGTGGTGATTCTTCAATGACAACCGGAACATTTATTGGGATAGTAGGTTTATGCATTAGAGCCTTCCCTAGATGTTGAGTAGGAACTCAATCTTTAACATCCACAAGAAGTAGTTTCTTGGCCTGATCAACAACTTCGGGGTCTACCTTGATGGGTACCACATGCCTCTAGAATTCATGAGGTGGATTTGAGACCATTCCCCTCCTCAATTTTGGAGATGAAAACTTTAGTATACGATCATACTTGTTCTTGACCTCTACCATTATACTATCTGAAATAATCTAGATATGTGCAAGAGTGATACCACATGACTTAATTTCACTGGAGAGAATCATATCATGATCACTATCTTCATCTTTCCCAATAACCAAGTTATCCAATGCGAGGAAGAAGAAGATTAAAAAATATTTTTCTCATCATCCGGAGTAAACAAAAAAACCATATTAGTAGAACTAGAAGAACAATGGTCAACATAATCTTGATAATAATCATCTAGATACGAAGTAGCTTGTCCCCTCTATGCAGCCAAGTTGGAAGAATTATGAGCAGGAGCTAGAGGTTCTTCTCTCTCATCCTTCCCTTCCCTCTATAAAATATTTAAAGATATTCTAAATTGTTGATTATTGGGAGGGTTATTCTGGGCCCTAGGAGTTGGTCCCAAGAGAAGTTGACCAAGTCCTTATTGTTTCATTTGAATTACATCCATGAAAAGCACCTGAGGTAATTTGGTAAGTTCATTTACTTCTAGAACTTTTTGGGGTGGGATATTCAAAGAAGATGGTTCATCCTCCTTCATTATTCTCCAATATCAAAATTCAAGTCTCAATAAGTACACCATCCCTGAGGCCCTCGTATAATTCCCAAGTTCAATTTCATCATTAAACATTTTTTCAAGATGAAAGTATTTTATTTTCCTAAGATATAGAGCAAACTAAAAATCAAAGGAAGATACATATGCCATTGTTGGCGTAGGCCAATTTTTGGAAAAATCAAAGAAGTTTTGTAGTAATTAAAGCAGCGCCAGAAAACAGGGAAGCACATCGGAAATAAAGGAAAAGCGATGTCGAAAAAGGAGGAAAAGCAACACATGAGAGGAAAGCATGCGAGACGTGCGTGCAGGAAAACCTAACCAAATTAGGGTTAGGGTTTTTGTAAGAGATTGTAATGGTTGATAAGCCGAAAATAATTATAAATAAGTACATAGGAGGTCTAGGTTGGGGGTTCCAGAATGTTAGAGAATACAATTTTGATTGGCTAGGAGAATTACTGTAAGATCTAATACATTTTTGTAAGCTGATGAGTTGTAGGAGAGTCAAGTAAATAGACCTTAAGGGTTAGATCGCAGGGTGGGGAGCCTTGTGCGATCTAGTCAGCCTCAAAAGGGTCATGGAGTCCGTTTTGTGATTGTATGAACAAAGTTGTAGTGTGTGCAACGCCATATATTACAGAACCATAATAAAAGAGCCTAAGGGCCATATTTTTGTGGACGTAGCCCAGGATGGGGTGAACCATGGTAACACCTGTGTAATGTGTTAAGTGATGTGTTTATTGCATAAGTATTTTATGTAAGTAGTTAGCTGATGAATGAATAATTCTGTGAGGTCTTTCAATTGTTAAATTTGTTAGAAGGCATGCATACACTTAATATGTGAATGGATCTTGAGAATAATAGAAGGAAATACCAGATCACGGCTTAAGAAGATGAAATGTAATCTAAGATCCCCACTCTTTCCTAGACTGCAAGCATCTAAGCATTGCAGTCACCCATAGAACTATCTCAGGTGAGACTGTACAATACATCTCGTGTGTTGTGTTTCCTTCTGGTTTAACAAGAGGGATGATAGTTTTAGAGGGATTTTTTGGAAGCTTGTTCAAATTTGAACCCGAGTCATCCAAAGAGTAGGAAGAGAGATTAATAACCAACAAATGGTTTCATTGCTGGCTGGAATTGCATGGGACTGAGTGAGTGGGATTCGTGGAAGAATCGCGAAAATAATGAAGGTATGAAAACGATTGTTCATACCATGGAATCCAACGAAGGCAAAGATTCAAATATGGTTGAAAACAAAGGAGTTGGAGTTTGCGCAGAAACACAACAAAAACCCTAAATTAACATCACACAAATGTCTGGACAAGTACGTATTTAGCAACCTTCATGATGTATCTTTATGTGATTTCCCACATGTGTTGTAGGAGTGGATATTGGGGTTGAAATAAAACCACCCTACAAATCGAATCAGACAGATCAAGTGGAATCCTGTGGAGATCGTGTAGCTATAACAAGTTAACAACAAATTCACTTGTGTAATAGATTTATGGCTAGATAGTATTGTTGCAGGGTTTAACACATAATTTTCAGTAGATATTACGAAGTCTTACAATGCAACAAAGCAGTAGTTTCTGAGAGGACCTCTAGGTAGGTATATCAGATCATTGTACACTTCCATCAAGATCTTACTGTATAACAAACATGTAATGACAATGGCATCATAAAACTAAACTTCCCTGCATGCATGGGGGAAGGGGGGAAGCAATGACAGGAACTTGAAGGATGGAGGGAGAGATCGATAAGGGTACAAAGGAGGCCATAGAACCAATCATGACGGATTAGGACCATGTCAATAAAATAATGGAAACAACTGGAAAGACACGTAGTGGAGTACCCAACCAATATAAGATGAATAATAAGAAGAGAGCCATAGCAGATAGAGATGACTTGGCCAGTGATGAAGAACAGGTAGAGGATCTTCGTGCTGTGGATAAGATTGAGAAAATATTGTGTGCAACATATGAAAGGAATACAGGTGGTCCAAGGGCAGGAACAAAAGGCATAACTCACATCCATGTCAATGTCAGTGTGGAACCCATAAACCCATGTGCGACTAATATAGCAATAAGAACACCACCATTTAGACAATTGAATTTTAGTAGAAGAACGACATCAGGAAGTGCACCCAATCAAGGAGCAATGACTAAAGAAGCTAGTTCAGGAAGTAGTAGTCAAGTATCTAGACCGTGCAGAGGTAGTAGTTCATCACAGTTCAAAATGGCAGGACATGATTCCACCATTAGGTTATCAGAATTTCGGGGAAAGGCATCAGAGGATCTTGGAAAGCACTTTTTTATCTGTGAGAAGATATGGGAAGAAAAGTAGATCACAAATGAGGATACAAATCTTACGCATTTATCTATCACACTAAGAGACCGCAGACTTGATTGGTACATGAGCTTAGTTGTAAATAGTCCACCAGGAACAACAAGGACAATTGCAGATGTCAAGAAGCTCTTGATAAACGAATTTCAAAAACCTAGCTCAAAGGATCAGTACATGAATGAGGTGATTGTAATTAGGAAGAAACCAGGTGAGTCTGTTTGGGAGATTGATCAGAGGTTCAAACGTCTTAAAGGTAAGATGAAGTATGTCATGACTGATATGCAACGTAGGCACCTCTTTGTGAATTCAGTGCTACCACATATGAAATACCCTTTGAGGAAACACAAGTTTCAAACTCAAGCAGAGGCTCTACAAGAATCCATACAATTGGAAGAGAACCAATATCATAAGACAGATCCAACAATAGAGGAGTTGAAGGAGGATCTGGAGAATCTCACATTCCAACTAAACCAGAATAAGAGCAAAGAGAAAAGATAAGATGTTTGGTGTACCACATGCAGGAAAAAATGTCATCACAAGAATGAGTGCCCAACTTTCACGTAGTACATGGAAACAGGGCTACCAAACCCCTTTCCAATGGGAGGACCCTGGTGTGAGATCTGTAAAACACATGGACATGATCCATATCATTGTCCAATGATTCAAAAGTATCGAACAATACCCAAGAGTTCATATTGCAACTTTTGCAAATCAGTGGGTCATGATGACAAAGATTGTAGGACAATGGAATTGATGAGGGAAAGAACTCCAGACACCTATAGGTTGCAGGCAAAAATGATGACAGGGAAAGTTGCACTACATTTCAACCAGGTACCACCTCAGTATAATAATGCGCAACCACAGTACAACCACGCGCAATATAATCAGGTACCTCGATACAATGCACCATGAGGAGATCGAACTAGATATATAGGTGGAGGTCGAGGTAGAGGAGGCTTTGGAAGGGGCAGAGGACCAATAGTGTTCCATAACTACCAACATCCAGGACACTATGCAAGGGAATTTCCACTTCCACCTGCGATATCCATGTACTTTCATGAAGAATGTCATGATACAGAGGACTGCCCAACATTATTGGGAAAGATTCAAGAAAATAGAAATCAAAACAATCAGAATGTATAATGGATCTTTGCAGAGGCCAGGTATGATGGAAGAAATATCAACATAGTTACGCATGGAGGAGCTAATACAAGAGATGGCGTAGTATGATAGGATCCAACACAACACCATTGGGTGAAGAAGAATACTGCATAAAAACAGTTCAATGCAGGGAAAGAAAAATAAATATTCAAGGAGGCAAGACATGAGTTCCTCAAGCAAGATGTTGCATCTACATCAACTGCACAACATACTCAGAATGCACCAATGTACGAGATGCCCTTATCAATGGATCACACCAGTGAAGTACCACCTATAACGCAAGTAAGTACCATAAAGACTTTTCTGCAATCCTGTGTTAAGCTACTGAATGACCCATCATCTGTTAAATTTTTGAAAAATATGTTAGAAAAATGTAACACAAAGGTAGAGGGGAAGCTAGAATAGAAAACAGTCAATCACCTCCATACAAGAAGGAGGACAAGCAGGGAATTTAGACTAAATGCTAACATTGGAGATTTCAATATGGGGGATATCATACTGGATTTAGGATCCAAGGTAAATGTGTTACCCAAGAAGACATGGCAGTATATGGGAGAGCCCATGTTAGGTTATTTACCTGTCTAGCTGAAACTAGAAAATCAACACAAAGTTCTACCAATTGGAAGTCTTAAGGGTGTGACAGTAGATTTGGATGGAGTGCGCACTAAGGCAGAGTTTGAAGTGATAGAAATAGTGGATGGAATAATACCTTATCCAACATTTCTTGGCTTGGATTGGGAATTTGATAACCAGGCCATAATCAACTTGAAGACAAAGGAGATGAAATTCAGATAATGAGAGAACATGGTCATTGTGCCATTAGATCCATCAAAAGGATAAAGGTTTGTAGAGCCCACTTGCTTAGATCTGGAGGAAATCAATCAGTTATACAAAACCACCATGCGCGACGAAGATTATGTCAACCCAAATGAAGATGGAGTACTCAGTTGGAGGAGCATCACATCATGTGCTTTTGGTTCAGATACAGGGATGAATAATTTGAAATAGATATTACATGAAGTATCTACAAGAAGGTGCGCAAGAATAGACTGCACAATAAGATGGGTGGGTATCGAGATAAGAGAACTTCTCAACTTCCATGGTATAAATGACTTAGAAGATATCCTAACAAGATACAAAGATGGAGTGTTAGAGAATCATAGGCTCTTAGCCCTAGAAATTTCACTCAAGGAAACACCTGCAAGATGGTGGGGGGTGCACAAAGAAAACATTCAGGACCGGTACCAATGTAAGCAACTAATGTGCATTAGATTCGGCGCATACCAAGGAAGAAATGAGATGCAAAGATATGATGATGGGAAACTAGAAAAACACTTGGAGAAGTGCAGAACACTATGGATGACACCACTAGAGGAATGGCCTCATCACTTCATCCACACATTGGAAGGAGTTCCAACAAATTGGTATGTAGACCAGAAACTGTGCAGAGGCACTGCAGAATGGACCAAATTACAACAAAATTTTATAGTCACTTTCTCATTTGAACATGAGAACCCTAACATGGATTCAACACTCAAACACATAAGAGGGGTGATGTTTATTGAGGAATCAGAGGTTGAACTTATGACAAAGTATCAACATTAGAACAGACAAGCAATTAAGGAACTATTGTCATGCTATCATGTGCAGGAAGAAGCATCGGATGAAGATGACCCACACAACATTCAGATTACAAAGGTTCAAGGTGAAAGAGAGGTGGAAGTTCCATCTCTGGAATCAAAAGTGTTTGCTGCACCAAACAAGGTGAAGAAAGTCATAATTGGGACAACTGAGAATACCAAAATGGCCATCATTGGAGACTACCGGGATGAACAAACAGTGGAACGGATAACAAAATTACTATGTGAATACAATGACCTATTCCTAATGACCTTTACAGAGATGAAAGCATCGCATGAGAGCTAGGATAGATGAAGATACCTCTCAAACCTGATGCTAGATCTATCAGATAGAGACCATATAGACTAAACCCAATATATAAGTAGAAAGTGAAAGCATAAATTAACAGAATGTTGGAAGATGGTATCATAGAACCAGTGGAGGAATATGAATGGATAAGCCCTATGGTAGTTCAAGAGAAGAAACAAGGGGGGATAAGGATTTGTGTATATTTGAGAAAACTGAATGATGCTTGCCTACATGACCCTTTCCCTACCCCTTTCACAGATGAGGTATTAGAGAATGTAGGAGGCCACAAAGCATACTCATTTACAGATGGATTCTCAAGTTACCATCAGATCAAGATAGCTCCATAAGATAGGTATAAGACCACTTTTTCCACATAATGGGGATCCTACCAGTACACAGTCATGCCTTTTGGGCTTAAGAATGCACCAACTATATTCTTAAGGGTAGTCATAGTTGATTTTAAGGAATTCATACATCGGTTTTTAGAAGTATACTTGGACGATTGGACTGTATACAGTCTATTAAAAGATCATGTGGAAATGTTAAGGCTAACGTTGGAAAGATGCAGGCAGTGTCATATATCATTAAATATCAATAAGTGCATCTTTGGGACACCTTTTGGAATACTATTGGGACACATAGTCTGCAAACAAGGCTTGTTAGTAGATCTTGCCAAGATTGTAGTGATTGTCAATTTACCACCACCAAAATCAGTACGCCAGTTGAGAGCAACATTGGGACATACAGGTTACTACAGAAAATTTATAAAATGGTATGCGCAGATTACTGCATCAATGGAGAAATTGTTAAAGAAGGATACTAAAGTCCAGTGGAATGAGGATTTTCAACAAGGTTTGGACACCCTGAAAGAAAATATGGTAACAACACATATCCTAGTATTCCCGGATTGGGAAAATACATTCCATGTGCATGTAGATGCATCAACTATAGCACTTGGAGCAATTTTGGCGCAACTAGGAGGAGGGGATTTGGATCATCCTATAGAATTTGCAAGTAGAAAATTGTCTGAATCAAAGAAGAACTACAAAACTATAGAAAGAGAAGGCCTAGATATGGTCTATGTACTTCAAAAGTTTAGAAATTATTTATTGGGCAAACACTTTAAGATGTTTATAGATCATTCAGCCCTCAAATACCTAGTCAACAAGCCAGTGTTGGGGGGGAGGATCTGTAGATGGCTACTATTATTTCAGGAATTCGATTTTGAAGTGATAGTCAAACCAAGGAAGATGAATGCATGACCTAATCACCTATCAAGGTTAACGAATGGAGAAGAACCTACCAATTTGGAATACAACTTCCTTGATGTGCAGTTATTTTCAGTCCAAATAGCTGATGAATACTTTGGTGATATTATTGAATACTTGAGTACATGGATAGCGCCACAAGAGTTTAACACTTCACAAAAGAAAAATATGGTAGTCAGAGCTATAGAATATCAATTGATTGTAGGACACTTATACAAAATGGGTGCATATATCATTTTGAGAAGATGCGTACTAGAACATCAAAGGCCTAGGATTTTGGCAGAAGCTCATGAGGGAATAGTTGGAGGACATTATGCAGGAAAAGCTATTGCGCAGAAGGTATTGTGTGCAAGACTATGGTGGCCAACAATTCATAGAGATTCTAAGCAATATTTCCAAAAATGTGATGTTTGTCATAGGGTTGGTAAACCTAATAGAAGGGATGAGATGCCCCTAAGACCAAAAGTAACGTTGCGGGTATTTGAAAAATGAGAAATAGACTTTGTGGGACTAATTAACCCACCAAGAAAAAGGTAAGGAGAAAGGTATATCATTACTGCAACACAAAACTTAATAATATGGGAATACGCAACACCAGTAAAAGAATGCAGCACAGAGACAACAACACACTTCCTGTTTGAGCAAGTGATCACTAGATTTGGCTGTCGAAGGATTTTGATGAGTGACCAAGGTTCCCATGTTATCAACAATACTATCCAGGATATGACTGAGGAGTTTGAAGTCTATCATCAGAAGAGTACACCATACCATCCACAAGCAAATGGAATAGTATAAGCCTTCAATAAGATCCTGGAGAATGCTCTGACAAATATTTGCAATGTTAACATGAATGATTGGGATTTGAAAATACCAGCAATACGATGGGCATACAAGACTACATGTAAGAAGCTGATAGAAAAAACACCATTCATATTAGTGTATGGACAAGAAGTAGTGGTACCACTGGAATTCCTGGTACCCAGTCTGCACGTAGCAGCAATCACCAACATGACAGAAAAAGGCGCAGTGAAGGAGAGGTTGAATCGACTAATGGAGATGGAGGAGGATAAGATTCTAGCAGGATTTCATCAAGAAGTACAGAAAGCAAGAGACAAATCTTGGCATGATAGGCATATCAAGAGGAATATTTTTAAGGAAGGAGACCTAGTCTTACTCTATGACAGTAAATTTTTGCAACATCCTGGTAAGTTCAAAATGCATTGACTAGGGCCTTATGAAGCAAAGAATGTCACAGATGGGGGATATGTACAAATAAAGGATCTCACAGGAGCAGAGCTAAAAGGAATGATCAACGGGAGTCGACTGAAATTGTACAGGGACAATCGACCTCCTAACACTTAAAATTACAACGCAAAAAACAAACATGTATATATTGCATGTAGTAGATGTTAGAAGAAAAAGACAGAAATCCATAAAAAGAAGAAATGTAACAAAAAGACAAAAATATAGGGGCAGATTAGAAGTTTTGATGTAATATAGTTATTAGCATTAAAAGTGCACCATAGAAAAACCAGTGTTGAAGACATTGCACGTGGGAAAATAGTTGACATACATAAAAAGTGGAGCATGCAGGAAAAAGTGAAAAAGTGACAACTGTCAATACACCGTCTTGTTATAAAGTCGAAAAAGGGGGGAAATTTGGTCATTTTTTATTTGTTCACTAAGGAGAATAACGAAGATCGAGAGTTGAGCGCGAGAGAGTATGAAGTGATAAAAACAAGTGGGGATTTGTGGTCAGCAGTTCACATTCAACAAAATGTCACCACCGAGAGTCAGAGCGCCGAGCAGAACTAGGTAGAACATGAGAAGTAGTGCTCGGGTAACGGGGATGCAAGAGATGCCCACATTCATGGATGTGGACGAGATTCACACAGCAAAGTATGAACCGAATACCACACATATCGAGGAGGAACAAATCCCATCACATGAGGTCGAGCAGTTGAAGGAGGACACAAAAAGGACAAAATCTGACACGTCCAGGGGAAAAGGGATGTCGTAGGAAGAACATGCCACAGATTCAACTCGGAAGTGTCTGGAGTAGGGCCTAGAACCAGAAGAAGATCGTGAAATAGAGCGCGAGGCCATACTAACAGTTGGGGTATTGTCCCCACAAGGGAAGAAGAAGGCACGAGCAAAGAGTCGTGCATAAGGCGTACAATGGTCACAGAAAAAATTGGCCATGGTGATGCCTAAGATCTCGGAGGGAGTGAAGGTCAATGATGAAATGGTGGGGGGAGTAGATACCATCATATACTCCGACCATGATGTGGCTGATGTAGTAAAATTCCCAGACTTGGCGCCACATAATTATTTGGAGAGCAGGGAAGAGGGCCCATCAGGAATACCATTATTGGAGCCTGCACAGTGGATCCTGGAACATAGGATAGGCACAAACGACGTAAGAAAAAAGAAGAAGACAACACAAGGTCAAGAGGGGGGAATCAGTCCCATACAAAAGAAAAGCAGGACAAAGAATAAATCACAACATGATTCTACACAAGGACCACTGCGCATAGAAAATGCACCAAGAGGAACGACAGAGTATGTGCGCGCAGAAGAAATAAGAACATAGACACAGTAGAAACCTATGGAGGAAGAAATGGTGTAGAATACATGCATGGATACACAGATGTCTGAGGCATCTGAGCCATTAGAGGCCCAACGAAAAAGAACAAGGGAGAAAACAAGTGGCTCCAGGAAGAAGACGAAGGCCCACATAAAACCAATGGAAACATCACTAACAACAGATGTGGAGCTGATCGCCACAAAAGTGGAAGATCTATTGTCAGAGGTGTGGGGAAATGTCGAGAATCACCGACATTCAATTCTGGAGAAAATACATGAGGTAAAAGTCGTGTTGGAGCAGTTCAAGATAAGGGAAGAACAACAATAGAAGGACAAACCAACAAAGGCTAGAGAAGGAGTCCCTACTCAAGAAACAATGGAGATCATAGTGTAAGGGAGTGCCAACATTATATTAACACTTGAGATGATATTTGTTGATGAGGAGACAATGCAGAATCCCTTAAAAGACATTGAGATATTGGACTTGGATTTGCCCAAGATTCCAACAAAGGCAATGTATAAATTACAGGTTAGCGTCACGCAAGAGCTTCAATCCAGAGCAAGGTTTGACGTGATGAATTTACAGATGGAACATGAGGAGAATATCATACTGAAGGAATTCATCAGCCAAGAAGGGTAGGAGAAACATATGGCGCAACAAAAAGTGGATGAGATGGAGAATTAGATACATGTAGTAATTCAAACCATCTTAGACAGCGCAGAATCAGAGGGAGCATCTTCAGAAGAGAAGATGAGAAATATAGCACAAACTTTGCAACAAAACAAAGGCCATATCAATGAACTAGAGGAGTGCACAATACCTACTACTCCTCCAGACGTCAGAGCGCAAAGAGAGAAAGACACAACATCATCTGCAAAGAACATCTCCCAGAATATACATGGAATGACAAAACTGTTGGAGAAGAGCGCCCAACTGTGGAGACAACTATTAGAGGATGGGAGCCTAAAAGAGTTGTAAGGGTAGGAAGATAAATTGCATGCAACAATGAAAAAGGTAAAGTAGGGACAAAAGACAATGTCACTACCATAGAAGATCAAGACTGCCACAAAAATGAAGAGCCTACAGGCAGAGAAAAAAGTGGTGCAGGCAGAAAAGATCACAAGACAGACTCAGTTGGAGCCTCTGCAAGAAAAGGCAAAGTAGTTGGTCGTGGATATCGATGTAGAAAAAGTGTGCATCAAACAGATAGACTTGGAGGGGGGAGAGATATTAAGACCTCCAGTCACCACGAAAATGGTAGAGGCAATGAAAGAGAAGAGAAACCAAGCTCGGGAGCAATGCCAACAGACAACAGAGATGTACGAAGCACTAACACATGAAGTAAAAGAGGGTGGAGTCCATGAGTGACTCGGGACAAGTCATGATGTCAGTGTTGGGGGCCTATTGGTGCAGAACAACTTTGGGAAAAATCGAAGAAGTTTTGAAGGAATTAAAGAAACGCTGGAAAATAGGGGAGCGAGCCGGAAATAAAGGAAAAGAGGCGTCAGAAAAAGAGGAAAAGCAACACGTGAGAGGAAAGCATACAAGGCATGCATGCAAGAAAACCTAACCAAATTAGGGTTAGGTTTTTTTTAAGAGATTGTAATGGTTGATAAGCCAAAAATAAGTATAAATAAGTACCTAGGAGGTCTAGGTCGGGGGTTCCAGAATGTTAGAGAATACAGTTTTGCTTGGCTAGGAGAATGACTGTAAGATCTTATACCTTTTTGTAAGTTGTTGCATTGTAGGAGAGTCAAGTAATTATAACTTTAGGGTTAGATCGTAGACTGAGGAGCATGGTGCAATCTAGTCAGCCTCAAAAGAGTCATGGAGTCTGTTTTGTGATTGTATGAACAAAGTTGTAATGCACGCGACGCCATATATTACAGAACCATAATTAAAGAGCCTAAGGGCCAGACCTTTGTGGATGTAGCCTAGAAGGGGGTGAACCACGGTAACACATGTGAAATGTGTTAAGTGATGTGTTTATTGCATAAGTATTTTTTGTAAGTAGTTAGTTGATGAATGAATAATTCTGTGAGATCTATCAATTGTTAGATTTGTTAGAAGGAATGCATACACTTAATAGGTGAATGGATCTTGAGAATAATAGAAGGAAATACCAGATGACGGCTTAAGAAGGTGAAATGTAATCCCAAATCCCCACTTTTTCTTAGACTATAAGCATCTGAGCATTGCAATCACCTATAGAACTATCTCGGGTGAGACTGCGCAATACATCCCGTGTGTTGTGTTGCCTTTTGGTATACCAAGAGGACTGATAGTCTTAGAGGGTTTTGTTGGAATCCTGTTCAGATCTGAACCTGGGTCAACCAAAGAGTAGGAAGAGAGATTAATGACCAACAACCACCATAACAACACCCTTAAAGGGTTTGACAACTTCAAGAATCTTGTGATAAAATTGAGAGAATCTCGTATTAAACTCGGATATGTATTCTCCACTCTTGCACTTCAATATTTTGAACTCCATCAAGTAATACTTCTTTTTCTCCTTTTTCATGTCCCAATTTTCAATGAAATTGTATTGAAAAAGAATATGAGAGGTAGTAGAATTATCATGAATATTCCTTGATTTGTAAACTACCATGGATATTCCACTAGGACACGTCGCCATAATATATCTTATAATATTATGAAATCTTAGACTATGCAAACTAATTTTCCTTAGATCCCATATTATGTTTTCTCTAATATTACCACCTACCCCACCCCACCCTCATTGAGGATGGGGTAACATTAGAAAAAACATAATACAACAAGAAAATAAATTGAAAATGAAGACAAAAAACATAATAATAGGATATACAATATTGGATAAAGATTTATTATAGGAAGGGGAATGTAATAAAATAAAATGGAAATGAAGACAAGAATGTAATAAAAGGATATGCAATATTGGATAAAGAATTATTATAAGACATAATATCTATTATAATAAGGGGAATGTAATAATTATGCCGAAGGCATATTTATGGATAGGTTTTGTAGAAAACCTATCAACTGGTTGACAGTTTTTCTAAAACCATCCTTTCGAAACCACATTATACACAAACATGTCAACAAGCAAAAATTGTCAACAAAAACCTCTTAACTAATACCTTTACATCATTTTCTCTCCACTTGTCCCCCTCCTTTATTTTTCGTTGGATTAACGTCCCGATACCACTCCTCTTTCAACCGGATACCACTCTGTTGTCCAATAGATTAATGTCTCGATACCACTCATCTACTCTATCGACCGAATACCACTCCGTTGTTGAGTAGTTCCTTGTGCTGTTCAAAATAGATTTCCCATATCTAATCAGATAGTTTTTTCCCCACCACCTCGGATTTTCCCACCGCCTTCCATACCCATTAACCTATTCTTTAGCCTTACCCTCTCCCTCTGCTTTCTCTTCATTGGGAGTTGCTTCATGTGGCTTTTCTTTTTGAAGCATACTCTCCACAAATGATGTGCTTTTTTTCTTCTAGCATTTTGGCTGATGATTCTTCTTTAGCCAACGATTCTTCAACGTTTTCTCCTGCTTTCATTTCAACATCTGCCCTTTTGGTAATCCTTCATGGTTTCGAACCCATGACCATTCAATTTATCACATATATGAGCATAGTTGTCGCTGTAAGCAACAGAAATAGCAGAGGAAGGGAATTTTATAATGCCTTCCAGATGCATCCATTTCCGTTATGTTGTATCTCGTTGGTGATCATCGAGGAGACATAAATAATGCTCATCTATGCGCAAACCATATGCCTGCTCCTGGCTATGAACGATGAAGAGACCCCATCAAATGACGCCAATAATTCTCCCACCCGCCCGAGGTATCTTCCTCCACCTCCACCGCCTCCTCCAAATTGTACCAAGCTCAATAACATCATTGTAGGTGACGACGTTGTGGGCATTCTACAAAAATGGGTGAAGTACGACAAGGGGTGGAGGTGTCGGTGGTTCGTGCTTCACGAAGGAGTTCTGTCATATTACAAAATTCACGGCCCTCACAAGATTTCCATCAACAGAGAGACGGAGAAGGTTGTGTGAGTGATCGAAGAGGATTCACTTAAGCTTATCAGGAAGCTGAAGAGTCAGGGGATCGAGCCCAGTCACTACCACTAACCTCTTGGAGAAGTGCATTTAAAGGTACCAGCTCTTAATTTTAATTTTTAGGCCTTTAAGATCCATATTTAGTAGTAATTTTGACGACTGTCGAGATTTTGACTGTATCTTTACACTGGCAGAGCTAAATCTTTAGTGGGATCATCTTCATCACCCACTTGGGCAGCTTCCTACTTGGATTCCAGTGGGGTATATTTTTCTTCAGGCTTCGAGGCAGGGGGCATTACACTTAATTCCTCTTCATAATCCTCACCTGGGGCAGGGATTTCATCCACTGTTTTCTCTATGGTAGGAACATTTTTAGTAGGACTTGAGACGGGAGATTCTTCGTTGAAGGCCTTTTCAGTCATGGGTTCAATCTCGGTATAAGTTTCATAGCTTCCTCTACAACATTCACATGTTCTTCACTTGCAATCATTCCAACGGACGCATAGAGTGTCGAAGGTCACCTCTGGGTTCTCGTGGCCGCCAGAGAGGTTGATTCCGATCGCCATGGACACGAACATGCAGACTGAGTGTGCAAGTGCCACTACCACTAGAAAGGATAGGGCAATGTAATTGTTGGCGGTGAGCTTCGCTGAAAAAAAAGAAACAGAAACACCACTATAATAGGAACCAAAAAAAGATATGTTCATTGGCGCAGATGAAGATGAGCATGGAGAAGCACTTGACCAATGCAACCCTAAGAGATTCTGGCTAGGTGGCCTTCTTAGGAAACTCAGTGTTTATGGGATTTGATCACTGGTATCCCAGATGCCAACAATTGGGTGTATTGAATCTTGAAGATTTGAATGAAGAAACTGGCTTGCGAATGCTAATGATATTATGATATGGAGGGAGTCTGATAATTTTGTTATAATTTTGTGACTGGAAAGTGGACACCTCCCTATCCACATGTGGATGCACGACCCACCACGTGGTAATAACATGTAATGCCCGTCAATTTAGTTCAACATTTGTGACTGGAAAGTGGACACCTCTCTATCCACATGTGGTTGCATGACCCACCATGTGGTAATAACATGTAACTGCCTGTCAATTTAGTTCAACATGATTTCTTAAGTTGGATGTTGTTCCAAGTTCGTATAGAGGCCGAAAAATCGAAAAAATACTCAGAGGAGAGATTTAGCGACTAAAGTGTGATAAACATCTCTAATACTTCACAATGTTGTTTGGATCTGATCCATTGAACAATGCATTTACATGGGTATATGTCATTCAGTTTTTTTTTTTTTTAATTATAAACCAGGTAGAACATTAATTTTAAAGGACTAGTTGTGCTCTGATTGCATTAACCTACTCAATTATCGCTATTGAGTTTCCCTCAATTTCCATCTCTGCAAGACCATATTGTTTTTTTATTTGAATATAACAGGGGAGCAAGACCATATTGTTTTTTTATTTGAATATAACAAGGGAGGGAAATATGACCTATGTTTTCCCTCTGTACGTTCTTAATGAAGTGGGCCACCAGCTTGCTACATAGTAAAAAGTGTGTTCTCCAAGATAAAAATATTAAATTGTGTGTTTCAGTCCAACTACCCCCTCACACATTTTTTTTTACAATGTGTGGAGCATATTGTTGTGGGGAATTCATCTAAAACCCCATTTGAAGAACCTTATGTTGTTTATTGATTCAAAACCACGAGTAATTCCATATTTGAGATGGCATCAGATCATTGAATTTTGTAATATTTGGACCTTTTAATCTCTCCGTTTGTGTTTTCCCTGACTTTTAAAGGCTTTACAACAATACATTTATTAGTACGAGCTATTTCTATGGGGTTATTGCATAGTTCTTCTTTTGGGGTTTTTACAAGATGTTTGCATTAAGTATGAGATATTTATGTGAGTTTAACAAGGTTAAATTGAAATTTGAATTATTTTACAAATGCTTTTGTGCTTTGAGTTGAGTTAAGTTAAGTTAAGGATCACTCTCCCATATTTCATCTTTTTCATCAAAATATAAATTAATGAAAGTTGAATTATTTTATTTTACAAAATGCTTTTGTGCAGTGAGTTGAGTCACAGATAACCAAGGAACAATGGTCAAAGTAACAGGGAAGCAAATCACAACTCATTGATTATGCTTTCTTAATTGATTAAGAAAATCATTTAAAATGTAAGCAATTATAAATAGTCTTGTTGAGTGATTGAAAAAAGTGTTTCATCAATCTTTTTTCGCTATTTAATATATATTAAAATAATCCATCAATTGGTTAAAACCAAATAATCTTGGTGAGTATCGAAAAGTGTTTCATCAATTTTTCATATTTGATATAGTTTAAATAATGTTCTCGAGTGATGGAAAAATGTTTAACCACTTTTGTTTTATATTTGATATATTTTATTTTCTTTCAATACAATGGAAAAGATGAAAAAGATATTTGTTGTAATTGAATTGACATGTTGATATATAATATTTTGTATTTTATTAATTCAAAGTAATTCATTTTAATTTTAAGATAAAAATGTTAATTATATTTTTAATAAAAATTTTAAACTATTACATTGCTAACACTTTGTCTATTTTTGAAATTTTATGAGATTAATTTTTTTTCTAAAAATACTTGGACATATTTGGACCTCCAAAGTAACTTCTTGATTTGTTCTAAAATGTACTACTTGTGGTTTTTGGAAAATTTTCAATTAATTCAATTTGATAAACTTGCATGGCTCCTTATTTACTTGTTCATTCTTTACACTAGAATTGTGCCTTCTTTTAACTTTATGCCAACTTTAATGCTAAACTCTTTTAACTTTTGTTTCTTTTTTTAAGATAATGATAGCATTTTTCATTCATAAATTCGTCATATTTTTTTGTGGTATTGTAAATTTGTCATATTTATCTAGGGTATTGGCTTTCAAGATCTTTAGAGCATCAATTTTTCATCAATATGACACATTTTTATGTGGATATGTTGTTTTGATTTTCAGAGTTTAACATCTTTAGAACATAATCATTTTCGTTCTCATTAATCATGAGTTTTCCATGTGGGTATGTAGTTCTGAGGGGCCTATAGATGATATTGGCATCCATTTATGAAATGAATGGTCTCCTCTTAAAAATAAGCGAAAGTAAGAACATGCATTATAGAATGAACACCAACAACCTTCCCACCACAATCGGTTGGTCTATAATATTTCAGACACGAGGAGATCTTTCAAGTCTGATGATTAATTATCACCACTTG
The DNA here is from genome assembly GCA_009831015.1 of Picea engelmannii. Lineage (NCBI taxonomy): Eukaryota > Viridiplantae > Streptophyta > Pinopsida > Pinales > Pinaceae > Picea > Picea engelmannii. The sequence continues at coordinate 249,264 of ML793444.1, read as the reverse complement.
GAAATTACACACTCTTCATAACTTCAAATTGTTTGGAATATTTACACTTGTCATGTCAAGTGTATATTTGTTTTAGCAAACAAATGGATGCACAATTCATTGACGAGTACAATATTAGAGCACCTCCTTTATTTTATCTAATAAAAAAATGCACGAGTTATCTTTTATATTGTGTAGCAATGAATGCAGAAAGCAAACAAACTATGCTTCTATATCACTCATGTTCCAAGTTGGTGGTAATGCAACATATCATTCGCATATCACATTGTATGTGCGCAACAGACTTGCACAAACGACGAGAGAAAAAAGAAGAAGATGACACAAGGTCAAGAGGGGGGAAGAACTCCCATACAAAAGAAAAGCAGGACAAAGAATAATTCACAACGTGGTTCTACACAAGGACCACCGCGCACAGAACATGCACCAAGAGGAACGACAGAGTAGGTGCACACAGAAGAAATAAGAACATAGACATAGGAGAAACCTATGGAGGAAGAAATGGTGCAAAATACATGCATGGATACACAGATGCCTGAGGCATCTGAGCCATCAGAGGCCCAATGAAAGAGAACAAGGGAGAAAGCAAGTGGCTCCAGGAAGAAGGTGAAGGCCCACATAAAAACAATGGAAACATCATCGACAATAGATGATGTGGAGCCAATCGCCACGACAGTGGAAGATCAACTGTCAGAGGTGTGGGAAAATGTTGAAAATCATCGGGATTCAATTATGGAGAAAGTATAGGAGGTAGAAGATGAGATGGAGCAGTTGAAGATAAGGGCGTAACAACAATACAAGGAAAAACCAGTGAAGGCTAGGGAAGGAGTCCCTGCTCAAGAAACAATGGATATCATAGTGTAGGGGAGTGCCAACTTTATATTAAGACCTGAGATGCTATTTCTTGATGAGGAGACAATGCAGAAGCCCTTAAAAGACATTGAGATATTGGACTTGGCTTTGCCCAAGATTCCAACAAAGGCACTATATAAATTAAATGTTAGTGTCGCGCAAGAGATTCAGTCTAGAGAAAGGTATGACGTGAAGAATTTACAAATATCATAGGAGGAGAATATCATACTGAAGGAAGTCATCAGCCAAGAAGGGCAGGAGAAAAATATGGCACAACAAAAAGTGGACGAGATGGAGAACCAGATACATGTAGTATTTCAAGCCATCTCAGACAACGCAGAATCAGAGGGAGCATATTTGGAAGAGAAGATGAGAAAGATAGTGAAAACTTTGCAACAATACAAAGACCAGATCAAGGAACTAGAGGAGTGCGTAGTACCTACTACTCCTCCAGACGTCAGAGCGCAAAGAGAGCAATAAGCGACATCATTTGGAAAGAACATTTCCTAGAATATACATGGAATGACAAAAATGTTGGAGAAGAGTGCCCAACTATGGAAAACTATTAGAGGATGGGAGCCTACAAGAGTTGCAAGGGAAGGAGGATAAATTCCATGCAACAATGACAAAGGTAAAGTAGTGACAAAAGACAATGTCACTGCCAAAGAAGATCAAGATTTCTGCAGAAATGAAGAGCCTACAGGAAGATAAAAAAGCGGTGCAGGCACAGAATATCACAAGACAGGCTCAGTTGGATCCCCTGAAAGAAAAGGCAGAGTAGTTTGTCATGGAGATCGGTGCAACGAAAGTGTGCATCAAATAGATAGGCTTGGAGGGGGGAGAGATATTAAGACCTCCAATCACCACGCAAATGGTAGAGGCAATGACAGAGAAGAGCAACCAAGATCAGAAGCAATGCCAACAGATAGCAAAGATGTACGAAGCACTGGAACATGCAGTAAAAGAGGGTGGAGTCCATGAGTGACTCAGGACGAGTCACGATGTCAGTGTTGGGGATATATTGGCGCAGACCAATTTTGGGAAAAATCGAAGAAGTTTTGAAGGAATTAAAGAAGCGTAAAAAAATAGGGGAGCGCACCGGAAATAAAGGAAAAGCGGCACCAGAAAGATAGGAAAAACAACATGTGAGAGGAAAGCATGCAAGGCATGCATGCAGGAAATTTAACCAAATTATGGTTAGGGTGTAAGAGATTGTAATGGATGATAATCCAAAAATAAGTATAAATAAGTACCTAGGAGGTCTAGGTTGGGGGTTCCAGAATGTTAGAGAATACAATTTTCCTTGGCTAGGAGAATTACTGTAAGATCTGATACCTTTTTGTAAGATGTTGCATTGTAGGAGAGTCAAGCAACTAGACCTTGAGGTTTAGATCATAGGTTGAGGAGCATGCTGCGATCTAATCAGCCTCAAAAGAGTCATGGAGTCTGTTTTGTGATTGTATGAACAGAGTTGTAGTGCACGTGGTGCCATATATTACAGAACCATAATTAAAGAGCCTAAGGGCCAGATATTTGTGGACATAGCCTAGGAGGGGGTGAACCACGGTAACACCCGTGTAATGTGTTTATTACATAAGTATTTTTTCTCAGTAGTTAGTTGATGAATGAATAATTCTGTGAGATCTGTCAATTGTTAGATTTTTTAGAAGGCATGCACACACTTAATAGGTGAATGGATCTTGAGAATAATAAAAGGAACTACGAGATCACGACTTAAGAAGGTGAAATGTAATCCCAGATAACCACTTTTTCTTAGACTGTAAACATCTGAGCATTCCAGTCACCTATAGAACTATCTCGGGTGAGACTGCGCAATACATCCTATGTGTTGTGTTGCCTTTTGGTTTACAAGGAGGGACGGTAGTCTTAAAGGGATTTGTTGGAAGCTTGTTCAGATCTGAACCTGGGTCAGCCAAAGAGTAGGAAGAGAGATTAAGAACCAACAACCACCATAACAACATCCTCAAAGGGTTTGACAACATCTAGAATCTTGTGATAAAATTGAGAGAATCTCATAATAAACTCGGATATGTATTCTCCATTCTTTCACTTCAATATGTTGAACTCCATCAAGTAGTACTTATTTTTCTCCTTTTTCATGTCCCAATTTTCAATAAAATTGTATTGAAAAATAATATGAGAGTTAAGGGAATTATCATGAATATTCATTGATTTGTAAACTACCATGGATACTCCACTAGAACACTTTGTCATAATATATCTTATAATATCATGAAATCTTAGATTATGAAAACTAATTTTCCTTAGATCCTATATTATGTTCTCTAATATTACCGCCCACACCACTCCACCCTCATTGAGGATGGAGTAACGTTAGAAAAAACATAATACAACAAGAAAATAAATTGAAAATGAAGACAAAAAACAAAATAATAAAATATGCCATATTAGATAAAGATTTATTATAAGAAGGGAAATGTAATAAAATAAAATGGAAATGAAGACGAGAATGTAATAAAAGGATATGCAATATTGGATAAATATTTATTATGAGACGTGGAATGAAGATTGATCAATTCATGGGTTTTGTTTTGAATTTGCAAGAAGATGAAAAAAATGACCAAGTCATGATTTGAGTTAGTAAAATAACCAAAATATTGGATAATTTTTTTAGATTTTACCATGTTGTTCATTTCTTAGGAAGCAATATGTTATTCACCATTAAAAAGCAATTAACAAATTCATTTTCTTAGGAAGTAGTATATCATTAAAGTAACCAGATAAAAATTTTAGATGTTACCATGATTTCCATTTCTTAGGAAGTAGTGCATCATTCACAATTAAAAAGTAGTTAGCAAATTCATTTTTTGGGAAGTAGTATGTCATTCACCATTAAAAAGTAATGAGCAAATTCACTTTTTAGGATAATACATGTTTATTCATGTTCAAATTTTGTAGAGGTCATCTTGTGGATATTATGTGGAAAACTAACACCTAGGGTATTTGGTATTTTTTTATTAAATTGGAGATATAATTTTAGACAAAATTGTAATTTTTTATTGTTTAAATTGCATTTCTTAATGCATAAATGGCTTCAACTTTTGAGCGTTTTTTGAGACACTAAAATTATACTCGCATAATCACTCAAATCTATATATCTAACAATTTCTAACCAAATTTTGATCAAAATTAAACAAATAATATCCCCCCAAAAAAACAAAATGTAAAACGTTTAAACTACTGGAATCATGGAATCACGGGCACGCCTTTCCCAAAAAGAAGAAGAAAGTACCCATATGAAACACACTGTTACATCGCCAAAGGAGGTTTTCATCCTCGCCTACATCATCTAACCTTCAAAGCTGGAGTGTCGAGCGCCCCTTATCTCTCCTGTCCTTGTGCAGCCAAAGGGAGTCCTCGAGTAATTAGTAAATGGGAGGTATAATCAATCTGGAAAACTCTAGATCTATTGAGCGCCATCACAATCAACAATTATTTCACCTAAAATCTATGCACGTTTATGTATTTCACACAACCGCCCGTGCATTGCAGACCTAAAAGTACACAGGAACCCATTAATTGCAATGCATCCCATCATGCATGCTAGAAATGGGAACATAAACCCTAACAAGAATATATTAGTTTTAATTTGATGATGATTTGACAACAAAGAGCCCTGCTTAATTTTTTTAAGATGTAATAATTCTGTCAGTACCGATTAACAACACTTGTATTAATTGTGAATTAGCATGGTCAGGTATTTATTTCCTTTATCCATACACCTATCACATAAAAAACCTACCCAGATTTTCAATTACTTGATCTCTATTTGCAACAAGATTGTTAGGTTGCAAGCTAATGCACAAGTGTAGAAAGGAAGAGGTACACGCAGGAGTAGTAGCAGCTGCAGCACAGTGCACGAAGGGGAGCTCGATGAGTTGGACCCCTTATCTGCTAAACTCCTTCTTGGAAGATTGCAAGGACACACAATATTGGGGTTTTGAGTTCCACTACTCGTGGTTACTCATCATCATTGCATTGGTGGGATGGCAAGAACCCACATACAACGTGTTCCTGCAGAGAATAGGAAAGTGCGGCGCGACGCACTACATGTATCTTCGAAGAACAACAGATCCTAGGAAAAAGAAAATCAACAACGCCGTATTCGCGCTATACTTAATGGAGATCCAAAACAGGTTGACAGACACATGGAAAATTTCCCCAAAAACTATCCAGGAGTTTGGACAGATAGAGAATTTCCAAGCATCATGCCATAGTATGTGGATACAAGAAAAGAGGGATCTAGCCAAGGAGTGGCTATAGTTGAATTACTGCATGATGATGCAGGATATCCAGATGGAGGTCTAGGAGTGGTATGAAGAGTGGAAAATCCCAATGATCCCAAATACAGTGCTAGGAGAACAAACTAGGACGTAGGACAGAACAGTCCATGTGCATCGGACATGCACAAACGACGTGAGCAAAAAGAAGAATACGACACAAGGTCAAGAGGGGGGAATCACTCCCATACAAAAGAAAAGCAGGACAAAGAAGAAATCACAACATGGTTCTACACAAGGACCATCACACACAAAACATGCACCAAGAGGAATGACAAAGTAGGTGTGCGCAAAAGAAATAAGAACATAGACACAGGAGAAACCTACGGAGGAAGAAATGGCGCATAATACATGCATGGATACACAGATGATTGAGGCATCTGAGCTATCATAGGCCTAACAAAAGAGAACAAGGGAGCAATCAAGTGGCTCTAGAAAGAAGGCGAAGGCCCACAGAAAACCAATGGAGACATCACTAACAACAGATGATGTGGAGTTGATTGCCACGATAGTGGAAGATCAACTGTCAGAGGTGTGGGAAAATGCCGAGAATCACCGAGATTCAATTCTGGAGAAAGTATAGAAGGTAAAAGTTGAGTTGGAGTAGTTGAAGATAAGGGGAGAACAACAATAGAAGGACAAACCAGTGAAGGTTAGGGAATGAGTCCCTGCTCAAGAAACAATGGAGATCATAGCGTAGGGGAGTGACAACTTTATATTAACACCTGAGATGTTATTTCTTGATGAGGAGACAATGCAGGAGCCCTTAAAAGACATTGAGATATTGGACTTGTCTTTTCCCAAGATTCCAACAAAGGCGTTGTATAAATTACAGGTTAGTGTCATGCAAGAGATTCAGTCTAGAGCAAGGTCTGACGTGGTGAATTTACAGATAACGTGTGAGGAGAATATCATACTGAAGGAAGTCATCAACCAAGAAGGGCAGGAGAAAAATATGGCGCAACAAAAAGTGGACGAGATGGATAACCATATACATGTAGTATTTCAAGCCATCTCAGACATCACAGAATCAAAGGAAGCATATTCAAAAGAGAAGATGAGAAATATAACACAGAATTTGCAAAAACACAAAGACCAGATCAAGGAACTAGAGGAGTGCACAATACCTACTACTCCTTCAGACATTAGAGTGAAAAGAGAGAAAGACATGACATCATCTGCAAAGAACATCTCCCATAATATACATGGAATGACAAAACTATTGGAGAAGAGCGCCCAACTGTGGAAACAACTATTAAAGGATGTGAGCCTACAAGAGTTGTAAGGGAAGGAAGATAAATTGCATGCAACAATGATAGAGGTAAAGTAGCGACAAAAGAAAATGTCACTGCTAGAGAATATCAAGACTGCCGGAGAAATGAAGAGCCTACAGGAAGAGAAAAAAGTGGTGTAGGCGTAGAAGATCGCAAGACATTCTCATTTGGAGCCCCTGCAAGAAAAGGCAGAGCAATTGGTCGTGGAGATCGACGCAGCAAAAGTGTGCATCGAACATATAGGCTTGGAGGGGGGAGAGATATTAAGACCTCCAGTCACCACGCAGATGGTAGAGGCAATGATAGAGAAGAGAAACCAAGCTCAGGAGCAATTCCATCAGATAACAGAGATGTACGAAGAACTGATACATGCAGTAAAAGAGGGTGGAGTCCACGAGTGACTCAGGACGTGTTACGATGTCAGTGTTGGGGGCCTATTGGTGCAGACCAATTTTGGGAAAAATCAAAGAAGTTTTGAAGGAAATAAAGCAGCGCCAAAAAATAGGGGAGCGCGTCAGAAATAAAGGAAACAAGGTGCCAGAAAAAGAAGAAAAGCAACACGTGAGAGGAAAGCATGCAAGTCGTGCATGCAGGAAAACCTAACCAAATTAGGGTTAGGGATTTTTGTAAGAGATTGTAATGGATGATAAGCCGAAAATAAGTATAAATAAGTACCTAGGAGGTCTAGGTCGGGGGTTCCAGAATGTTAGAGAATATAGTTTTCCTTGGCTAGGAGAATGATTGTAAGATCTGATACCTTTTAGTAAGATGTTGCGCTGTAGGAGAGTCAAGTAACTAGACCTTGATGGTTAGATCATAGTCTGAGGAGCATGGTGCGATCTAGTCAGCGTCAAAAGAGTCATGGAGTCTGTTTTGTGATTGTATGAACATAGTTGTAGTGCACACGACGCCATATATTATAGAATCATAATTAAAGAGCTTAAGGGCCAGATCTTTGTGGATGTAGCCTAGGAGGGGGTGAACCACAGTAACATCTATGTAATGTGTTAAGTGATGTGTTTATTGCATAAGTATTTTTTGTAAGTAGTTAGTTAATGAATGAATAATTCTGTGAGATGTTTCAATTGTTAGATTTGTTAGAAGGCATGCATACACTTAATAGGTGAATGGATCTTGAGAATAATAGAAGGAACTACCATATCATGGCTTAAGAAGGTGAAATGTAATCCCAGATCCCCACTTTTTCTTAGACTATAAGCATGTGAGCATTGCAATCACCTATAGAACTATCTCAGGTGAGACTGCATCCTATGTGTTGTGTTGCCTTTTGGTTTACCAGGAGGGTCGATAGTCTTAGAGGGATTTGTTGGAAGCTTGTTCATATCTGAACCTGGGTCAGCCAAAGAGTAGGAAGAGAGATTAATAACCAACAACCACCATAACAACATCCTCAAAGAGTTTGTCAACATCAAGAATCTTGTGATAAAATTGAGAGAATCTCATATTAAACTCGGATATGTATTCTCCATTCTTGCACTTCAATATGTTGAACTCCATCAAGTAATACTTTCTTTTCTCCTTTTTCATGTCCCAATTTTCAATGAAATTGTATTGAAAAAGAATATGAGAGGTAAGGGAATTATCATGAATATTCATTGATTTGTAAACTACCATGGATATTCCACTAGAGCACTTCGTCATAATATATCTTATAATATTATGAAATCTTAGACTATGCAAACTAATTTTCCTTG
>ML793444.1:195008-213745 GCA_009831015.1 Picea engelmannii | reverse complement strand
AGGTCCTAACCTTGCAGGGTAGGACGGGCGGGAGGTCAGTCATTTGTAGTGGTCAGTTTTACTTTCGTTAAGTGTCTGCGTCGTGCACCTCTGCCTAGGGTTGTGTTGTGATAGTTCTCGTTTAGGTGTTCAGCGTTCTTGTGTTGAACCCAGTGTTGAGTCTTGTCGTTAGTCGAATGGCCTTGTAGAGTTAAGCATGATGTTACGTCCACACACGCGCACCCGCCGTTTCAAAACAAAAAAAAAAAAAATTTTTTTGCACCTGTACTAGAATAGTTGTCGTAACAAGGCGGTTCGTTACAGTACTATACAACTAAAAACATTATTTTTTATATAATAAAAAAAATGTTACATGTCAATCATCTCATTGGAGAATAGATTTGAAGTTTTATTGTTGGCTTCGCTATTCTCAATATTTTAATTCATGTTTTAATCCAAGATCAATACGCATATATTTTCTTATCCATTGCTTGCAGGTGGATTAATTCTAACATTAGTTTGAATGTTTGTCTTAACATTTTTTTGCTAGCCAAATTTATCCTAAGTTTTGTTAGTTATAAATATTTTTATGTTTGTTGTATTATTGTTATTATTATTAATATTATTTATTATTATTATTATTAACTACTTCACGTATGTAAATAGCTCTGCCACACACATTCTTTCTTAAATATTTACACAACGTGAGGTCCTTGGACAGTTCTGACAGCCTTAAATATTTACCTAATAGGTCTCATAGCCTTAAATGTTTACTTAACATGTGTGCTACAATACATTTTCCTTCAATTTTTGGATACAATCTTGTCTATAGTGAATTTGGGTAGTTAGACCTGTTCTTGCATTTTGCAAGATTGAGATGGAATGAAGAATCCATACATGTTTTATGAAATCTTATGTCCATATTTTATAAAAGTACATATTTAATGTGTATAATTATTTATTTTAATATTTTAAATCTAAAATTTAATAATATATAACCTACTTATCTTTTAGATTTATTGACTTTTATTTTAATATTTTTAAATATAATCATAAACCTAATTATAATTTCATTTTAATTTATGTTTAGTATATGATTCAATAATGTGCTTAAAAATTAATATTAATATTTATAAATTTAATATTTTAATATTTTTAAATATAAAATTTAAAAAAGATTTGTTTTGTTTTTGTTTACTTCATTTTTTTTTTTAAATAAGAGATTTAACATCTTTTAATAATTTTATGTAATTAAATTGTACAATATCAATATTTAATATTAATAATTGATAGGAATCACCATCTGTCAACAATCATAATCTTGAGCTTGCTAGCTTAGGAGTCCGCTTGTCAATTTGTATATCACGGAATTTTGTGTGTTGTTTGGAGGACACAGAACAATAAAAACTCAATTTTGAGCCCGTCAGCCCACGAACCCACGATCCAAAAAGTGGCTAAGTATGAAATGAAGAAGTAAAATCCCATGTCCATACTTTATAAAAGTACATATCTAATGTGTATAATTATTTATTTCAATATTTTAAATCGAAAATTTAGTAATCTCTGAAACACTTATTCTTTAGACTTCTTCATTTTTATTTTAATATTTTTAAATATAATTATAAACCTAATTATAATTTCATCTTAATTTATGTTTTGTGTATGATTGCACTTAAAAATTAATATCTATATTTTATAAAAATACATGTTTAATGTAAATGATTATTTATTTTAATATTTTTAAATATAGAATTAAAAAAACTTCGTTTTGTTTACTTTATTTTTTTTTTAAATAAGAAATTTAACATACTTTAATAATTTTGTGTAATTAAATTATACAATATTAATAATTTAATATTTGAAAATAATGTTTTTAGATAATGTTAGATAGTTGATAGAGATCATCATCTGTCAACAATCACAATCTTGAGCCTGGGAGTCCGACAATCTGCTTGTCAATTTGTATATCGCTGAACTTCGGGTGTTGTTTGAGGACACAGAACAATAGAAATGCAATTTTGAGCCCGCCAACCAAGGAATCAACTATCCTAAAAAGTGGCTAAGTATAGAATGAAAAATCTATACATACTTTATAAAATCCCATGTCCATACTTTAGAAAAATACATATTTAATGTGTACAATTATTTATTTCAATATTTTAAATCTAAAATTTTGTAATATTTAAAGTACTTATCCTTTAAAGATTTCTTGACTTTTATTTTAATATTTTTAAATATAATCATAAACCTAATTATAATTTCATCTTAATTTATGTTTTGTATATCATTCAATAATGCACTTAAAAATAAATATCTATATTTTATAAAAATACATATTTAATGTAAATGATTATTTATTTTAATATTTTTAAATATAGAATTTTAAAAAGCTTTGTTTTGTTTACTTCAATTTTTTTTAAATAAGAGATTTAACATTCTTTAATAATTTTATGTAATTAAATTGTACAATATTAATATTTAATATTAATAATTTAATATTTAGAAATAATGTTTTTAGATAATTTTAGATAGTTGATAAGAATCACCATCTGTAAACAATCTCAATATTGAGTCCATTAGCTCCGGAGTCCGCTTGGCAATTCGTATATCACGGAACTTCAAGTGCTATTTGGAGGAAACATAACAATAGAAGCACAATTTTGAGTCCGCCAGTCCGTGAGTCCGCCTGTCCATTTTTATATCGCGGAACTATGGGTGTTGTTTGCAGGCGACGAAACAATGGAAACGCAATGTTGAACCCTCCTATCGAGGAACCCGCGATCAAATTTTTTTCTTCAATATGAAACGTGGAAGCGATCGGTCAGGCTAGTGATATAAAAGTAAGTGGAAACTGAAGACTTGAATTCGCCATCTCCCACACCTAGACATTTTCCGAAAAACGAGTAAGTAACTAGAAAGAGAAAGCAAAAAACAAAAAGAAAGGGGATGACAATTTTCGGAAGCAAGAATTGGTATAAGAAAGCCCCTCATAAACCTAATTATAATTAAATTTTAATTTATGTTTAGCATATGATTTAATAATGCACTTAAAAATTAATATTTATATTTTATAAAATTACATGTTTAATGTAAATGATTATTTACTTTAATATTTTTAAATATAGAATTAATTTTTTTTTTTTGTTTTGTTACTTCAATTTTTTTTAAATAAGAGATTTAATATCCTTTAATAATTTTATGTAATTAAATTGTACAATATCAATATTTAATATTAATAATTTAATATTCAGAAATAATGTTTTCAAATAATGTTAGATAGTTGATAGGGATTACCATCCGTAAACAATCACAATCTTGAGCCCGCCATCTCAAGAGTCCGTCTATCAATTTGTATATCGCGGAATTTTGTGTGTTGTTTGGAGGACAGAGAACAATAGAAGCTCAATTTTGAGTCCGCTAGCTGAGGAACTCGTGATCCAAAAAGTGACTAAGTATGGAATGAGGAAGTCGTACCTACTTTATAAATTCCATATCCATACTTTATAAAAGCACATATTTAATGTGTGTAATTATTTATTTCAATATTTTAAATCTAAAATTTAGTAATATCTAACGTACTTATTCTTTAGATTTCTTGACTTTTGTTTTAATATTTTTTAATATAATCATAAACCTAATTATAATTTCATCTTAATTTATGTTTTGTACATGATTCAATAATACACTTAAAAATTGATATCTATATTTTATAAAAATACATGTTTGATGTAAATGCTTATTTATTTTAATATTTTTAAATATAAAATTAAAAAAACTTTGTTTTGTTTACTTCATATTTTTTTTAAATAAGAGATTTAACATACTTTAATAATTTTATGTAATTAAATTGTACAATATTAATAATTTAATATTTGGAAATAATGTTTTTAGATAATGTTAAATAGTTGATAGGGATCGCCATCCGTCAATAATCACAATCTTGAGCCTGCGAGCCCAATAGTCCGCCTGTCAATTTGTATATTGTGGAACTTTAGGGGTTGTTTGTAGGACACAGATCAATAGAAACACAATTTTGGGCCCACCAACCCGGGAACTCGCGATAAAAAAAAGTGGCCAAGTATGGTATGAGGAAATCATACATACTTTATAAAATCTCATGTCCATACTTTAGAAAAGTACATATTTAATGTGTACAATTATTTATTTCAATATTTTAGATCTAAAATTTAGTAATATCTAAAGTACTTATCCTTTAGATTTCTTAACTTTTATTTTAATATTTTAAAAATAATCATAAAACTAATTATAATTTCATCTTAATTTATGTTTTGTATATGATTCAATAATGCACTTAAAAATTAATTTCTGTATTTTATAAAAATACATGTTTAATGTAAATGATTATTTATTTTAATATTTTTAAATATAGAATTTAAAAAAGCTTTGTTTTGTTTAGTTCAATTTTTTAAAAATAAGCGATTTAACATCCTTTAATAATTTTATGTAATTAAATTGTATAATATCAATATTTAATATTAATAATTTAATATTTGAAAATAATGTTTTTAGATAATGTTAGATTGTTGATAGGGATCACCATTCGTAAACAATCGCAATCTTGAGCCCGCCAGCCCGAGAGTCCGTCTGTCAATTTGTATATCGCGGAACTCTGAGTGTTGTTTGGAGGACACAAAACAATAGAAGCGCAATTTTGAGTCAGCCACCCCGCAAATCTGTCTATCAATTTGTATATCACGGAGCTGTTAGTATTGTTTGTAGGACACAGAACAATAGACACGCAATTTTGAGCCAGCCAGCTCGAGAACCCGCGATCCAAAAAGTGACTAAGTATGGAATGATGAATCTATACATGCTTTATAAAATCTCATGTTCATACTTTATTATAATACATACTTAATGTGTATAATTATTTATTTCAATATTTAAAATTTAAAATTTAGTAATATATAACTTATTTGTCCTTTAGATTTCTTAACTTTTATTTTAATATTTTTAAATATAATCATAAACCTAATTATAATTTCATTTTAATTTATGTTTAGTATATGATTCAATAATGCATATAAAAATTAATATCTATATTTTATAAAATTACATGTTTAATTTTAATGATTATTTACTTTAGTATTTTTAAATATAGAATTAAAAAAAAACTCTCTTTTGTTTACTTCAATTTTTTTAAAATAAGAGATTTAACATCCTTTAATAATTTTATGTAATTAAATTGTATATTATCAATATTTAATATTAATAATTTAATATTTGAAAATAATATTTTTAGATAATGTTAGATAGTTGATAGGGATCACCATTCGTCAATAATCACAATCTTGAGCCCAGCTCGGGAGTCCGCCTGTCAATTTGTATATCGTGAAACTTCGGTGTTGTTTGGAGGACACGAAACAATAGAAGCTCAAATTTGAGCCCGCCAGCCCAAGAACCTGTGATCCAAAATGTGATTAAGTATGGAATGAGGAAGCAATGCATACTTTATAAAATTCCATGTCCATACCATATAAAAGTACACATTTAATGAATATAATTGTTTATTTCAATATTTTAAATCTAAAATTTAGTAATATCTAACGTACTTATCCTTTAGATTTCTTGAATTTAATTTTAATATTTTAAAATATAATCATAAACTTAATTATAATTTCATCTTAATTTACGTTTTATATATGATTCAATAATGGACTTAAAAATTAATATCTATATTTTATAAAAATACACGTTTTATATATGATTCAATAATGGACTTAAAAATTAATATCTATATTTTATAAAAATACATGTTTAATGTAAATGATTATTTATTTTAATATTTTTAAATATAGAATTTAAAAAAACTTTGTTTTGTTTACTTCAATTTTTAAAAAATAAGAGACTTAACATACTTTAATAATTTTGTGTAATTAAATTGTACAATATTAATAGTTTAATATTTGGAAATAATGTTTTTAGATAATGTTAGATAGTTGATAGAGATCACCATCCTTCAACAATCACAATCTTGACCCTGCGAGCCTGACAGTCCACCTGTCAATTTGTATATCGTGAAACTCTAGGTGTTGTTTGTAGGACACAGAATAATAGAAACACAATTCTGAGCCCCCCAACCCGGGAACCTGTGATTCAAAAAAGTGGCGAAGTATGGAATGAGGAAACCATACATACTTTATAAAATCCCATGTCCATACTTTAGAAAAATACATATTTAATGTGTACAAATATTTATTTCAATATTTTAGATCTAAAGTTTAGTAATATTTAACGTACTTGTCTTTTAGATTTCTTGACTTTTATTTTAATATTTTTAAATAAAATCATAAACCTAATTATAATTTCATCTTAATTTATCATTTGTATATGATTCAATAATGCAATTAAAATTAATATTTATATTTTATAAAAATACATGTTTAATGTAAATGATTATTTATTTTAATATTTTTTAATAAAGAATTTAAAAAAGCTTTGTTTTGTTTACTTCAATTTTTTTAAAATAAGAGATTTAACATCCTTTAATAATTTTATGTAATTAAATTGTACAATATTTAATATTAATAATTTAATATCTGAAAATAATATTTTTAGATAATGTTAGATAGTTGATAAGGATCACCATCTATAAACAATTGAAATATTAAGCGTGCTAGCATGGGAGTCCGCCTGTCAATTTGTATATCGCGGAACTTTGAGTGCTGTTTGGAGGACACAGAACAATAGAAGCGCAATTTTGAGCCTGCCAGCCTGCGAGTTCGTTTGTCAACTTGTATATCGTGGAACTCTTGGTGTTGTTTGTAGGACACAGAACAATAGAAGCGCAATTTTGAGCCCGTCAACCCGATAACCCGAAATCCAAAAAGTGGCTAAGTATGGAATGAAGAATCCGTACATGATTTATAAAATCTCATGTTCATACTTTATAAAAGTACATATTTAATGTGTATAATTATTTATTTCAATATTTTAAATCTAAAATCTAGTATCCTTTAGATTTTTGGACTTTTATTTTAATATTTTTAAATATACTCATAAACCTAATTATAATTTCATCTTAATTTATGTTTAATATATGATTCAATAATGCACTTAAAAATTAATATCTATATTTGATAAAAATACATGTTTATTGTAAATGATTATTTACTTTAGTATTTTTAAATATAATTTTTTTTACTTCATTTAAAAAAAAATAAGAGATTTAACATCCTTTAATAATTTTATGTAATTAAATTGTACAATATAAATATTTAATATTAATAATTTAATATTTGGAAATAATGTTTTTAGATAATGTTAGATAGTTGATAGGGATCACCATTTGTCAACAATCGTAATCTTGAGCCCCCCAGCCCGAGAGTCTGCCTGCCAATTTGTATATCGCGAAACTTCAGGTGTTGTTTGGAGGACACACAACAATAGAAGCTCAATTTTGAGCCTGCTAGCCCGAGAACCCTCGATCCAAAATGTGGCTAAGTATGGAATGAGGAAGCCGTACATACTTTATAAAATCCCATGTCCATACTTTATAAAAAAACATATTTAATGAGTATAATTATTTATTTCAATATTTTAAATATATAATTTAGTAATATCTAACGTACTTATCCTTTAGATTTATTGAGTTTTATTTTAATATTTTTAAATATAATCATAAACCTAATTACAATTTCATATTAATTTATGTTTTCTATATGATTCAATAATGCACTTAAAAATTAATATCTATATTTTATAAAAATAAATGTTTAATGTAAATGATTATTTATTTTAATATTTTTAAATATAGAATTTAAAAAAGTTTTGTTTTGTTTACTTCAATTTTTTTAAAATAAGAGATTTAACATCCTTTAATAATTTGGTGTAATTAAATTGTAAAATATTAATAATTTAATATTTGGAAATAATGTTTTTAGATAATGATAGATAGTTGATAGGGATCACCATCTGTCAACAATCACAATCTTGAGCCTATGAGCCCGTAAGTCCGCCTGTCAATTTGTATATCGCGAAACTCTGGGTGTTGTTTGGAGGACACATAACAATAGAAGCACAATTTTGAGCCCGCCGACCCAGGAACCTGCGATCCAAAAAGTGGCGAAGTATGGAATAAAGAAGTCGTACATACTTTATAATATCCCATGTCCATACTTTAGAAAAATACATATTTAATGTGTATAATTATTTATTTCAATATTTTATATTTAAAATCTAGTTATATCTAACGTACTTATCCTTTAGATTTCTTGACTTTTATTTTAATATTTTAAATATAATCATAAACCTAATTATAATTTCATCTTAAAAATACATGTTTAATGTAAATAATTAATTATTTTAATAATTTTAAATATAGAATTTAAAAAAGCTTTGTTTTGCAATTTTTTTAAAACAAGAGATTTAATATCCTTTAATAATTTTATGTAATTAAATTATACAATATTTTTTTTTGTTTGTTAATTGGTCCGGACCTTCTTGACATCGAGATTAACCTTTGGCTTGAGAAACCGCGACTCAGGGGCATCTAAGCCGTCAAAATCACTCAGGGATCGCACCCGGCATGAGCCACACCAACCCTTAACATGGTTGGATTTTTTGTCTCTGTAGGTTTCAAACCGGTGACTTTTCAACACAGAGTGGCTAAACAACACACTCCGTCACCGACTGTCCTACACCTCGGGGACAATTAAATTGTACAATATTAATATTTAATATTAATACTTTAATATTTGTAAATAATGTTTAAATCCCTTCTAGCCCAAAAGATTTTGTATTTGGGATGAAAATTCCTTTTCATCGCGGCATAAGAGATAATCTTTCTTTATAAAAGAATAAAGGGTTCTATCATAATCCCAGATTGATATTTCAGATTCCTAATCAATAATGAATGGAGATGATTTATCCATGATTCATTTCACTATTCATTGATAAATTGAATCATTTTATTTATACGACTTCTCTTTATACAAAATAAGATAGGAAAAGTAACAATCTTCACCTTTATATCGAAAACTCTATGTCTATAAGGGAGTGGTTCGAAGACAGACGTAAAATAACTGGATTACTAAAAAATTCGGTCGAAAGGGATAGTAAGGGCGTCAATGAGATGGAGAGGAACAAGGATCTAAGTATTGATTACGTTAAAATTAATAGATCTTGTGTCAACAATGAACAACCTGTCGTAGTGTGGCATGGTGGGGAATGATAGAGGCGCGAAACAAACATGCCGGTAAGATGTAAATTTCAGAGTGATAAGGTTGCATGACTCTATAATTTACCTCATTTAGGAAAGCCATACAAAATCTTTGAAAGGAGGGCTTGCCTTGCTTGCTTGGGTTGGGGGCTTCCACCCTTTAACTAGCAAATTGACTAGTCCAGGGCCACTTTCGCCATGGGGGAATGAACTAGCTAAAGTGCCAGATTAATGCATATAAATCTACCATTTGTATATTATAATAGTCTTTCCCTTCCTTCATGGGCTACACTTTTTCAATTGTGAAATTACCAGTTACTACTTATCCATCCTTATAACCTGTCAAAAGAGGGTGTGCTTTCTAAAAACATGAACTGGCCCTTTCTTTCCTGTTGCGGGCTATAGTGCTCCTCCCGAAGATGGGGGGGAAAGAAGTAAGACTCAATATTTATTATTCCTTTTACGGGTTCAAAGATTCAATCAATTTAAAGATGGGTTATCACTAGGGGAACTATTCTAGTCAAGGAGGCAGGCGTTGTTATTGATCAAGACGCACCAAATCAAGTAGGCAAGCGTAATTGTTCAAGTACGTCCACTTTGAATACAACAATTCTGGTGAATTCAACCGGCCAACCACAGTAACTATACCTCTCTTTCTCGGTCCACCTTAGCATACGAAACCTCTAGCGAGTGATCCTGACCAGGAATGAATAACTACCTTTCTCGGTCCACCTAAAACTACTACAATGCCGGCAATTGTCCTTTTGTGGTTGTTGTTGTGTATTTGTTGTATCCGCTCTGTCGTTGTAATTGTTGTTGTAGTTTTATTTGTATCTGTTGTTGTAGCTGTTCATTGTAGCCGTGATGTTCTTCGTTGTTGGCGTGTTGTAGCTGCCTAGTTTCCCCATTGTAGTTTCCATGCCGTATCCGTTAGTTGTATCTGTTGTTGTAGCTGCTGTAGTTATTTTCGTAGCTACTGTATCCGTAGTTGTTGTCGTAGTTGTATTCGTTGTCGTAGCTGTTTCCATTTGTAGTTGTTGTATCCACTGTAGTTTCCGTTGTATTTTTTGTATCTATTGTAGTTGTTGCTATAACTGTATTAATATTTAATATTAATAATTTAATATTTCGAAATAATGTGTTTAGATAATGTTAGATAGTTAATAAATATTCTATTTATTATTTGCAAAAAATATTCATTTTTTAAATATATTTAATTAGTAAAAATAACAATGGCATAAAATGGATTAAGAGAAACTACAATGTTGAAAAGTAAATAAAAAGAAAAGACTAATATAATTTGGTTGTGGCGATTTATTCTTTGGCTATGGCATTGTCACAAACAAATTTGAACTATTTAGTTTAAATGGTATTAAATTGATACATGTGAGCAAATAATATATATGTTATATTATAACATATGTATTATCTATAAGATGGGAATAATATTTACGAGTAAATTAACTTTTAATTTACTCTTGATTAACTCAACAAATTAATTATTAAATAAATGATAAATACATATATATATATATATATATATATATATATATATATATATATATATATATAGAATAAAATCAATCACTTACTTTTAGGCAGGGACTACACTACCATGCAACACTTGTTTTAAGATGATATTCAATAGTTTGTAAGCGGTATGTTATAAATTCAAAATCTTCAGCATGAGCTCCTTCCAATAAATAATTGAGATATGGGTTTCCAATTTCTCACACTAAATAATTGAATTGAGATATGGGTTTCCAATTCCTCACACGAGTCATTATCAATTTTCAAATAAAATTATAGGGCACCGCCTAACTTGTTACATTTCTCAGCGGTGTGTTGGTAAACGTAAACGCACCAGCATGTTCGTTTAACAATGCACCAAAGAAAATCATATAACTAGTGGGGCGTTGCATCAAAGTGCAGTTAACACATCGAGATGTTAAAGTACATAACGCACCGTCCTTATCATATATATTTTTACGCAGTGCGTTGTTAAACGTATGCACCGGGGTGTTCATGTTTACCAAACACACTGTCAAGAAATGTAACATTGTGTTGTGGTCCAACCAGTAATGTTTTTGGTGGCACCGTGCATGGTGCGATAGTAACAACTGGAACGCGTCATAATAAGTTCCATACTCGAAAATTTGTTAAAGTTTATGTGACATTGCGACTATGTTTTTTTTTTGTCAATAAAAGAGGGACCTTATATTAAATCATAATTTTACATCTTTGCAACGCTTGGCAGTCACCTATTCCGCCACAGGAGGAAAACCAGAACAGGTGGCTCCAAGCGAGATTTTGTCTATCATGTTTGAAAAATATTTAACAAAAATTGAGCAGATAATTGCTAGTGTCTATAGGAACCCTGTTTCATCTATCTAACCTAGGGATGGCCTCGTTCAGAGCCACCATTACTGAGAGGATTGCACAACCAAAAAAGAGAGTGAAAACTATCTTATCACTATCTACTCTATATCTGTAATTGACAAAAAACTGGGACCCAGGGTGAACCACATCATGCCATTGGAGAACCTAGATGTCCATGAGAGGTGTAAGCCGGGGTGAATCTTTGCTTGCAAGTTGGACAACGTGTTTGCGTTGGAGCATTTGTGAATGTCTCGATATGCATGTCCAGTCGTTGATTGATAATCCCTTGGCCATGCACCTGTTCGTCTTGTCACTGACAAATGTCGAAGAGGAGCTCAAGATGCTCCTCTACCAGATGATAGATAGAGTGCGAGCTCTCTTCTCCCTTGTCCATGCCTTTGTCTTCCACTGCAGTTGAATCCTTTCTTGCATATGTCAATTGCCAACTTGGAGGGATTTCCTCCTCCATGATGCAGCTCATGTCCCCATAGTAAGGCTCGACCAACCTGAGAACTGGAGGGACGAGAAGGTTGGTGGCAGTGGGAAGGTGCACCTCTAAGGGTGGCGATGTCATGTTCACCGAGCTCGGGTCTGTATACAAATATGGAGGTGGCGTCTCCTCTTTAACAATGGTGAGGCTAGGGTGTGAAGGCGGAGGAGGTGCCTCTTCCTTGACAGTGTGAACACGATAATGCAAAGGTGATAGTGGAGAGTGCGTCGAGGAGGACGGGGTCTCCATTTTCAGAGTGTGAAAGGTTGTGTGAGTGCTCCTGGTGGTGCTGTGGGAACGAATGAAATGATCTATTAGAGCTCGTTGAGAGGCAGTGAGTCTGGTGGCTCGAGTGAGAGCGTTTATTTTTCTAGTGCCCCGCTTGGGCTTCCCACGCTTTTGGGGCATGATGGGAGGAGTAGGGGGATGGAGGGGGTGGGGGGGGGACGCTAGTGGCGATTTGAGGCCAGGAAGATGCACAGGGTGCAAGCGATGAAGTCGGGAAGTTCGTGAGGGCCGAAGATCTCTGTGTGGTGAGCATGCCAAGTGAAAAACAAGAAGAAATGCATGTCGGGGCTGCCTTTAACTTTGTGAGGAGTCAAAGATGCCTCTCCCGTCGCCATTGAAGGCCGACGGGACTGCTTCAAATATCTGGTACTGGAAGCCTAGATGGATCGCTCATCCGAGAGCTCTGTCAGGCGCACTGAATTAAATCTTCGCATGGTGTATGCCATGGGAAATTAATACAGTGGGGGCGATGGCCTAGGATAGTAACTCTCCTGGCCAGTTCGATCCATCTGTCCCCCTCCTCGTTCCAAGTGGCACCCCATCCAGGTGATGTTGCAACAAGTTACACACACTGGTGCATATAGTGAACATATACGCACTGTGTTTTTTTGCTAATTTTAAATAATTGTTTACTCCCATGATCTGATATCTTTTCATCGTGACTTATAAAGAATTGCATTAAATGAGCATAAATTAAAGTGCACCATTAAAGAAGGGAAAACTAAAAAATGAAGAGACATAAGCATCAGATATGAACAAAAAAACTTGATAACGGAGTTCGTCCTTGGTAGACTACATCTCCGAGTCCTTCTTTCAAATGGGTAGGCTCTTTCATTAACTCAACAATTTTTTTTGACAAAATACATAAGTATACCTCATTCTGAAATCAAGCTGCAGAAATAATGCTCATATAAGAAAACAGACAAAACCACTGAATTTGTGGCATCAAATTACCCAAAAATCACTGTCTCCACACCCCAATCCAACTTTGACACTCCCAGGTCTAAGAAGAATTTCGTTTCGATTTTCGTGCCCTCTGCAACCTGCAATAATGACTATACCTTGCCTCAAAAAATGTGCCCGAAAGGACGTATGGTTCACGCCTCCCCCTTCCTTGGCTGGGGGGATACACATTTTAAATAATAAACTGGGCGATATGAAACAAGTGGTATCGTCGGCCTAGTGGTTAGGGTCGGATGTATTAAGGCGTAGGATCTGGCGGAGGTTCCAGGGTCAAGCCCCACAGACTCTCATTTTTGGTTTGTTATTGTTACATGGCATATATATTACATATCCGTTCCACTACATTTAGTGGTGTCTCTAGAAAGTTCTCTAACGAGATATCACTGTGGCTATAGTTGGCGTGGTCCGCCAGATTTGGCGGACCCGCAAAATATTTTGTTTTCAAAATTCGTTCACGGGTTGTCCTTGTGCATTTTCCGCCTGCCACGTGGCAGCCCCTGATTTCCACACGCTACCCCTACCAAGTCAGCATGCCACGTCAGTCGTATAGACTGTATGGATTGTCATGTGGCACGATTTGATTGGTCCATAGATCGATCCAAAAAGCCAATAACTGGGTGACACATGGCATCCTTTGGTGCTGTTATGTCATCATGTTGATGTCATGCTTCCATGTGTCATTTCCTTTCTCCTTCCACATGTGTTGTACATATGCTGACATCATCTGTACGAATACTGATGTCAGTTGTACAGATGCTGACTCATCCTCTGTTGACTAGGCTAGGTTGACCAAACTTTGACCGCAAATATCTTTCAATCCGTAACTCTGTTTGACGAGCCGTTTGCGATGTTAGAAAGATTGCGACGCGATATTCACGATTATGCTTTTTTCATTGAGTTTTGGGAACTTTGATTTTTTTCCCTTTCTCTGTCTACTGGAGACATTCTAAGTGTTCTAAGTTACCTCTATGAGTTATGAGTTGTTCTAATCCTTCTCTGGATCCTTTTTGGATCACTGCGTTAATATTTTAATTTGTTTTTTGGTTTAAACGGTGCATATAATAACAAAAACTCACATGGGCATACGTGTTGTAGTGTAGCACCTTGGTGCGGTGCTGTTTTCCAATGCATCACATAACACCGTAGAACATATTATGTTCGGTGCATTAGTTTACACTGGCGTATCGGTGATGGTGCTCACAATATTATGGGTGCAACATTGATAGTGCATGACTATTTTTTTGGCGCACCGTTAATACAATTCTCTTATTGTTTTAAGGAAGTTGTTTTTCTGTATTTATAGATAAATTTACAATTCAATAGATTTTTTTTTATGTTTTATGTATGAATGAGGCTGATGTATTTCATATGTTAATCATGCAAAGATGTGAGTAGAGAGATAAAAAACAACAATAGGAGCATAGGGTGGACCTAAACAATGTTGTACAAGAATGTGAGGTGAGGGAGAGGGAGAGGGATTTGTACCCTCGCCCTATTACTGCAATGACTCATGCTCTCTTGAGGGATGTAGGCCTCCTTAAGTACTATGAGGAGGTTACATCCCTTAAGGGGCACTTTGGGTTGTTGGTGCATCTGATCTGTCGACGGGATGTCTATCGACAGGATTTTCATGTGGGTTTGGATCAGTGGTACCATCCCACTAAGGAGGATATTTACTTTATCACTAAGCTGTCCAGGAGAGGGGAGGATTTTTCCCAGATCCTAAATGTCCTAGTAAGTGTTGTTGTTGAGATTCATATCATGTACTCTCAGCGATATATTGGGGTTGAATTACTATCCCCAGCTAGTTTTCAGGTGTCTGGTGGACAATTGAAAATCGTCTCTTTCGGTGCAGAGGAGGTTAGATGCCTCTCACTCCTAGTGACTACCATAGCCCATTTTACCAGTGGGGGACAATGCATTAGCTTCCCTCTTTTGTATTATGTTTATTCGTTGGTACATTGACTACTGTGTATTAGATGGTTTGCCATTTTGTTTCCGGTAATTTTTTATAGTGCTCGACAAATGTCTTGCTATGATATGTGGGAGGTCGAACTTGTCATTTTCCTCAGAGTTGTTTTGCTTATTTTTTGAGAGGTTTCCAGAGACGAGGCTGAATTTTTTTCGTCATCCTCCTAAGATGAGGACTCATGTGCAGATGCACATGTGGGGGGAGATGATTCCCAAGAGGGGTCAGGCAAAGTTTCTGGCTAGGATTGCACTAGATGCACTAGGGCTATTAGGCAGTGCAGAAGATCACATGTTCGTCATGGTGTTGTATCCTTACGTGGGTTTGGATTGAAGAGGAAATATGAACATTCTCTTCACAACAGATGAGTCACCAGATGTTAGAGGTAATATTAGTGTTTTTTTTAAATTAATATAGCTTCATTTTGTTGTCTTACTTAATTAGAATAAAATTAATTCTAACACGTTCTTTAACTTGTTTTATTAAATTGTTGAATGAATTAACTGTGTAATGATTGGTCTATACTATATATATTGTAGATATTGACACTTTCATTGGGGATGTGCCTCCTCCCCTAGCAGATGATGATGAGGAGATGATGCCTGAGGCCGCGACGAGTCAGGCTCCTTATGTGTAGATAACCGACGACATGCGTCGTAGGCATGATACTGGATTCAAGTTGGATTTGGGCGACCGACTCTTTGCACTTTTGACTGAGGTGGGAGTCCTCCATGCCATGATGCGAGACATCAGGGCAGATCCCACTCTCTTGGAGATTTGGAGGGAGATGTCGTGTGATTTGATGCCTCTTATGCGTCATATCGTCGGAGGTGCCAGGATATTAACAACGACGAGTGCTCTTGATGATAGGTACAACTCTTCTTCTAGTACGACCCGTTCATCCAATATCCCATTGATTGATGAGGGTGGTCATGATCATCCTTCTCCACATCCTCCTCATCCTCCTTCACCTCACCTAGATCATGAAGAGGCAACAAATATTCCTCATCCTCCTCTTTCACCTCACCTAGATGAACAAGAATGACCTATTAATCATCCATCATCTTCCACTGCATACCAGGCCTCCACTAATGTTGTAGATATGCAGATTATGCCATCGGCTATACTGGATATGTTGTAGCATTTATTTGACTTGTCTATGATATATATATATATATGATGTTTTTTTTTTCTATTGATCATGTTGATGATGTACTTAATTTATATGTTGATGTTGATATGTATATTGTTAGGTCATGTTAGATTTGGATGTTAAATGTACTTGATAGATGTTTATGTTATAACATTGTTCATTAGACGTGTATTTTTCATGTTGATCATGATGATATACTTAATTAATTTATATGTTGATGTTGATGTGTACATTTTTAGGTCATGTTAGATATATTTAATGTTAAATGTTCTTGATAGATGTGTATGTTAAATGATTCTTGTTAAATGTGTGTGATGATAATGTTAAACAATGATTGTCTTTTGTTAGATGTAATCACAATGATGATGCCCTGTTAAATTATTAGATATGTGTGTGTTGACGCTTGAATCCTTCCGGACCAAAATGACAACCTCACGAGGACATTAGTCCCCCTTCATTTTTAGAGAGGTGGTACTCCTATTGGACTAAAAGATATATCTGTGATATATTCGATTAGGAGAGTGCTAGGAAACAAACCCTAAATCTTTATGCTTGCAATTATGAAATAAAATGTGGGCCAAGGAGGCCACCTAGGGGAACGCCCACCTAGGGCGCACAAGTCAATCACCTAGGCGCAACACTTCTTCACCTTTTGATGATGAATTAAATATATGTAAAATAAATGGTTCCTTTGGTATATAAGGTGAATCGGGACTAAAATAAAGCATTCTTACCTTTTCTTCTGAAGCTATGTGTCTTGGTTGTTTTATTTTCTGAGTTTGCATTTTACATTCACGACAATTATGTTTTTAGGGTTTTTTGAAGAATAACCAGTGTGCCTTCATTCATGGCTGCCTCCTGGTGACTCTGTTTTCCATGCTTCCACCTCTGAGAGCAACCTTATCTCATTAGCTAGCCACTCTCTCAGGGAGAAAATCATTTCCTTCGAGTTTTCTGAGGTAGAAGGGAGGGCACACCAATTGGGGTTTGCGCCCTTGTTGGTTTCTTATTTGTGGGAATGAAGTGAGTGCACCCTCTTCCATGGATGCATTGGGATTCTCCCACTAATCCCCAGAGGTCACTTTGAGATCGCCAAAGCCTCTTGGCCACTCTCAGGCCACCCCAGTCTGGATCCCCATTTGCTTGGTCACCAAAACTAATGGTGCACCCCTGTTAAGATTTGCACCACTGAGGAGAGTTTTTGGTCAGAAGCCGAGATATGGCTTGCGTGGTCACCTTCTACTGTAGATCGCCTTCTTGGGCAGATCAATTGGTATCAGAGCTTCAATATCCATGGAAAGGATTCCGATCTTGAAGATTGAGCCAAATGTTTTTGGGGGGTTTCATGAAATAATCCAGAGTTTGCCCATTCCAGGGTTTCCATTTTATGCAAGAAGATCCACAGATCTCATAAGCCCCAAGGGAGCCCACATCTCCATTTCCACAGAGAGGAGCTCCAAAAATATAAAACAATATAGATCTCTCCCTCAAGACCAATTCAAGCTCCGTTGGCTCATGGTTTTGAGTCCTCTGTTCTCAAAACATAGTCCTTTGTTCTCAAAATAGAGTCCTCTATTCAAAATTGCAACCTAGGGGCACCTTTTCTCTTCAGCTGGCCTCACAATGCCTCCACACAAATATCCTTTGGAAGTCAACTCAGATTCCAACACATCAAATCCCATCCAAGATCTTGCCTCCGTCCTCAATGAGCTGCTCAGAATGCAACAAAAAAAAAATCCAGATCCATTTCGGTTGGACACTTGAATCCAACTACCCAATTTTGCTAGGCAAAAGAATGGTGAAATGGTGGATTCTTGGATCCGTAGCCTATCCACCTATTTCAATACATTTCCAGGCCTTACCGAGGAAAGAAAACTCCAGATTGTCCCCTTGCAATTAGAAGGACTGGCACAAACTTGGTGGGATACAGAGCAAGAGAAGACCACATTTGTGATAGAGATTGGGGATGCTCCAGAATCCTCTACTTCACAACCCATCAAAACCTGGGCTCAACTTTCCAAAGCTTTGAGAAATCGCTTCTACCCACCTGGGTATGTGCAATCCTTATGGATCAAATGGCACCAACTTCGACAACTCCCTTCACAAGGAGTGTAAGGCTACATAGACTTCTTTTGCAAGATGCGCCTCTTACTTCATGTTCTAGATCCATAAGAGGTACTCATATTAAAATTTTGTGGTTGGTTTATTAATTCAATTCCGTCGAGAAGTAGAGTTGTTTGAAAATCCAACTTTAGATAAAACGTTTCAGAGATCTTTGGCTATAGAAAGGAAATTCGCTCCTAGAGGTCGTATTCCTTAGTCCCGTCCTTACACC
>ML793444.1:171468-190135 GCA_009831015.1 Picea engelmannii | reverse complement strand
CCTCTTTTGAAATTCCCATACAAGTTTCTTCTTGAAACATTCCCTTTAATTAATTCCTCATGAATGAATTCACATCATTAATACAAGTACATTGAAAGTGGATCCCTCTCCCCTTTTAATAAAAGTTTTTAATTAAACTTTTATTTTTTAAAACTTTAATTAATTCTCCACTAAAAGAGGAAGATTGTAATTTAAGTTTATGGAAGTGAAAGCCAAATTTTTATCCATGTAAATCACTTATGATATTCTTTGAATCGTCTTATCTTTCCAATTATATAAAATTTTCCCAAAGTCGTCGCTTAGATCTCAAGATATGAGTTCATGAAATTGGGTTGTCACGTAGGCCCATTAAAAATGTAGTTGACTGATATTTTAATTTACGAGAAAAATTTATCAACTTTAAATACTTGAAATATATACCACCATATTCTACGCTAAAATACCTTTCCAATGATATAAAGTTTGTGCGATTCCAACGCCCGGAGCTCAAGTTATGGCCTCCGTAAGATCAACATTCAGCTACTGTCGATCAAAATTGATGGGAAAATGTGAGCCCTTGGATGAATTTCGTGCTTCCCTTCATAAAATTCGACTTTCTGGTTTGAAAGTCTATCCCAAATGCATTGGGATATTAGATTCTTTAAGATATATAAAACTAAGTGTTTGATATACTTAATAAGAAACACAAGAACATAAAGAACTATGTAGCTTGGAGGATTTCGACCCTTGGAAAATTATTGAATATAATAATAATTTTGTATGCCCAATCAACCACCAATCTGCCTAGTCAACAATGATGAGTCACCCAACCAAATTTTTCCACATTTCATCACTTTTTGTATGCTTCCACGTGTCTTCATTAATTAGTTGCCATGTGACACCATAGGTAGGTGAGGAAGTCACCCGCAGTAATACATAGTAAGAAATGAGTGTGAAACATTTTAAGTGTAATACATAGTAAGAAATGAGTGTGAAACACTTTAAGTGTAGGTGAAGTGGAGAGGAGAGGTAAATAGTAGTAAAAAGAAGTTGTAAAATATTCTAAGTCTTGAGAATCTGTTGTACATAATCATATAACATGAAATAAACATCACCAACCCTTACCAACTCGCGAACCGGTGAACCCGCGGTAACTCATATATTTGGCTAAATGTTGGAGAAGTTACATAGTAAAGAGTAGTAAAAAGAGTTGGATGCATTATGAAGGTGGCGAAATTCAAAGTGCATTGCGAAGGTATGGGAGATACAACATACTCTTAAGAAATATCACCAACCCGCAAACCCGCGGTAAGCTATAGTAAATAAAACTAAGTCTGGAAAGTATATAATGGGTCACATGAAATATGGAAAGAAATATGAAAAATATGAAAAATTAAAAGAAATATATGGGAAATAAATGAATTACTTGAAATTCAGGAAATGAAAAAGGGAAAAGGAAAGAAATGGAAAAAAGTGATAAAGAAATATGGAAAGAAAAATAAAAGGAAATGGGAAAATAAAGGAAAAGGGAAATGAATGTGAATGTGTAAAGGAATAAAGGAAAATGGTTAAGTGTGGAAAATGGTAAGGGGAATATGAAATTAATGAGACAATGGGAAAAAATACTAAGTATAGAATGGGAGAATGAATAGGGGTGAAGGGAAAGGAGATGAGAGAACATGTGACTTAAAACATTTTTTATATTTCTTCTTGTAACACCTCCATCAGACTTCTGGATAGAAGTATGCGTATCTTGGACATGGAGACTCCGATTTTGATTCCACGAAATGCATGAAGTTGATACCGAGGGATATGCAATGAATGTATAATAGTTCAAAATTTTTCATCTTCCAATACCGTTTTTTTTTAATTATTCCAGGAGCCAGAATATATAGGTGACCAAATTTCGGTTAACAATGTGCTAGCTAATTAATGACGTTTATATGTGCTAGAGGTATATATAATTAGATGATGTTATCTAATGCATATAAATGTGTATTTTAGATGTTGTTTATGTTTGTTATAAGATGGTTATCGTAATCATGCTTATTTTTATAAATTACAAAGTTTAATTATAAAATTGAAACTATAATTGCATAGATAGTTCATTATACATATTCATTCTAACTATTTTTTTTTTCAAAAAACAAATTACATAGGAATAAATACTATTTTCCATTGTAATAATTACTCTTTTTGAATAAACTCTTCTACACTAAAAATTGTTATTATAAAAAAGTTATGATCTCCAATGATAAGCATTCTATTGGATTTAAAATTTTATGGATGCAAATCTTCCTATTGTTATTTTTGTCATTATTTCGTAAATTGATTGCTATCAAATTTTAAAATATTACTTCATTAATTGTGGTTTTACTCAACATTGGGGGCATAATTTTACAAGTATTTTCAAAAACAATGATAAAAGTATGTAAACTAACAAACACTACTTTAGTTAAAAACCAAATTATCACAAAATCATGTTATAAATTTAATTTTTTAATTATAAACCACATATTTTGTTAATATTTATTTTAAATTTACAAAATAAATGAACATAAACTAGGTTTTCGAATCATCATATTAACATATCCTAAAAAATGTTGTACTATTAAACATGAGTATCAACCATATCATTACATCTAATTATATCAACATAAAAAGTACAATTTCACATCCCATTAAAAGTTCAATTGGACATTTAACATTTTTCAGGATTTTACAATTGGAAATACTTAAAGAAGATTAAACATTTTTAAATATATGCAACGAAATATAAATATATTCAAATAACAAACTTTCCATGCAATCAAAAATATTTGAAAGACAAACACATTACGCATCAAATTGACTGTTAATCAACTAAAATTATTCGAAGATTTGTTATAATTAAGTTAACATTTCCTCTGTCAGAAGATGAATAAAAAATAGTATAATTAGCGAAATAAAGAATATAACGAAAAGATACAACAACAATATTAAAGATGAAATAAAACATGTATATATCACTCTTTGTTGTCATCACCCTCATTAATTTCCTCACTTGGCATGATAACACTGTTGTTCTCAAAAATATGTTTTGATCTAGGGTTGTGTCTTAATACAAACCACCAATCCCTATCCAACACATTTGGGTAAAAAAACACTTGGTTGCAGTGTTTTGGAAAAACATAAGGCTCATTAGCTTCATCCCACATCTTTTTATAGTTGATACATATCATCCCACTATCACGATCTTCATTTACATTATTTCGATCAAAGGTGTCCCACCACTTGCACCTAAAAATAACACATTGGAAATAAGAGAAGTCCACTCGAATGATCTCTTGTATCTTTCCGACATAACCCAACTTCCCGTGTATGGTGTTTTGATCACGGTTGCTAGCATGTCTAGATTGGTTGAACTCGACTTCAAATCCACATTCTTGTGTCATGTGTTCATCATCGACATCCTCTGTGAGAAAATAATGCCCATATGCCCACATAGATGGGAACAAATGCACCTATAAAAAAATGAACAAATCGCAGTGTCAATATGTGTCTAATAACCCGACCATTAAAATATAAAATAATATAGATGTACTTACAATTCAAATGTGCATTATCGAGTTGCACAAAAATATTATTATCTCTAATAATATAGATGCCATAGACCCCTCAAGTTTTTCCCTTTGACGAGAAAATCCTTTCAATTTCTTCATGTACCTCTCTAAAAAAAACATTAAGTGATAGGAGACCACCTCGACTAATTCAACCTCATCTACTAGGTGAATTAGAAGATGAACCTGCAAGTCCATGAAGCTCGGCGGTAGTTCCTTCTTAAACATACAAACAATCTTACCTATTTCTTGACACCATCGTGGAATTCTAGCCATATGAATCTCCTTTGATGTGATCCAACACAAAATGCAGATAATTTAGATATGTCACGCCTTAGGTCATGGGGGAAGTCATGGTTCACACACCCACGCATGAGCAGAGGATAATGACACTACAAAGTAAACACATAAAAAATTAATTCTATTTTATCCCATGACATAAAAATAAAAATTAGAAATACTAAAATCATATTTTTGACACATGTTATATCTTTAGAAGGTTCAAATGGTCATGTGATTTCAACCCTAAAAAATGGTATTGACACACAATGAAGCAACGTCATAGGGAAGACCCATATAAAGAAGGCACCTTCACACCCAATATAACTTCCTTTGCCAAAGAAATATCTTCTTTCTTCAAAATCCATGGGACATCACCTTCTTTGAAAGACCAAGAGGGACCGACCTCTCCTCTACTTTCCTGTCTTGGCCAATATTTTATTTTTTATTTTTTGAAGAAATAAGATTTCTCCTCACAACCAAGGTGCCACTTTCTTTCGATGATATGTGCCTCCATAAATAATATGGAACATTTTTAAATATATGCATGGGATCTAGTAAGTGGACAATATTAAGATGCTCTCAATGGGAGAGCTCATACAATATAGATTTCCTTTTCATCCCAATGGGAAATTTCTCAACATAGTTGTCGAAGAATTCTGGATAATCGAACATAGGCTCCCCATTTGAATCGAACATTTCTGTAATATCCTTCTCCTTCTCTCTCTCATATGCTCTAAACCATTCTATTGGTGTCATTATTGTAAGCATTTGGGTTGTCTCTAGTTTACCATTGAAAGAAGATGTTGCTCTTTTATAAGGGTATTCTTTTGGGAGGAGCACCCTCGAGCAGTCATAACTATCTTTCATAGGTGGTTGGACCACCTAGCCTTCAGAGAAGGTCCACAACATTTACATCCATGATAGTTTTTAGCTACAAGACCTACAAAATTATTGTATACATAACACGTTAGCGTTTAAGAATATAATGTCAATCGCAGTGAATAAAACATGCAACTAAATATTATTACATATATAAACAAATCAATAAACATGTTAATTACGAGAGAAAACTCCTAATCTTGGATAATCATGTGTGGTGTAAGCACATATGCCATACAACGTAAAACTCCTCTCTGTTGCAATGGGTCTTGATACATCGTATACATGTATCCCTTCCCATAGTTCCTTCAATTCATATACCAATGGTTGTAGATAAACATCCATATTATTCACTTGTTTTCTACCAGGGACTATAAGAGCCAACATAAGATGTTCATTCTTCACGGACAACCATGCTTGGGGACAAGGGACAACTTTACTTGACTCCAATATTGTAGATAATCTCGTTTGACTAGCCCTCAATGTTCTTAAACTTGGAAATAACGTTCTCATACAACCATATTGCAACAACCCTCAACTCGAAAAACACTTTTATCTCTTCCAACCTATTCCAAAGGTTTTTCCTAGAAATTATGTAAAAATATTTTCTAAAGTCAACAAAACAACAAAAAATATTGATTTAAGTATTGCATAACTCTTTTGCAATAATCCTAAAGGTAACAAGATGGTCCACTTCCATAAAACTTGGCTAAAATCAGGCTAATCATAATGGTCATATAATTAGAGGGAATATTTCTATCCCTATTTTTAAAAACAAGAACAATGAGGCTTTGAGTCCAGGGTTTAGGGAAGACTTGTTTGATTGCTAAATTGAAGAGCTTATGTATGTGAAGGATGAGGATAGACCCTTTGATTTAAAAAAAAACAGCTTGGTAGCATTCAATGTCATTAGCTTTCCCATTTGTAAGTCGAGTGCCCAAGATATGCAATATAAGCAACATAAAATTGTGATTTTGTGCACATTTATGTCCTTGAATATCGACGAAAAAGACCAAAACTTAAAATAATTATAAAATAAAATAAATATATATCTCTAACTTCTATTTTATAATAAAATAAAATAAAAATATATGTGATATCCATTTTGAAATAAAACTATATATATAAATTTGAAATTTTAATTTATTTTAAAATAAAATAAAATAAATACATCTTTAACTTTCATTATAAAATAAAATAAAATAAATATATTTCTAACTTAACTTCTATTATGTAATAAAATAAAATAAAATAAATATATTTTTAACTCAACTTCCATTATGTAATAAAATAAAATAAATAAATAAATTTTCCACTTCCATTAATCACAAGGTGGGTAACGTATGTATTAACCAACAAAGCACATGGAGGGAAGGTCTTTTTGCAGTCACCCTCTACAAATAAATAAATCTTCGACTTCACTAACACACTTGAATTTTTTTTTTTAAATGAATTGAAATTTTGGTATAATTATTTAAGTTTGTTTATCAAAATCTATAACATTGATTATAATACAATAAAATAAATATATCTTTAACTATAACTATTTTGAATTGACTTGAACTTTTGGTATATTGAGATTTAAATAAAATAAGTATATCTTTAACTTTAATTGTTTTGAACTGACTTGAAATTTTGGCATATTTAATATTGAAATTTAAATTAACTGACTTGAAATTTTGGTATATTGAGATTTAAATAAAATAAGTATATCTTTAATTTTAATTGTTTTGAATGACTTGAAATTTTGATATATTTAATATTGAAATTTAAATAAAATATATGTCTTTTACTTTGATTGTTTTAAACTGACTTGGAATTTTGATATATTTAATATTGAAATTTAAATAAAATAAATATATTTTTAATGGTTTTCAACTAATTAAGAATTTTGATATAATTTTGAGTTTTAAACTGACTTGAAATTTTGGTATATTTAATATTGAAATTTAAATAAAATAAATATGTTTTCAATGGTTTTCAACTAATTAAGAATTTTGATATAATTTTGAGTTGGTTTATTAAAATTTATAACATTGAATATAATAAAATAAAATAAATATATCTTTAATTTTAATTCTATAGAATTGAATTATTTATTATTACTAACTATTTTAAATTTTTATATAATTAGTTAAGTTGATTTATCAAAATTTAAATTAAAAAAATAAATAAATAAATTATTACAATACAATAAAATGAATTTATTTTAAATTATTATTTCTTAATTTTTGTTTTTTCATTTAAGTAGTCATGTGTTTTTAACTCTATTTTTGTTCTTTCATTTTATTTGTATGTTTTTAAATATTGAGTCATCTAGTGAAATTCCATTAGTGTGATTGACTTTAAAATTTTGTTAGATTGATTTTGAAGGTTATATGTTTTTTATTATTTTATTTAAGTATTTCAAAAGTTATAATATTATTTATAATATAATAAAATGAATATATCTTTAATTTATAGTTTTAATTTTTATTTTGGAATAAAATGTTTTAGTCTAATTATTTTATCTTTTGGTTATTTTAGGAAAATATTTTCTGTTTAATTTTGCCTAAAATTTAGTTAGAAATGGTTTAAGTGGTTAATTATGTATGATGATGATGATGATTAACGTCTATTGAAACCGAAATGATCTATGAGACCTTAACATGGTAAGGGATTCTTTGCAATTCTTTAGAATTTTTTTTTTGTGCTCGAAAATCATTAGAGATCACCATAGTTTTGTTGAGTGAGAATGTTAGGAAGGTTGACACCGTAACAGATATTTAGAAATTGAGATGTAATCTAGCTATAGGCTAGACAATCTAAGAGAAAATGTTTTTCATCTTCAACTTTCTTAGTGTCACAAAGGTGACATACTCTTTCATCCCTTGGCATTTTAGGAATTCACCAACACCCACTTTCACTATGGAGATTGTGAGAATTTGTTTTTATCTTAGCAATTCTTATTTTTTTCTTTACACTTGTCAAAACATAGAGATAATTTTTCTCTTCTAGATTAGGGTGATTACATCCTTGTAATATCTTAATTGTTTTTTTCCTCTAACTCTTTATCACATCACATTTCTCCTTAAATTTTGATTTAATGATATTTTTAAGAGTATCCTTATTCTTCAAAATGGTGTCTTCCATGGTTCCCCAATGGCTTAGCCAAGACTGGGCATTTTATTCCATCCTTGCTTGAGTCGAAGGTGGAAGGTGGTTACGACTCGATTTTGAAGCAATTTTATGAAGTCTCTTGTCTTCCATGTTGTTTAACTTGTTCTTATAAATTAGGTATCTAGTCGTATCTATGCTCTCAATGAGGGAAAGGATTGCCTCTAAGAGGAAGATGTGATAGGGCATATTTCCTTTAATTTTGATATTATAGGTAATACAATTCTTTTGGATTTGCTTTATGTTTCTCCAAGATTCATGAGAGATCCTGCATCTTGAGACTTTGCATCCATATAGAATAAAAAGCATAACAAGAGTATCAAAGAGGAGTTTATTCTTAACCCATATCTAAAGATCGACTGATTTACAATTGTTTTCAACTCCATAAAAAGCTTTCCATCCCCCAATAAGATTCTTAGTTGCTTTCCAAGATCGTGGGGACTCCTTGCCATAAGAATGATATCATCAACATAAAGAAGAAGTTTGATGGCTATACTAGTGATCTTCTAACTTGTCAATGTATATGCCAAAAAGGGTAGGTGACAAGGGACAACCTTGCTTGACTCCAATATTGTATTTAATCTCTTTTGACCAACCCTCAGTGTTCTTAAACTTGACAATAATGTTCTCATACAACCTTATTGCAGTAGCCCTCAACTTGAAAGGAATTTTTATCTCTTCCAACCTATCCCAAAGGTTTTTCCTAGGAATGGTGTCAACATATTTTATAACGTCAACAAAACAACAAAAAAGATTGGTTTTAGTATTGCATAACTCCTTTGAAATGATCCTAAAGTTAACAAGATGTTCCACAGTTGAATGATATCTCCTAAACCCGTCCTAGCTTTTAGCGTTACCGTGACTTTCTAGACAAAGGCCAATCTTCTTTTCCAAAATAATTCCATAAAGCTTGGCTAAAATCCGGCTAATCATAATGGTCATATAATTAGAGGGAATGTTTCTATCCCTATCTTTATAAACAAGAACAATGAGGCTTTGCCTCCAGGGAGGGAAGCCTTGCTTGATTGTTAAATTGAAGAGCTTGTGTATTAAAAATTTCAGCTTGGTAGCCTTCAATGTCCTTAGCTTTCCTATTTGTAAGTCGAGTGCCCAAGAGGATTTTCAACACATTGAATCCATTTTTTCATTCATAAATGCAATTTAAACAACATAAAATTGTGATTAATTTAGTGCAGATTTATGTCATTGGATTCCGACTAAAAAGACGAAAACTTAGAATAGTTAGAAAATAAAATAAATATATCTCTCTAACCTTCATTTTGGAATAAAATAAAATAAATATATCTCTAATTTCTATATATATATGATTTGAAATTTTAATTTTGAAATAAAATAAAATAAATATTTTTTTAATTTTCATTATAGAATAAAATAAAATAAATATATCTTTGATTTGGATNAAAAAAAAAAAAAAAAATGTCCAACTTACATTGTGGATATTTAAATGATTTATTATTTTACATGGATTTGAAATTTTGATATATATATATATATATAATTTTTACATTATAGATATTTAAATTATTTATTATTTTACATAGATTTGAAATTTTGATATAATTATTTAAATTAAAATAAAATAAAAAATAAATAATTATAAAACAAAACAAAATAAATAAATATATCTCTAACTTTCATTAACACTTAATAATAAAATAAAATAAATAAATCTTCTACCTCCATTAGAACACTTGAATTATTTATTGGTTTCAAGTAACTTGAAATTTTGGTATAATCATTTGAATTGGTTTATCAAAATATATAATATTGATTATAATAAAATAAAATAAAAATATCTTTGTAGTAACTTGAAATTTTGGTATAATTATTTGAGTTTTATTAGCATACTAGAATTATTTATTGGTTTGAAGTGATCTGAAATTTTGGTATAATTATTTGAGTTGGTGTATCAAAATATATAACATTGATTATAAGAAAATAAAATAAATATATCTTTGAAATGACTTGAAATTTTGGTATAATTATTTGAGTTGGTTTATCAAAATATATAATATTAATTATAATAAAATAAAATAAATATGTCTTTATCTATACTTAAATTAATTTGAAATTTTGGTATATCTAGATTTAAATGAAACAAGACTATGTAATAGCATCTATACTTGTCTAAATAGTTTGTAAATATAAATACTACCATATAAGTTAAATTCATACTTACAATTTTATTGGGCATAAATTAAGTTAAGAAGCAAAGTTAAATTCATACTTACAATTTTATTTGGCATAAATTAAGTTAAAAAGCAAGCACATATAATTGAAAAAAACACATTATAAATTCAAGGAGCAAGCACATATAACTGAAAAAAACACATTATAAATTCATATATGCCCAATTTTACTGCTTAAGTTAGTTTAAGAGAAAAAATATATAATTGTCCAATTTTACTGCATAAGTTAAGTTCGGAGACAAACATATATAATTGAGAAAGATACACTATAATAATTTAGCATTCCATTGCTAAATAACTAAATAAATGTTATATGTTTTATTTTATTCGATTTTACATTAAATTTTATATTTACAATTTTTTCACAAATTATACCTTGTCTAATAATTTAACACTTAAGAAATAAACAACCAAGAAATACCTTGAAATGTATGCTAAATAAATGTTATATGTTTTATTTTATTGGATTCTGCATTAAATTCTATATTTATAATTTTTTCACAAATTATACGATCTAATAAATTTAACACCCAAGAAATACCTTGAAATACATAATACATGTGTAAGCTTTTTAAAAATAAAAATAAAAATAAAAATAAAAATAAACAATGGAAAATGTAACAACTTTGTTGGAACTTTTTTCACAAACTATACTTTGCTTAATAAATTGAACACTTGACTCACGTTCCTTTTCATTTGGAAGAAAAACATAAACACCGTAGAAATACGTTGAAATGTATAATACATGTAACAATTGTGTTGGAAGTTGGAACCATTCATTAATAATGGTAGGTGAATTGGATTCTACATTAAGTTCCATATGTACATTTTTTTCATAAATTATATAATAAACAAGTCAAAATGTAACAACTTTGTTGGAAATTTTTCACAAATTATATTTTGTCTAATTAATTGGTCAAAATGTAACAACTTTGTTGGAAATTTTTCACAAATGATATTTTGCCTAATTAATTGAACACCGAACGAAAATTGGTGTATGAGACCCCCCCTTGTTTGTGGGACAAGGGACCCCCTCCCCTCTGGATTTGAACCTGTGACCTCTTAACCATTAGGCCCACTCAGGCTATATGATATATCATACTGCATTGCAATATGATATTTAACTCAATATGATATATATCACACTGCAATGCAATATGATATATATATTCGACTGGTAAAGTCTACAAAGGTATACATACTTTACCTCCCTCTGGATTTGAACTTATAACCTCTTAAGAGGAAACACATGTTCTTAACCATTAAACCCATAATGCATTGATCATTTCTGTTACATTTTCACACAATATTTACAGATAACAAATACATTTAAGTGTTGCATTTTCACACAAAATTTACAAGTAACAAACATATTTAACTACTATTGTCGAACTCCAACCCAACATGTTTGCTTAAACATTGTAAAACAAAGACGTTAATCTATGTATCTGATAATCCAATCTGCAATCTACCATCACAGTAAATGTGGACCTCATTTGCCTCAATAATGTAGCAGACTGCACTTGTCTGCCTTGATCATTGCTTATATATCATAGCATAATATCTGTTGAAAATATGGAGGAATCGAAAGAAAAATCAGGTAAATCGGTGTAAGTGAAAGACAGTCAAGGAAATAAAAATTTGCAGGGCGGGTGATG
This sequence comes from Picea engelmannii, assembly GCA_009831015.1. NCBI lineage: Eukaryota > Viridiplantae > Streptophyta > Pinopsida > Pinales > Pinaceae > Picea > Picea engelmannii. Next base: position 178,372 of record ML793444.1, on the reverse strand, counting down.
ACAATTTCCAGGTTTTTTAAACCATGGTTGATATTATGGAGAAGGAAACTATCCAGTTTGTGCTGGATGAACAACAGGATGGAAATCCCAGGCACTTGCATTATACACATACTTCATCGTATATGAATATAATAAACACATTGTTATCCAATATATGAATATAATAAACACATTGTTATCCACTTTGAGTTAAAGCGATTCACTTATCTAAATCTTTAAAGTGAACCACTTTTTTAATAAATTCTAAGTTCTGAAAACAAAATAAAAACATTATTTTTTGAAGTTTTAATTTGAAATAATTTTTAATAAATTTGAAAATTTAATGAACACAAAATTATATTTAAATTGTAAATATAATTAATTTATTATCAATAAAACCCTAATTCAACATGAAAAATAATTAGTCCTATTTTCTAGAGTTGGGAAGAGTTATGTGGTGAGGTTGATCAGCCTTGAACATTGTGAAAACTATCATGGTGGCACTTGGTTTTGGAGGTTTGTAGGCAACCAGCTCCCGCAAGGACAAGTCTAATATTGCAACGCAAAGAAATAAACATTCATTATGGTTAACATTTCTGAGTGTATTCCATCGATCGATTCAGGGTCAAAGAAAGAAACATGAGACTTTGATAGCTTGATCTTGTTGGTGGCTAATCAAATACATACCTGACCTGTACAACTTACTGTTAAAATGTTATTATAAAATGATTTAATGGATTTAGAAGTATAATATTTAGAGATTTGATCAGAGTTGAGGAGGATTATAGCATACCATTGCAAATAGTCACCAACTGGATCAGAGTTCCATAATTTCCATTCCTTGCACTCTACCTAGGAAGAAGAACCAATAACCAAGCATAAATGGAAGCCCTTGTAATGGGCATCAATGAAGCTTTAAAACAAGGTTTGAAGAAATGTTTTACAGAGGGGACTCCAAAGTGGTTATAATTCATCTCAATGGAAAAACTCATCAATCTTCATGGGGAATGTAAGTCAGTCCTCTTGGATCAAGCAAGCTAGTTTTTGTTTTGACAAGTTTGAACACGTCAGGACATGTTCCACTAACGAAAAACCAGACCAGGGTCTCCAACAAGTTAACAACATCATTAGTATTTTATTCCAGTAAGCCTATRYAGCCGATGGGGGGATGMAACTAATTTTTTTTTAATCTRTGGATATATTTTTCAACCAAAAGGAGAGAAATAAAGAACAAATGAAAAGTACATGCAGGGATTTAYGAGAYAAKAATGGGGCTTCAATAACTGGGAACGAARTTAYGGAAAAAAAAAATATGATACTTTTGAACCAATTTCCATAGCTGAAAACGGTTAAAGAGTATTATTGTAAGTCTGCCTTACCTTGGTTACACTGGGTAGAAGGCCCCTCGACGTTGCCAGATGAGAATTGATCCTTTGACGACGCCTTCTTTCATCCTCACTATGGTTTTTTGATGCTTCAAGGGGTTTCTCTTTAAAAGTCATCTTTGAAGCATTCACAAGCTCCCCTCTCACATTATCCAACACCGAAGAACCGCCCCCATTTTGAGCAAGTTGATTCTGCTCACAATGCCTAACTCCATTGGTGTTCAAATATGAAACGATCGTTTGCAAGTGGCTTCCATAAGATGAGAAGGGGAAAACACCGGTTTGGAAATCAGGAAGATGAGTAAGCGAAGTTGGATCAGAATATCCACTTGGAAATGTTTGCTGGTGAAATCCACGCTTGGCTAGGATTTTGCGTAGGGAATAATTGCCAGTAAACATTTCCATTGTAGGAAGTGCAATTTAACTGCAAGCAATAACCACGGGTCAATCACTATGAGATTAATCCCTGTAGATAGTCTGCCTAAAGAATTGGGGCATAAAATCTCCCGAGGGAGGGAATTCAAAGGGAAACCTTTGCCACTGTCGTCGTCACTAGAGGTAGTTGTTTTCTTCTAGCTCACCACACACGGGGAAAAAGGATAACTGGAGAATGAAAACTCTCGAGGGAGGGAACTCGAAGGGAAACCTTTGCCACTGTCTTCGACATTAGAGTTAGTTTTCTATATCAAGGTCAAACAATGGAATAAGTGTAAGGAAGAATCCCAAAAGATATCATCTTCTAGTTTAACTTTTAGGTATAGGGACGTAAAATGAGCAAGTCAGCTACTTAGAGTATCTATGCTCGCATTCGTTTGTGTTATAGGAAAATCGAAATTTGTTATAACAGAAATTGGCTACTCCTATAACAAGTTTGCTATAACAGAAATTGGCGAAATTGTTATTAGCATCATTAATTACTACTTAATATAGAACAATGAACCTGGTCAAACATTCCATGTATAAGAATATCATTACAATATAGAAGAACTTAGAATTTTGTGCCCTCTCTGATTTCAATAGAAAATGGTAGGGGTAAGCTAGGGAGTGAGGTTGGATGTTGTAATTATGAAAGCAACAAAGAACATAAGCATGCCTCTTATTTTTTTCATAGTGATACATAGGCATTGTCCTTCATTTGTTTATAGTGTTTGAAGGAGAATGCCGGTTCTATTAGCATTCCTTCTATGTGAAGGTCAATCCTTGACATTCAGTTTTTTCGTTGTCAATGGTAAACCTTGTTATGGTCATTCCTTGAGATTTATGTATAGTCAATGCCCAAACCATCTTAGGAGGATTCATATCTTGTTACTCCATTGTATGGATGGAATTGGTACATACTTTGGTTGGGTTTGGTCCCATGGAGGGCCAATGTATTTATCGAATTTCACAAAAACATATGTTGGAAAATTTGGAGGGTTACTTCTTGGTGCATATACAATTTATATGACTACACCCAGAGCATCATTGACTAATCCTGCAAAGACACATAAATTGCAAGCATAACTTGTTGGTCTACACAACAATACATTTTTTTCTAGTTGGTCATCATCAAGTTGGTGTGTTTCTGAACCACTTATTAATTCCGTGGTACTTTGCACTATAGACATATTCAAGAATTGGAGCATGAACTTGTTGTGGTTGTCTAGAAGAATGTTTGTTGCAAAGAGGTGAATTGAAGTGTCAAATATTTGATGTTCTTCGATGGACAACAATACAAAACAAATAAAAGTAAGCCTGTGTAAAAAAATAAAAATTGTTACACAATACTTTGCAATAATTCCTAATCTTCTATAAGAATTAATAATATAAACATATTCAAATACATAAACTTAAAAAATAAACATCTTAATAATCATTATTTTCAAAATAAATTTATATTATATAAAAATATATAGGTAATAATTAAACAAAATAAGATAAATATATTCAAATACATAAAATTTATTTTAATAAAATTTGTATGAAATTTTCAAATCCATACTATGAAGATGAGTGTTGGTGTTTTTTTAGCACTAGAGTGAGCAAAAAAAAATGCCTTTTAGTTGCCTTGTTAGGCCAACAAAACAATACAGAAATGAATTAGTTGATTAGTTGATCAACCAAAGAGAAAACAAGAAAAGAAATAACAAAGAAATAAAAACTAAATTAAGCATGTATAAACTCAAATGGATGCATGAAAGAGACACAATATGTAGCTACCAATAAGACCGATCTTTGAATTGATAACACTTGGGAGAAGTATGAGAACTTATGAGTCCTCTCTTCCTCCTTGGGGGGGCCTTGAATCCCCCAAATACAAAACTCTTTTCTTCTAACAATGTAAATACAATGGTGAAGATTTGATTGTCAAACTTCTTGTTGATGTTTGGATATGTTAAGACCGAAACAACGACCTCACGAGGATATGAATCCCCCTGCGTTTTAATAGAGGTGGTACTCCTCTTTGGATAAAAGATATATCTTGAATATATTGGATTAGGGAAAATGCTAAGAAACAAACGCTAGATCTTTATTCCTTTGATTTGTGTCTGGAACGGTTCTTGATAATCAATTAAAAATAGAAATATTGAAGGGAGGATTCAATATTAGAATACATTTGTGCTCAACATCATATATATGTAAATGTGTTGAACCTGCATAGAAAAGGTCTAGCTAGCAAATGACATACATAGTTTGCAGAGAAAATATGAGAAAAGAGAAACAAGAGAAAAAGAATGGAAGAATTCTCATTAACCAAATGAATGAATGTTAATTTACACATGATATAATCTATATAAATCAACTAATGTGCATTGGAGGAGAAGACAATGTGCCATAGTGGTGGTCTACAGTGATATGGGCACACACCGACATTTACAGGAGTAAATTGCAACCTAGTCTAGTCTCGCGTAGTTACAGGAGTTAATTGCCACCTAGTCTAAGTTAACTAGTCTCTCAATCTTCAGTTAACTGACTAAAACATAGTGAAGCGAGGAGGAGATCAGGGATTCATGAGTAATGCACTAGTTTGGTGAAAATTACAAGGACAATGTACATTAGCTGGTGATGATCCTAATGTTGCATGGCGATGATCCCAATGTGGCATCTAGACTCCACTCAACTAATCAAACTGAAGTGTGAACTAAAGAGAGTATTCTCCCTAGAATATAGGATATTGAATAATGACTAGTAAACATATGGAAAACATTAGGAAAAATAATTCCTAGGTGTGTGTGAAGTATCTCCAACACCCCCCCTGAACATCACTATGGTGAAAATAAAGAATGGCTCCCGGCAAGGAGGCCATGTTAGGTACCCAAATACAAAAGATGCACTAAAATAAATGAGGAAAGTGGGAAAACCTCACGGGAAACCCCCCCCTCAAAGTACAATGTATGTAAGAAAAATAACCGATAGTTGCTAGGAAACTGTGTCCTTCACTCCAAGACGACTGCGCAAAGAATGAAACTTCTGCTCAGTGAAGGTCTTGGTGAAGATGTCTGCAGTTTGTTTTGTTGAAGGACAGAGCTACAAGTCAATGATCCCCTCGTGTACTAAGTCCCATATGTAATGCATGTAGATCTCAATGTGCTTCATCCACTACATCTGAACTGGATTTCTACAGAACTTTAGAGTACTCTGGTTGTCACACCAAATGAAAATCAATTGATGAAACTGGATGCCCAACTCAGTGAGAAAATGTTGTAGCTACATAGGCTGAATGGTTATGTTAAATACCCCTCTGTACTCTACCTCGACTGAAGATAGAGAAATAACATCCCGCGTCTGGTTCTACCCACAGATAGGCCCGGAACCAAGACTGACTGAGTAACCAAATGTGGACTTGTGATCAATGCTATCGTCGGCCCAATCCGAATCAGTGAACCTGATGAGGTCCAAAAACCTATGCATTGTAGATTGGTTATGTATTGAGCCTTTCATAGGATACCAATACACCAAGAAGATAGACCTACATATAAAAAGTAAACATCATGACCAACATATAAAAGGGTAGATCAACAAAAATGACAGAGTATCCATAACAATAGAAACTATAAACTACATAGGAACTTTTGCAATAGGATTCACCTACAACAAACAACCTCATGAATAAACATGGTATGCTAGGATTATTGTAGGGTAAAGTTGGGAAAGGACATTCTCTTTATAGAGTAGTGGCTACGTTTTGGTGCATTAATCAATGTAGCTCGAAAGTTTCTCGACTTTTGCTCTAGGATTCACCTGCAACAAATAGCCTCATCAATAAACATGGTATGTTAGGATTAGTGCAGGGAAAAGTTGGGAAATGATGTTCTCTTTATAGATTAGTGGATAATTTTTGGTGCATTAATCAATGTAGCATGGGTGTTTCGTTAAAAGGAATTTCATGGCATGCGACGATCTCAAATAATTGCTTCTCGATATCTACATTTGCATCAAGTGGTGTTACAAACACTTGTAATTTCCAAATACTTAATGGAAATCCATGTGATATGGACAAAGGATGTGCCACAATGACCAAACTTCGGCTTATCATTGCAACAACTTTAAGAGATTTCATAATGGATACTGGTAGAAATCATTGGCTAATTTGCAATAATAGTAAATAGGATGTAACAATTTTTTTGGATCTTTTATATTTGAATTTAATGACCACTATTTAAGGGTAAATTTCATGTAAACAATTAGCTTCAACAATTTGGTACAATAGTTATGTGGAATCCAATTTTTTACTTGGAATATAAATTTTATCTTTACATGTAATGGAAAATATTCATTTGGATGTTACAATAAAACTACATAAGCATGTATATTGTTATGAGTGCATGTTAAAGTTTGTAAATGAAAAGAAAACACAAAATAATAGCTATATACAAGCTTTTGACTATAAGGGACTTCCTCATAGACAAAGGATTCTTGGGATATATTCACAGTAACTTTTGTAGAGTAAATTATGGGTGGTAGGTGCAAGGGGGATCTTATTTTATCCTCATGGAAATCATGAAGCAAGCTCTGTTTGGAGATTTGAAGAAGCTATCAACAATCATGTGGAGGCTTTATCCCTTTACCAAGGCATTTGAATATTAGATACAAGAAGGATTAGGAGTCTCTCAATAATAGGGGATTAAAAAAAAAAAATTAGGCACATGCATCTTCACTCAACACCCAAGGATTTCATTCTATCCAGGATCTTCCTAAGAATTCAAAGAGAAGCAAAGAAATTTCACTTAGTAGCATACTACCATGTTTTAAGGGTTCTCAACAAAAAAAAAATAATGAGGTGAATGATGCTAATTTTTTAAGTGATGGAACAATGAGAACAAAACACAAGACTATTTCTCTATTCCATATTCCATAGAACTTTGGTCTTAAGTCATTCTTAGGATGCATACTTAGTATAGTAACATGAGACACATTCCATGCTGAGTGGTGACACTTTTTCATTCCAAAATGATGGGTAATTACTTGCCATGGACATCAAGGACCACCATTCATGCTTCACATGATGGCCAAGTAGGCTCACAAATTGTTTACTGCAATTCATGTTAAATTATGTACCA
>ML793444.1:95899-165765 GCA_009831015.1 Picea engelmannii | reverse complement strand
TGTTAAGTTTTTAGATGCTGAAACACCGCTGTGCTGATGCTGAAACACCGCTGTGCTGATGCTGAAACACCGCTGTGCTGATGCTGAATCACCGCTGTGCTGATGCTGAAACACCGCGGAGCAGATGCTGAAACACCACGGCTGTAGCATATGTTGAAACAGTGCTGAAACTAAATTTAGCATTTAAATTCGGTAGAAAAATCAGCGAGACTGAAACTGGGTGGGATTTTGAAATATTAACAATTCAAAGATGCACAAGTGGGATAAATAAAAACCATGGTCTGAGCTACATCATTCTAAAATGTTATTGGTTTAAAGGGGAGTTTGGTTCTAGGGGTCTCAATCAATTCTTTTGGGGTTCTTTTAAGTGGTTCATTCTGTTGGTTCTTTAAGGAAGGTGCACCCAAAGTAGGGGACCATATCTCACTCCAATCTATTGTTTTATGTCTTCATAAAATCCAAACAATCCGCGAGAATGGTGAATCACAATCATTCTAGATGTTGATTTTTGTGTGAGTTGTCAGACTTTCAATAGGTTCCAAGGAGGAATGAAATACTACTTTCAGATAATCAGGTAGTCATATCTCAATTGAACAATAAAATCACTAATCATATTGAAGCTCAGAACATCAAGTATGAATAACTTCTTGAGACTATGATTTTCTAGGGAAAACAAATCAAGAAGCTTGTTGTTGAAAATAACATGCTCTATCAATTGGTATTGGGCCCCAAGTGTTTAGTGTCTTTTACATCTCATCCAAAAATTCTGATTGGGTCGATCTTAATCACAACTAGGGATGAAGAAACTATGCAACAAGTTCAAAGAGAGTTGGAAATGGAGCAAGTTGATGAGCATTTCCATTTCTCAACATCCATCAAGTAGGAAGGCTTTAACAAACATGTATTTTTCTAAAATTTAAGTTTTTAATGTTTTCTAAATAAATTTTAATTCTAAGTCAATATTTCAAGGTGTATAGTAGTAGTTTTCTTGACATCTCTTTCAAATAAGTAATTTTAGGCCAAAGTATAATAAGTACTTTTGTATTTTTGAGACTTCTATGTAGATAGAATTTCACAATGCTCATTTTTGTTTGTATCATTATGGTATATAATGAGAATGCACCAACCTTTTAATACAAACACTACCATTTTCAATTTAAAATAAATTATTGTAAACACTAGTTAAAAAAGAAAACAAAGTAACTCCTTTTTGTTTGTATTATTTATTATGGTATATAGTGAGAATGCATCAACCTTTTAATACAAATGCTATCATTTTCAATTTAAAATAAATTATTTTAAACACTATTAAAAAAGAAAACAAAGTAACTCCTTTTTGTTTGTATTATTATGGTATATAGTGTGAATGTACCAACCTTGTAATACAAATGTTACCATTTTTTATTTAAAATAAATTATTGTAAATATTAGTTAAAAAATAAAACAAAGCAACTTGATTAAACAAAAAAATATATATAATAAAGATTGCAATAGTAAATATATATAATAAAGATTGCAATAGTGTTCAAAGAAAAAATAAATGTAACACGAATTGAAAAAATGACAATACATTATTGAATTCAATATTTCATTAACAAGTTCTCCTAAGAAATCAATCAAGTTGTTCTAGTAAAGATTCAAGAGAAAGGTATTTAGTAAGTCACACACAGAGTACCATACCTCCATTGTGAAAAGTATAAAAACAATGAGATTGTAAAATATAAAGTATAAACTAAAAGCATAATTGTCTATGGCTTATGAATTCATTATGATTAAGTTTGAATAGACAATATTTTAAATTCATTATACTTAAATTTTCTAGTAGTTAAAAATGAAAACAAAAGATACCTAATACAAATTATGAATTAATTAATAATGAATTAATAGAAAAATAAAAGAATAAATTTCAATAATATAATAAGATAATAAGAAAGATAACATTAATTAATATCATTCATTAAAAATTATAATAATTTTTTTTTTTTTTAAATATAGTAAAAATAAATAGAAAGAATAATTAATAATTAACTAAAATGAACTTATAAATAGTAAATAATAAAGAGTCTGAAAAGAAGAGTTATATAGTGTTAGTAAAGATTAACTTAATTAATAACAAAATCAAGAAAAACCAAAAAAAAAATAGTAAAAATCATAATAAAATAACTTTTTTAAAATATAGTAAAAGTAAATAGAAAGAATAATTAATAACTAACTAAAATGAACTTATAAATAGTAAAATGAACTTATAAATAGTAAGTAATAAAAAGTCTGATAAGAAAAGTTATATAATGTTAGTAAAGATTAACTTAATTAATAACAAAACCAAAAAAAAATAATAAGTAATAAAGAGTCTAATAGGAAGAGTTATATAATTTTAGTAAAAATTAACTTAATTAATAACAAAATAAAGAAAGACCAAAAACTAAAAAGACCTAAATAAATGATCAAGAAAATCATTATAAGGAAAGAAGATAACAAAACAAATAACAATAAAAAGAAGGAAATAAAAGAACTTGCAATGGGTCAGAAGAACACCGGCAACAACAAACACAAATAAAAACAGTGACATACGAGGACATGGGTTTATTTTAATGGTTGTGAATGTTGGGAAGCCATGTCCTACTCAACTTGAGGCCATCACCCTTGTTAAGAATTACTAGAGTTTTCAATTTTGATAGCATCTCTAATGTTTTTCAATTTTGATAGCATCTCTAATGTTTCGTTTTGAGTAGGGTCTCATTTTCTTGGAATGATTTTCCAACTTTGATGAACATACTCAATTGTGAATAATGTTTTCTTTATGTTCTTTGATTTGATTATAAGCTAGATAGAACTTCCGGTCTTTGAAACATAGGTATGTCCACATGAATTGGGATGCAATAAAACCTTCTGTGTCGCCAAGAGTCTATAAGAGCCTTTATAGATTTGACTAGATTACAAATAGTGTTACGAGTGAAAATTTTCTTGATTTGATTTTTCCTTCAAATACTAGCTATTTTTCCAATAGTCCTTGAATATAAGGGAACATTACTTTATGATTAATTACTTCACTATGATCATGAACTCTCAAAACTAAGGTAACTTTTGGAAATAATTATTCACTTGTCAATCTTTATACCCCATACCTTTGAATACCTTCACCAAGCCTTTTTTTTTCTTTCTCCAATTGCTTATCATTAAATATTCTTAAGGCACATGTCACATCACTGTTAATAAAAACAAGCTTATAGGAGTTGACATAGAGGTATTTCTCTATGTAGGTTTTCTTATGTTATGATATGCTTGATGGGATAAATAACCATTGACTTTTCTAGAGATGAGTATGTTTAGGAACATAATATATTGGTTATCTTGCAATTCCATTGAAACACTATATTGGAATAGTTAATATATTGATTATCTTACAATTTCATTGAAACATTATATTGGAATAGTTATAGGATAGAAACACTATATATCATTTAAAAAAACAAAAAAATTGAAATATTATTTAGAATCTTATATATATTGATATTGAAAGAATAGTTTAGTTATAGGATAGAAAGACTATATATCATTTAAAAAAACAAAACAAATTGAAATATTATTTAGAATAATTTAGTTATAAGATAGAAAGATTATATATCATTTAAAAAACAAAACAAATTGAAATATTATTTAGGATCTTATAGATATTGATATAGATTTTTTCAAATTTGTCTTGGAGCAAGTACTTTGAAAAAAATCATGATAGGAGGGTTGATAATGGTGGTTGGAAATGAAGCATGAATAAAAAACTCTTTTGAACACTTTTCTAAAGCATTTTCATACAGTAAATATGAAATATGCAAAGCATCTCCATGTATTTTCAATGAGATTTGCATGTCTTGCAAATAAAAAACTGAAATAGATGGAAATCTAGTTTATTGATGAAATATGAAATGTTTTTGTTAATGTATATTTTTGGGGAAAAACATAATATGCAGTGTTTTCTTTATTTCTGTTTTTCAATTTTAATTTTTTTTTTTGAGAAATCAATAAATCAATTCATTAAATATTTTAAAGTGAGGAAATAAACTTGAAAAAAAAAAAAAATATTTAATTATCAAAACACAAATTAAACATTTTAAAGTGAGGAAATAAGTTTAAAATGAAAAAAAATATCCAATTATCAAAACACAAATTACTAAAGTAGATATGAAACTATCAAAACACAAAGTGCATAAAATGAAAAATGAATTACCAAAAACAAGTTGAAGGAAGTTGTTTTCTTATACATGCATTTAATAATACCAACACGAAATCCATAAAATAAAAGACATGCCAAAAATACAAAGAATGCATCCCAATGGAATATGGGGTCCCTAAGTTTTTAAACCATAGTACGAAGCCTTGTATAAAGAACTCCTCTATCTTAATGAAGTTATTCATGTCAAACAATTACAATTAATACAAAATCAGTTTATTGCAATTTGTACCTACTCTCACTATGCATTTCCAAGAATAAAAACTTTTAATTTATTACATTTTGTACCTAATCTCACTACTTTGAATTTCCAAGAATAAAGACCTTTAATTGTAGGGTAGTACATGATGACATGTTCACTTTTGACGTGTCAAATTTCAATAAGCCAACATATGATACCAGACGTTATCTTACCTGACCACATTCTGATTTATGATCATTTGGTTTTCTTATTCCCTCTCTTAAATTTTAAGTTTCAAATAATAAGAAGTCGGTGTTCACAAAAGAATAAAAGAAAGGATGATACCTTCAAAATACAATGTTTTATTTCGCAGCTCTACATTTTTATTCTGTACATCTACTTGACAATTTCAAAGAAAGGATGATACCTTCAAAATACAATGTTTTATTTCGCCCATTGAAAGCTCTACATTTTTATTCTGTACATCTACTTGATAATTTCAAATTATCAAGTTGAAAATTATCTCAAATTTTGTTTTTGTTAGTAGTAGAAAGCGTGTTTCCAATATAAAATGTCTGTGGTAATACTAGCATAGCCGTGAGTACTCACGGCTGGTGAACGCCGAAAGGCTTAACGTTGGGTGGCATTTAAAACGCAGGCAAAACCTGGCATAGAATTGAAAAGCGGAAGCGGAATCGTGGGTAGAGGAAGCGGAATCGTGGGTAGAGGAAGCCATAAGCATCCGCCCTGGTTAAAAAATGACGGCGCACTACAAAACGTTTTAATTTGCATCCAATTCCACACCAATGAAACGGCAGCAGTTCACATCCACGCGGCCATACGCATCTGTCCAGTTTATTAATCACTGTTGTTATATCTTAATATTTCTTAATCACTGAACGTGGCAATCTGGTGATGAGCAAGTAATTTTTTAATTTTATTTAGTAAATGTGAAAAAGTAATCACATAAACGGACGTCTTTATAAATGAGCGGAAGTTAATTTATCAAAATCTCATCCATTGATTAGAGAGGACAAATTTATCAAAATCTCATCCATTGATTAGAGAGGACAAGGAAGAATATGCCAGCATCTTCACTTGCCAACCCTAGGATTGAAATTTATGATTAAAAGGTGATTAATTCTGCCCATTGTCAATAGGTATACGCCTTTCGGGGTAATGAACGTTTGGGCATTAGATGGTTGGTTCAGAAGTAGAAGTGGGCATTTATTTAGATGCCACGGTTTAATACTACTTAATCATTTAAACGTGACAATTACATATCCTTATAGTAATTTTTTAATGTGATTAGGTAAATGTTAAAAAATAAACATGTTTAAGATTAAATAAGATTAAAAGATCATTAATTGTACCCATTGTCAATAGGTGTATGCCTTTTTGCCTAAATATTCACATACATACATGTAGATGATTCGTTTGGAAACTTTAGATAATGGGAGCAATATTCCCTTCAAGTTGGCCCATCCTACTGATGAGTTCACAATATAGTTGAAACAGTGGGTATTGATATGACAAGAGAAGCATTTTAGGTCGTTGTAACAATTATGCTGGCTTGGTTAAATAACCTGAGAAAGAGACCCTGGGCACAATATAGAGAGACACATAATGGCAGTTTTTTGCACTGGCACGTAAATAATGCAGCAACCCATTTAGAAAGTAGTTTTCCAAATTTGAATACAATGTTGTGCACCATTAAGATAACAGATTTTTCAAAAAAATCTAAATGGACAACTTTTAGTAAATTACGATTTTAATTCTAATACATATATATGTATATTGCCATTCAATCATATTTTTTTTTCATGTAAAATTAATTTTTTCTTGCCAAAATCAAATGTGGAAATGGACTTTGACATTCCAATGATCAGTATAGTAAATAACTTCAAAGCCCATAATGGAGGATTTGAAAAATGCTCATTCTGGAAGGAGAAGGGCTCCTGCATTTCATATAAATATAACCAGAGAAACATAGGGACAAATCATTCCCACTAACCCCTACTTCATAAAATTTGTGTGAATAGGAGTCGGAAGCCGGATTCACACCAAATGGAGAGAGCGAAATCAACTTTGTGCCAACAGAGATTAGCAAAAATGAATGTCGGCTATTTTCAAAAAGAGCATGTATACAGTGATTATATATATATATATATATAGACCTAAATCATAAGCCATGAATTAATCCGGAGCTTGTTATATCATCTGCCATCCCCTCTCTCTCTCTTTGTAGACTTCTTGAGCAGAGAATTAATCCCGACCTTTCACTGATTCAAGGTCATTCAAAATGGAGTGCTCAACGTGGTGGTCTCAATTGCCCGACGATCTCAAGGAGAATACGTTGGCATGGTTGCCAGCAGAAAGTTTATGTAGATATCGCTGGCTCGTTTTGTGCGATCGTTGGAGGCTATTGTGTATGGGTTATTGCTTCTTCACAAACACCTGGAAACGATTCTCCCTTGCCTTCTTAAGGGAAAAATATGACTTCTCCGATATATGGATCCATGGATCGGCCGATGGCCTTGTATTGGCGTCCACCTGGGTTCACGGTCCTATAAGGACGCATTCTCTCTCCAATCCTCTTACAGGGACGTCGTTAGAACTTCCCAGAATCAACGATAGAACTGTATTTCAGGCCATGACCATCGTGGCAGGGGAGCGCCAGGGCCACAATGGAGAGACATATAAAGTGATAGCAGTGGCAGAATCGGGGAATGCACAGAGAGTAGAAATCTATGATTCGTGTTTGAAGTCGTGGAGTACGGCGGGACAACTGCCACAGAATATGAGGATATTGCATACGACGTTGGACAAGGTGAGGATTGTAATTTCTGAGGATTTCTTGTACTGTAAGGGTTGGCAAAGGGAAGTACGGGAAAGCGAAGTACGTTTCAGGTACGGTATCATAGCTTTCAGCGTCCAAAACGGGACATCCATTTTCATGCCGTTGCCGTTAGAGGATGTGCCTGACCGCAATAGGCGCGATGTCCTGTTCAGTTGCGGGTCACGAGTGCTTCTAGGTACATGCATACGTTACAGGGGCGTTGAAGATATCATTATATCTGAATTACAGAAGCCCACATTGACTTCAAACTACTACTTAGAGGGCAGAGAGATTGCAAGGATACCACCATCTATTCTGGAAGATTTTGATATAAAGGAAGACATGGTTTTTGGAAGTTTAATGTTTGATTTTGAAGCAACGAGGGATTTGGTGTGCATCACATATGGTCGTGATATGGTCGTGCTAATGAGGTGCTTGTTTATAATTTAAGTGAAAATACATGGAGATGGCTTCAAAGACGTCCAATGGATAAACAATGGCTTTATGTTCCATATGTTTTTGCTTTTGAACTTAGACTAGATATGAAAGTTGAATAAATCAATTATTATTATTTTTATTTTTTTGTAAATAAAAGAGCACTAAAAATATATTCACATAAAACATGATTCTGTCACCTGCCTTGTCACAGCAGGGAAACCAAGACTAGTGGCCATCAAACATACATGTCTGAAACTGTAACTGAAAAACTAGTGGCCATCAAACATACATGTCTGAAACTGTAACTGAAAACGGCTCTGACAAAAAAGATGAAAGTGTTCTATTGTGCAGTGGCCATGGTCGACTGTCTTATAAAGCATGATAGATAATTTTATTTCTCTATGGAAATGACCAAAGCAAAAAGAAACCATAAAACTTGGGAGCTAGCTTGGACTCGCCCGTCCTTGAGCGTTGTAGGCTAGGACAAAGAATTGTCCATAGGTTGGACATCTTTTGCTAGTTGGAGCAGCCATCATCGTGTCCATCAAGAGGTCCAAGCATTGTCCCAAGAAGTTCTAGATATGGGTCTGTTCATCCATTTTTTGCCGCAGCTCAAAGATGAGTTGAATGTGCTCCTCTGCAAATCGAAGTGGGGTCAATGGAGGCGGTTCCTCCATCTTATCTACGTCCATTTCTTTCGCTGCGTCCGTTGCCTCAGTTGTGTCCCCTATATCCACTATGTCATCTGCATCCACTGTGACCATTACATTCAAGGGAGTATCTTGCCAACTGGGGGGAATCTCTTCCTCCACCATGCAAGAACCAATGCCAAAGAAGTGGTCTAGAGAGTAGGCTCTTGGAGGGTCAATTTTAGGGCTGCGACTGAGCGAAGGGCGAAATTCGTGGGAGGGGACATTTCTTCCATGGAAGGGCCGCTACCAAGGTCAATGGTGGGAATTGGGGTGGGGGGTTGGTTTTTCCTGAGACGACTGGCGATGATGAGGGCGAGTTGGGTGGGGGGGAGACGATTGCATCTAGTGTAGGCACTGTAATATAGTGGGCCTCGCCTGGATTTGCCTCACTCCCTGGGCATGTTGCTAGTTTAGAAGAACTGAACGAGAGAAGGCGAGGGTGGATGCAAAGCAGAAAGGTTATGGAGGATCCGGAGAAGGCCAAGGAGCATACGAGGTAAATGTTAGGGAGGAATGAGAGAATGGTCCGTCATCCCAACATCCATAAGGCCTTGTGAATTGACATGAGAATGATCCATTAGGGTCGAGGTGACTACAAGCTTGGTGCAGGTACACCCGACCTAGTTCACGCATGGCTCTCTTGAATTAACTGTTATTGCCCAACGCACCTCCATTAAATCACAGTTAATGTGAGTCATTCATGCCATTTTATCACCCCATCGAGGGTTCCTTGTTATTATTATGAGTTCAATATTTTTAATATATCATTGATTCATATTGTTTTTTCATATTATTGATATTTATTCCTTTTAGTAAAATTTAGTGTGAAGGTTTCAATTTACTACCATGTTAAAAGTTATTTATCACTTTAGAGATTAAAATAGTTATTTGATTTTGTAATTATTTTTAAGTTTTAATAATATTTAATTTTAAGATGAACCATTTTAATATTTGAACAATTTAACAAATTAATAAATTTAGAAGATATCGTTGCTCTAAAAATATATAATATCAAATGATCTATATCACCTTATTAAGAGGTTGATATTCCTAATTAAATTATCATGGTCACTGGAATTTATATGTACAAGTTAAATAGTTAAATTAGTTCTTCAATTGTATAATTATTTTAATTGTATAATTATTTTAGTTTACTTGTACTTCCCGTAAATTAAAATATTAAAATCCATCTTTTAGCACCACTTGCATTATATGATGCTAAAATGGTTGAATATTTTTTTTTTCTATTTTGAAATTATTTTTTCTATTAACAATACTTGTTATTTTTTTAATTTTTATATTATTTTTCTATATCACATTATTATTGACAAGTAAACTTAGTTGCATGCATTTTATAAAATTAATTAGAATCATTTAAAAAAAATTATATTATTTTTCTTTAGCACATGGTACCACATTACCATGTAAAAGTTAAATTTAATTGCATGGATTTTTAACACAAACACAAATTTTTTTTTTTAAATAATTCACTTAAATATTTTAAGTCTTATATAATTTTGAAATTTTGAAACAATAGATCACCACTAAAACTTAATTGCATGCGTTTTATAAAATTAATTAGAATCATTTAAAAAAAAATTATATTATTTTTCTTTACCACATGGTACCACATTACCATGTAAAAGTTAAATTTAATTGCATGGATTTTTAACACAAACAAAAAAAAATATTTTGTAAATAATTCACTTTAAATATTTTAAGTCTTATATAATTTTGAAATTTTGAAACAATAGATCACCACTACAAAATATATTTACTCCAAAAGAGCGATTGTTTTAGATTAGTTAATTCTTTTTTATAAAATCTCCAAAATGCATGTGCATTTTAGATGAGTAAACAAAAATTTCATTTTGTCTAAAAATTTTTTGCTCTTTTTCTATATGATTTCAAGGAGGAAAACAAGTTGGACTTAGTACCCATTAATGTGTGTGGTCTAGTGTTTGGAAGCCCTTGTACATGTATATGAAGGATGCGTTCTTCATGCATAGAGAAAATTAGTACCACCTAATCAAGAATGGAAAGTATTTCATCATCAAAGTACACAAAGGTAAATCAAATATCTCATTAGTAAGTTCCAACCAAGCCAAAAAGTTGATTATTTCAAGTAAGACTAGTATGTTTTTCTTTTCTTATGAGAGAATCAGTTGGGCGATGAAACGGTAAGAGTAAAGGCGTCCCTAGAGGGATGTACTGAAAAGAAGAAACAACCACTAGAGGAGTTTCTACAGGAATACAGAGGAGTGTTATAGGAGCCTAAAAGGATTTCACCTAAGAGGGAAGTGGATCATGAGATGCAATTGTTTCCTGACTCCATATTACCCAATATTGGGTTGTATAGTCGACAATCAATTATGGAAGGAGAGGAAGTAAAGAAACACTTGTAATATTTGTTGGACAAGGAAGTAATTCAACCAAACACCACACCTTGTGGGTCACCTGTTATCACAATACCCATGAAGGATGGGACTTGGAAGATTTGTGTTGACTACAAAGATTTGAAAAAAATTACACTCAAGAATTGGTACCCTCTGCCAAAGATCAATGATTTGTTAGATCAATTGCATCAAACCAGGTACTTCACCAAGTTGGATCTCAAATTAGGAGATCACCAAGTACGCATCAGAGAAGAAGACACCTGGATACCACCTTCAAGAAAATGAAAGGTTGTTATGAATGTTTGGTCATGCCATTTGGTTTATGTAATGCACTGTAATATTCCAGATATAAAATAGTATGTAGAACAAAAATAATTAGCTAGAAATGGCAGACGAACAACAATATAACCAGAACAACACCACAATAATACCAAAATGATACTAGAATAACACCATAAAGAGCACTTTAATTACTGAGAGCAATGTTCACTTGCCTCTTCGAGGGGGAAACCTCTAGCAGAGCAGAGCTCTATTACAATAATATCCAAGACAAAACTTCTCATACCCTCAACTCCTATTTATACTAAATATGTCTATCAAAAGAACAATCTAGAGGAAGATCATTCTATAAGCAAAAGGTTCTATTAGGTTTTCTTACATTGGACTTACTCTTCCTTATTGATAGGCCTTATTAATATTGACCTTTATTACATGGAAATATATTATTCTACCTACGTGAGGGGTTAGGTCCCTAACATGTCCCCCCCCCCTAAAAACAACCTTGTCCTCAAGGCTTGAGATGAGGAAATTGTTGCAGAATGGTAGTTGGTTCCCAAGTGTCATCTATTGGAGTTGTATCTGATTGATGATGAGAGGTATCCCTTGTTTCCTTTGTATTTGGAAAATGTTTTCCCACTGTTACAATGCATGGAATGCCATATTTAAATAGGCCAATGAAAATTACTAAGCACCGGTGAAGCCATGGCATGGAAAGCACACCTCTTGTTTTCAAAGCTGATGTCGAGCTTTTCAACATCCATATTCATCTCATGAAGTTTGATTTTCTACTTGGATTCCACTTCAAAAAATGTATTTGGTTGTAGAGGGGTCTTGAAGCAACGGGGTTGTAATAAAAGCATTGAAACTTGTAGTTGAAACAAGAGAAAATAGGGTACCAATAGTTGTATTATTACAACTTGGATTGTTTACAAAATATCATGATTCGCCACATAGACATGCATGCAATCATTTAGGTAAGCACATTTTCTTGGTTTATTGCCATGTTTTGGATCTCCTAAACCCCAGCTTCTAGGAATTTTAATGTTTTCTTCGGTAACATTAGTCTTCCCTAGATACCATTACATTATCTTCCATGGTTTGGTTATGCATTTGAGTTCTTCTTTCCTTGATTACCTCAATTTCTTCTTGCTTCTCACCTACTACTCAATATTGACTCCTTGTATGGACCATCAACCATTTCTACAAATGATTTGTAGCCTCTTCTTCAAAAAACATCAATTTCCAATATGAATCTCGTCACTAAATTTTCTTTCTCTTTCACCTTGGATGCAAGGAGATTTGTCTTGTAACAACTTTTCTTGTTTAGGGATTCTACGTTGGAACCTTGTGTATTCTTGCCCATCCTTACTCTAGGATTTCCTGGGCCTCATTGTATCTCTTATAAAGACTTATTTTGATCTCATGTTCTTATTGATGTTGGTGGTAGCATCTGACATGTATTTCCACACAGGTCTAAGTGTCCAAACATGTGGAAATTGTCCAAAGCCTTTTACCTTGGTAACGTTACTTTAATTAAAGGAATTATTAAAGTAAAGTGATTTTATAAATTAATCGAGTTATTTAAGGAAATGCTAATAGTTAGCATTTAATCTTAGCCATTGATTTCAAGTGAGGTGACAAGTAATCTCAATCGTTAATCACTTTGGAGATTAGGGATACGTTATAAATCAATATTATAAAAGCAAGGATAGGGTAAAGGAGAAGACACGTGACATGAATTGAGGGTTGGATCATGAAGGACTGTGATTCAAGGAGATATTGGATCAGTAGAGAAGGACTTCCATCTAGAGATAGATTACATAACAAAGGAAGTTGCAAGTGGGTTTCAATAGAGAAAAGACGCATGAAAGGAGTGCATCATATCGATCTTTTTGTACAATTGTTGCAGTCATGTATGTGGGTCATAGTGGTGAAATATGCATATACGTGGGTGTGCTTAAGGAAATATGTGTACACATGGAAAAGCGTGAAAATTTGGGTCGTACAACATATCATACTTTTTTAGGTTTTCCTGTAGTTTATTTCTCTGAGTGGGCCATTATCCCTACTATGGGAGCCTTGATTTTATCATAATAAAAACATCTCATTATTGGTTTTCTCTCAGGTTTTTTTCTAGCGGTATCTACCCAAAAATATTGGTGTTTATGTGTGCATGATTTTCTTTCCAGTTTTTCTTCTGCTATCTTTATTTTAGTTGAATATTCCAACAATGTATTTTTGTTTTATGAGTTGGTAATATGATTTGCAGCAAGAAAGTAACTAGATAACAAGATACATAGGATTGGAGAATCAGGTTTTCAACAGTTATCTTCCATATTTTCGTGTAGATGCTTTTAACACCTGTAATGTACACTTTTATTTTTCTTCTTTTTCAATTTTTGCGGAGAGGATTTTAGAAATGCCAATGTTAAATTATATCAACATACTTTTTGTGTCCCATAGGACAATATTGGTCAGCATCGAACATTACTATTAAATTTAATTTTAAATTTAAATCATTCAACAAATTAGCATGTATTTTATCTGCAAGCATTAGTTTGTTAGTGTTATTCGGTGAGTCTGTTGCAAGTTATTGGATGATTTGAATGACATTATTGGATGATTTGACTACATGCCACTGTTGACTTCATTGGATGAGGTTACCAGTATCCATTTTATGAGTTTTCTGATGTTATTACATGAGACGACCATTTGTCATTCCATGAATTAAATGACATAATTGTAGTAATAATCCTCTTCTCAATTGATTCTCCAACATCGTGGAATCACGATCTTAACTTCCTTTATACTACCTCCAATTTTTCTCCCTAATATCTTCAGTTTTTTACACAATTTTCATCATTTTATTATAGTTGGACCAATTTTTAGTTTCCAATGTCCCAAAAGGATTGAGAAAAGGGGATAACTATGTGAAAATTATATCTTTTATGCTAGGATAATTCATGTAGGGATGTATATCTTAGGATTTTTCAATTGAAGTTAGCATGGAATAAATGTACTAGGAGTTTAAATGAAAGTATCTCTCTCTCCCCTTAGGAAAAATTGGAGTCCCATTGACCCAGTTTTGTGGTCATGTGTTGGAAATTAATAAAATTATCTTATCTTATCTTGTATTACCCTCACCCCTTGGGAAAAATGTGTTGTCTAGTATATGAAAGTTATTGGCAGAATATGTACTTTCTTTATTCTCAATAATTCAGGAAACAACCACTGAAATATGCTTGTGTATCTTTAGTTACAATTTTGGGACTGGTCTAGTAACCTAAATTCACCTAGCCATAATTTCATTGTCATTAAAACAAATCTAGAGAATCATACATCATTGGAGAGGTAAATATCTCTAGGTTTCAATAGAGTCATGCGTTTCAAATGTCTCTTTGTCATGGCTGCATCAAAATCACAATTTCTCATTGTTTTTCAAAACTTTTCTTTTTGGAAGCATCTGTATTCTAACTTTCATAATCCAAGATTTACAAAATTGGAGTTAAAAAATACACCAAATAAAGTGTATATTCTCTTAACTTAAACAATTATTTTCTTTGTCTGAGTAGTGATTGAAATACCACATTGCATGTGTGTGTTTCAAATGGGCTACAAAATCATTTAATCCAACTAGGTTTTTTCAAACACAAGGAGTCAAATAACCTTGAATTGCAACATATCTTGGAATGCTAGCTCAAGAAGCCACACAAAAATATTGTCAAGAAGTACTCTAAACACACTTTTGTCCCATTGAAAATATTGTTGTCCAAAAACCTATGTGTTGTAGATTGGTTATGTATTGATCCTTTCATAGGATACCAATACACCAAGAAGATAGACCTACATAGAAAAAGTAAACATCATGACCAACATATAAAAGGGTAGATCAACAAAAAAATGCAGGGTATCCATAACAATGGAAACTAGAAACTACACAGGAACTTTTGCACTAGGATTCACTTGCAATAATCAACCTCATGAATAAACATGGTATGTTAGAATTAGTGCATGGTAAAGTTGGGAAAGGACATTCTCTTTATAGAGTAGTGGCTACATTTTGGTGCATTAATCAATGTAGCTTGAAATTTTCTTAACTTTTGCACTAGGATTCACCTGCAACAAATAACCTCATCAATAAACATGGTATGTTAGGATTAGTGCATGGAAAATTTGGGAAAGGAGATTATCTTTATAGATTAGTGGCTACTTTTTGGTGCATTAATCAATGTAGCATGGAAGTTTCTTTAAAAGGTTTTTTATGGCATGCGATGATCTCAAATAATTGCTTCCCAATATCTACATTTGCATCAAGTGGTGTTACAAACAAAAGTAATTTCCAAATACTTATTGGAGATCCATGTGATACAGAAAAAATATGTGCCACAATGACCAAACTTTGGCTTAGCATTGCAACAAATTTAACAGATTTCATAATGGCTATGTAGTAGAACTCATTGGCTAATTTGCAATAATAGTAGATAGGATGCAACATTTTTTTTTGTCTCTTTTATATTTGAATTTAATGACCACTATTTAAGGGAAAATTTCATGTAAACAATTAACTTCCACAATTTGGTACAATAGTTATGTAGCTTCCAATTTTTTTACTTGGAATATAAATTTTATCTTTACATGTAATGGACAATATTCATTTGGATGTTACAATAAAACTACATAAGCATGTATGTTGTCATGAGTGCATGTTAAAGTTTGTACATGAAAATAAAGCACAAAATAATAGCTATATACAAGATTTTGAGTATAGGGGACTTCCTCATAGACAAAGGATTCTTGGGATATATTCACAGTAACTTTTGTAGAGTAAATTAGGGGTGGTAGGTGCAAGGGGGATCTTATTTGATTTTAATGGAAATCATGAAGTAAGATCCGTTTGGAGATTTGAAGAAGTTATCAACAATCATGTGGAGGTTTTATCCCTTTACCAAGGCATTTGAATATTAGATACAAGAAGTATTAGGAGTCTCTCAGTAATACAAGATCAAAAAATCATTTTTAGGCAGATGCATCTTCACTCAACACCCAAGGATTGCATTCTATCTAGGATCATCCTAAGAATTCAAAGAGAAGCAAAGAAATTTCACTTGGTAGTATACTACCATGTTTTAAGGGTTCTCAACAAAAAACAAATAATGTGGTGAATGATGCTAAGTTTTTAAGTGATGGAACAATGAGAACAAAACACGAGACTATTTCTCTATTCGATATTCCATAGAACTTTGGTCTTAAGTCATTCTTAGGATGCATACTTACTATAGTAACAGGGGACACATTCCAAGCTGAGTGGTGGCACTTTTTCATTCCAAAATGATGGGTAATTACTTTCCATGGACATCAAGGACCACCATCCATGCTTCACATGATGGCCAAGCAGGCTCGTAAATTGTTTACTACAATTCAAGATGCACAAGTGGGATAAATAAAAACCATAGTCTGAGCTACCTCATTCTAAAATGTTATTGGTTTAGAGGGGTGTTTGGTTCTAGGGGTCTCTATCAATTATTTTGGGCTTATTTTAAGTGGGTTGTTCCCTTGGTTCTCCAAGGAAGGTGCACCCAAAGTAGGGGACCATTTTCCAGGGGCCATGTTTCACTCCAATCTATTTTTTTATGTCTTCACTTAGTGGAAAAGCCAAACAATCTACGTGAATGGTGAATCACAATCATTCTAGATGTTGCTTTTTGTGTGAGTTGTAAGAGTTACAATAGGTGCCAAGGAGCAATGAAATACTACTTGTAGATAATTAGGTAGTCATATCTCAATTGAACAATAAAATCACTAATCATATTGAAGCTCAGAACACCAAGTATGAATAAATTCTTGAGACTATTATTTTCCAGGGCAAACAAATCAAGAAGCTTGTTGTTGAAAATAACATGTTCTATCAATTGGTATTGGTCCCCAAGTGTTTAGTGTCTGTAACATATCATCCAAAAATTTCAATTGGGTTGATCCCAATCACATCTAGGGATGAAGAAACTGTGCCTGACATCCAAAACGGGACATCCGTTAGAGGATGTGCCTGACTGTTACAGGCACGATGTCCTACTCAGTTGTGGGTCACGAGTGCTTCTAGGTACATGCATACGTTACAGGGGCATTGAAGATATAATTATATTTGAATTACATAAGCCCATATTGACTTCAAACTACTTAGAGGTTAGACTGATTGCAAGGATACCACCATCTATTCTGGAAGAATTTGATATAAAGGAAGACATGGTTTTTGGAAGTTTAATGTTTGATTTTGAAGGAACTAGGGATTTGGTGTGCATCACTAATGGGCATGCTAATGAGGTGCTTGTTTATAATTTAAGTGAAAATATATGGAGATGGCTTCAGAGATGTCCAATGGATAAACCATGGCTTTATGTTCCATATGTTTTTGCATTTGAACGATATAAAAGTTGAATAAATCAATTATTTTCTTGTTATTATTACGAGTTCAATATTTTTAATATATTATTAATTCATATTAGTGAGTAAGTGTATTTACTCCTTTCATTAAAATTTAGTGTGAAAATTCAAATTTACTACCGTGTTAAAAGTTATTTTACATTTTAGAAATTAAAATAGTTATTTGATTTTGTAAATATTTTTAAGTTTTAATAATATTTAATTTTAAGGTAAACAATTTTAATAATATTTTTAATATATTATTAATTCATATTATTGAGTAAGTATATTTATTCCTTTCATTAAAATTTAGTGTGAAAATTCAAATTTACTACTGTGTTAAAAGTTATTTATCATTTTAGAAATTAAAATAGTTATTTGATTTTGTAATTATTTTTAAGTTTTAATAATATTTAATTTTAAGGTAAACCATTTTAATATTTGAACAATTTAACAAATTAATAAATTTAGAAGATATTGTTACTCTAAAAGTGTATAATATCAAATGATCTCTATCACCTTATTGAGAGGTTGATATTCCTAATTAAATTAGCATGGTAAGTGGAATTCATATGTACAAGTTAAATACTTAAATTAGTTATTCAATTCCATAATTATTTTAGTTGACTTGTACTTCCATTAAAATATTAGCACCACTTGCATTATATGATGCTAAAATGGTTGAATATTTCATTTTTCTATTTTGATATTATTTTTTCTATTATCACTTGTCATTTTTTTATTTTTATATTATTTTTTTATATCACATTGCTATTGACAAGTAAACTTAGTTGCATGGATTTTCATATTAATTTTCTTGTATGGCATGCTATATACAATTTCATAGAATTATTTTTGAAATAATTTCAATCCTTTGAAAAAAAAATTTATTATTTTTCTTGGCCACATTACCATGTAAAAGTTAAAATTAATTGCATGGATTTTCAATACAAACACAACAAATTATTTTGTAAATAATTCACTTAAATATTTTAAGTCTTATATAATTTTGAAACAATAGATCACCACTACAAAATTATTATTGAAAACTAGTTTTACAAAAATATATTTTATAATTCACTTGGGATAGAGTATTTTAAAAATATATTTTGTAAATAATTTACTTAAATATTTTAAGTCTTATATAATTTTGAAAAATATATTTACTCCAAAATGAGTGCATGTTTTATATTAGTTAAAATTATTATAAAATTTCCAAAATGCACCTTCTGCATTTTAGATGAGTAAATAAAAATCCAATTTCGCCTAAAAATCTTTTTCTCTTCTTCTATATGCTTCCAAAGAGGGAAATAAGTTGGACTTAGTACCCCTTAATGTATGTGGTGTAGTGTTTGGAATCCCTTGTACATGTATATGAATGATGTGTTCTTCATGCAGAGAGAAAACCAATACCACTTGATCAAGGATGGAATGTTTTTCATCATCAATGCAGACAAAGGTAAACCAAATATCTCATTAGTAAGTTCCAACCAAGCAAAAAAGTTGATTATTTCAAGTAAGACTTGTATGTTTTTCTTTTCTTATGAGAGAATGAGTTGGGCGATGAATCGGTAAGAGTAAATACATCCCTAGAGGGATGTACTGAAAAGAAGAAACAACAACTAGAGGAGTTGCTACAAGCATAGAGAGGAGTGTTATAGGAGCCTAAATGGATTTCACCTAAGAGGGAAGTGGATCATGAGATGAAATTGTTTCCTAAATCCCCATTACCCAATATTGGATTGTACAGTCGACAATCAATTATGGAAGGAGAGGAAGTAAAGAAACAATTGCAATATTTGTTGGACAAGGGAGTAATTCAACCAAGCACCACACCTTGTGGGTCACCTATTATCACAATACCCAAGAAGGATGGGACTTGGCAGATGTGTGTTGACTACAAATATTTGAACAAAATTACACTCAAGAATTGGTACCCTTTTCCCAAGATCAATGATTTTTTAGACCAACTGCATCATGTCAGGTACTTCACCAAGTTGGATCTCAAATCAAGATATCACCAAGTACGCGTCAGAGAAGAAGACACCTGGAATACCACCTTCAAGAAAAGGAAAGGTTTTTATGAATGGTTGGTCATGCCATTTGGTTTATGTAATGCACTGTAATATTCTGGATATAAAATAGTATGCAGAACATAAATAATTAGTGAAAAATAGTAGACGAACAACAATATAACCAAAACAACACCACAATAATACCAAAATGATACCATAATAACACCGGAAAGAGAAATTTGATTACTGAGAGCAATGTTCACTTGCCTCTTCGAGGGGGCAATCTTCGGCAGAGTAGAGCTCTATTACAATAATATCCAAGATAAAACTTATCATACCCTCGACTCCTATTTATACTAAATATGTCTATCAAAAGAACTTTATTACTAGGCCTTATTAATATTGACCTTTATTACATGGAAATATATTATTCTACCTACATGAGAGGTTAGGTGCCTAACATGTCCCCCCCCTTAAAAACAACCTTGTCCTCAAGGCTTGAGATGAGGAAATTGCTGCAGAATGGTAGTTGGTTCCCAAGTGGCATTTGCTGGAGTTGTATCTTTCCACTGGACTAACACTTCCTTTATGGTTCGATGACGCAGACGACGCTCACACTGGACCAAAACTGCTTGTGGTTGTAGCCAAATTTAGCCTTCTTCGTCCAACTCGGGAAGGTTGATTTGAGTTTGGCACTTAGTTCAAATAACCTTCTTTAAGAAAGAAACGTGAAAAACAAGATGGAGCTTAGACTGACTGGGCAAATCTAACTAATAGGCCACCTGTCCCACACGCTTGAGAACAATATAGGACCATAAAATTTGGGCACCAGTTTTTGGGAATGGTCAGCCTCGAGGGGATTTTTCTTGTAAGGTTGCAGTCGAAGAAACACATGATCCCCTTCTTTAAATTGGCGTTCAGAGTGACAACGATCTTCTTGTTGCTTCATGCGATTCTGGGCCATGACCAAATTCTCTTTGAGGGTACGAAGAATAGCCTCTCGAACTATAAGATTTTGGTCAACCGCCTGGACCTTCGAGACACCTGGAAAATATGAGAGAATTGAAGGTGGATTTTGTCCATATACCACTTCAAAAGGATTCATGCGGGTAGTTGTATGGTAAGAAGTGTTGTACCACCATTCAACTAGTGGTAACCATTGAGCCCACTTATTTTTCCTTTCTGATGCAAAACACCTCAAATAGGTTTCCAAACACTTGCTGACAACTTCAGTTTGATCATCAGTCCAGGGATGATAAGTTGTGCTTAGATGCAATTGGGTGCCTTGGATCTTAAACAGTTCTTGCCAAAAATTGTTGGTGAAAGTTGGGTCACGATCAGAAACAATAGAATGTGGCATGCCATGAATCTTGAAGACCTGATCCATGAAAAGTTGAGCCACAGTGGATGTTGTAAATGGGTGTTGAAGAGCACATAAATGAGCATACTTGGAAATATGATAAACTACCACCATGATGACTGATTTATTGCCCAATTTTGGTAAGCCTACAATAAAATCCATAGAGATATCCCGCCAAATAGCAGGTGGAATCGGAAGCGGTTGTAGTGTACCAGGAGATTTGACTGTTTCACCCTTGTTGCATTGACACACATCACATTCAGACACAAAATTATGAATGTCCTGTTTCATACCATCCAAGAAAAAAGAACGTTTGATTTGGTCATAGGTTTTGGTAAACCCGGAGTGCCCAGTGGTGGGTGTAGCATGAAGCTCAAAAAGTACCATGGATTTAAGTTTTGATTGTTTACTTAAATACAAACGACCTTTGTATCGAAGATCATAATTGAGCCAAGAGTACCCTAGGGAGACTGAAGAATTGGATTGCAATTGTTGTATCAAATGCGAACTTTTGGGATTGTGTAGCCATTCCTGGCGAATAACTTGGAGCCAATCTGGTACAATGAAGGAGAGAGAAAAAAGGTACCCTTCATCTTCATATTTTATGGAAAGTGCATCAACAACCACATTGTCTTTTCCTTTCTTGTAAATGATCTCATAATCATATCCAAAGAGCTTAGTCACCCATTTTTGTTGCTCTGGGGAGGAAAGACGTTCCAAAAAATACTTGAGGCTTTGATGATTTGTCTTAATTTGGAAGCGTTTCCCCAATAGATAAGGGCGCCAAATATCCACGACATACAGAATAGCCAAAATTTCATTTTCATATATTGATTTTCCCAAATTTCGATCTGAGAGTTGTTTGTTGGTAAAGGCCAAAGGCCAACCCTCTTGCATAAGGATGGTGCCAATTCCTTTCCCATAAGCATCACATTCCAGGACAAAGGTCTTTGTGAAATCAGGAAGGGCCAAGACTGGAGTGGTGCACATGGCCATCTTCAAGGTTTGAAAAGTTTGGGCAACTAATGGAGTCCAAGTGAAAGAATTCTTTTTAAGGAGAGCAGTGAGAGGTGTCGCAATATTTCCATAATTCTTAACAAAATTGTGATAATAACCTGTTAAACCCATAAATCCACTCAAGCTTTTGAGAGTCTTTGGGTGAGGCCAATCTTGCATAGCTTCAATCTTTTTAGGATCCACCTAGATACCAGCCTTGCTAAAAGCATGACCCAAGTACTCGACTTCTGTGGTGCCAAAAGCACATTTAGATTGTTTGAGGAAATGTTAGTGCTGAGAGAGTAGATGGATAACTCGATCCACATGAGCAAGATGGGTCGTCTAGGTTTTACTATAGATGAGGATATCATCAAAGAAAACTAAGACAAAATGACGGAAGACATGATTCATGAGGATTTGGAAAGTGGATGGAGAATTACACAAGCCAAAGGGAATGACCAAAAACTCATAGTGGCCCTCATGAGTTCTAAATGTAGTCTTAGGAAATTTTGCCTCTTTCATACAGATCTGGTGGTATCTAGAACGAAGATCAAGTTTAGTAAAGAACTGGGTGCCACTCAATTCATCCAAGAGGTCATCAATGACAGGAATGGGAAATTTGTCTTTAATGGTGAGTTTGTTGAGGGTGCAAAAGTCAGGACACATGTGCCAATAACCTTCTTTATTAAATACCATGACCACATGAGAAGGGTAGGGGCTCGTACTAGGGTGGATAACACCTTCGTTGAGCAGTTCTTGAAATTTTTTCTCAATTTCATTTTTTTGAGAAAAGGGGTGACGATAGGGACGAATATTGGGAGGAAGGATTTCTGGGACAAGGGGAATGGAATGATCATGAACACCAGGGGAAGGAGGGAGTCCCTGGGGAGTGGAAAAAACCACTTGATGTTTAGAGAGGATGGATTGGAGGTCCTGCGACACAGAGGGTGTCTTAGTTGCTTGTATGGCATGGAGTTGGGAAATAATGTCAAAATGACCTTTTTTGAGCAGCTTTTCCATGCGATGGGAACTGATGATCTCTAGGGAACTGATGGTGATGCCTTGGAACTTATACTGTTGGACCTCCTGTTCGAATTGCATGGTTAATTCCTTAAAATCCATGAGAATGGGACCCAAAGTCCTTAGCCATTCTTCACCCAACACAATGTCACAACTTCCCATGTCGATAGCAAACATATTACATTTCAGGTGGTATTAACCAATTTGGAGATACACATTTTCACAACGCCCTCCACATTTGATGGACCCGCCATTGGCAATCGTGATTTGAAAAATATTGACGACACATATATATCAATTAGTTTCTTGGGCAATGCGGCGATGAATAAAATTATGGGTGCTTCCACTATCAATAAGAATGATGACCTTCCTATGCTTAATGTAACCAATTATCTTGAGGGTTTGGGGAACAAAGAAGCCAGTGAGATCATTTAGGGAAATGATCGGTTCTACTTTGGGAGGGTTTGAGGGAGGGGTCATGTCAGTGGGTTTAGGTGACATGGACACAAGGGGAGCCTTAACATCCTCTTCTAAAACATACTCCGAGATGGCCATAAAAATATTTTGTTCCTTACACTTGTGCCCATGAAAATATTTGTCATCACAATTATAACAAGGCCTTTGAGTTGGTATTCATCCATTTTGTCCCTAGTCAATTTTTGGATCTTTAGTGGAGTAGAAGGGGGGGTGGGAGTGATTGGTTTAGTGCGAGGAATAAAGGAGGGTTTTCAGTTTTGAGAAGAGACAACCTGTTGTGCTTCCTTAGCTCTTTTAATAACGTCCACCCAACTCTAAGGCCGAGCCATGAAGACATGGGCACGAATCCTATCCTTGAGGCCACTGATAAAACATTCTCAGAAAAAAGCATCAGACATGCCCTCTATACAAAAACCTAGTCGCTCAAAAGAAACTATAAAGTCTTCCACTATGCCAGATTGTTTCAACTTTTTCAAACGACCTAAATGGTTGGTGTCGGTGTCAAAGAGTTTATAAATATCTGCCACAAAGTGTGTCCAAGCCACATACCCTTGGTGGGCATTTTTTCTCCATTGCCACCATTGCCAACGTTCTTGATCTAGATGGAGAACACCATACCGGAGTTTGGCCAACTCATCCGTAATGCCATACAAAGAGAAATAATTTTCCATTTGAGTTACCCATCCAATGGGATGAGAGCCATCAAATTTTGTCACATCCACACACGTAAAGCGTAGGTCACGCTGAAAGTGATGGGGTTGAAAATTCTAGGAATGAGAGGAAGTTTCACCTTCGGTATGCAAAGGTGGGTCAGATGAGGGAAGATCTGCAGGGATATGCAGCTTGGCACAGATCATCGTAGTGACAGATTCAAGATGGGTAGCAATGTCTTGTTTGAGGTCTTGTTTTAGTGCCTCGATTGTGGCGGTGATGGAGGAATGTATGTTTTTATTGATGGTGGCAATATTGGCACTTAGTTGTCTCACTTCTTGTTGGGTTTCTATCAAATTAGAGTGTTTGGAAGCCCTTGTACATGTATATGAAGGATCTGTTCTTCATGTAGAGATAAAACCAGTACCACTTATAGGCCACTTGTCCCACATGCTTGAGGTTGCTCATATTTTCTCTATCCTTTTTTTCTGGGGGCTATGGCTGCCCTTGCTCCGCTTCTGCTATGAGGGGTTCCCAGACCCAAACTAACTCGTCTTTTGTTTAAGTTTCTTCTCGATTTTGACATCATATTAATAGGCTGCGCCCAAGGACGAGATGTCCAAAAACTCTATTTCTATCTGGATGTATCTATGCAGGCCGACGTGGTACTTGAGCACCATATGTTTCTTATAATATTTGATACCCAACTTGGTGCGGAAGGTATGGAATACATTGGTAAACTCTGGGATTGTTTGGTCTCTTTCCTGCCGCAGTGTGGTCCATCGTGTATACAAGTCGTCATAACTTCTAACAGGTTAGTATTGTTCCTTAATAACATCCCTGAAGGAATCCCAAGTGGGTGCAACTATAAATAATGTGGATCCTTCTGTTTCATTTTTCTCACAGAAAGTCTCTCACCAATCTTTGACATGGGGGACGACCTTGAGGAGTGCAAATATAATCTTTTCTCTATCAGAAAAGTTGTGGACAAAAAAATACCCTTCTAGAAGGTTTAACCATTTATCTACAACATTTGCATCTATTTGACCTTCAAATATAGGAATATATTTATTTTATTTTACCTTGAAGGGGGTGGAGCTTCCGCTTGAGGTGGATGCGTCACTTGTCAACAACCGTCGAAGGATTTGTGCGAATATGTCCATCATCTCGTTCCTTTGTCGCTCAAGGGATTCCTCGAGAAACATTTTGAAAGGATATTATGTCCCGTAATCTTTATTTTCACCCGCCATGGGCGGTCTCTTGGGTGTGCGATAGAAGTTGTCCTCAAGAGAAACAAGCTTGAGACCCAACTCTCTATACCCTAACCATGTCGGGGGCATGCATTAAAAAACGACAAGGAGAAAACCTCTGATACCACTGATCCAAATTTATGAGCGGAACGATATTAAACCACATATTTATAATGTTAACAGAGAGACACAGTGAAAAACAACATATATACAATAAAACTTGACTTCTATTAAATAAGAAATATGTTGAAAACTGAAAACAAGCTTGCTAGAATGGTGGCAGCTTAACTTTGAGAAGAGATGTAACGGCTACGCTCATTCGCAAGAAGATGAGTACAATGAGACTTTGAAGGAATTTTTACAATAAAAATGAATTCCAAAACCATAGACATCCAAAAACCTAACCCAAGGAGATGAAGCACCAAAACTCATGTGGGCCCCGTTGGGGTAAGTTAGTACATTAACTTCTTGAGGTCGTAACTTTTGCATACGATCTTTGTTTAGGGCACACGATAGCTCGTTGGATAGGTATTGATGAGGATATTCATTTGGGGGGATCATAAGAGCCCCTGAATATCATTGAGGTTCCCAAAAGTGAAAAAACGTTGTTTAGGCCCTCAAACTGGCCCCAGAAGTTAAAAACTGCTAAAAATAGTAAATTGCCAAAATCGCCAGAAAATTGTTTTGAGCCAGTTGCAAAAGGTGGGTGGCCACCGATATCCACTTGGATCACCTCTTCCAAAGATAAATGATTTGTTATACCATCTGCATCATTCCAGGCACTTCACCAATTTGGATCTCAAATTAGGATATCACCAAGTACGCGTCAGAGAAGAAGACACCTGGAAGACCACCTTCAAGGAAAGACAAGGTTTTCATGAATGGTTGATCATGTAATTTGGTTTATGTAATGCACCAACTACATTTATGAGACTAATGAATGATTCTTTGTGCCCATATTTAGATTCATTTGTTATAGTTTATTTGGATGATATATTGGCTTATAGTTCTTTGTCTAACCTCAAGAAATGTGAGTTTTCTCAACAATCATTGATGTATTTGGGCTATGTGATCGATGGAGAGGAAATCAAGTTATATCCTGTAAATTTGGAGGCCATCATAAAATGGTTAGTTCCTACTAATGTCACAAAATTTAGGATCTTTGTTGGGGAAACACATCACCTATGAAAGTTCATGGCATATTCTTCAGTGGTATCAACATCAATCCATGCCATAATATCTAGTGTCAAGAGTTTCCAATGGGGAAAGACTCAACAAAAATATTTTGATGAAATAAAATGAAAGAAAATTCAATCACTAGTTCTTGCATTTCCTAACTTCCAAAATCCCTTTGAAGTGAAGACAATTGCAAGTGGTTATGTTATGGGAGTAGTTTTGATGCAAGGAGGTAAGATAATATTCTAGCATTTTGAGATGTTTCACAGGGGAGTTTTTAACTACCCTACATATGATAAGGAACTATATGCACTGGTTCAAAATATTAAGAAGTGTAAGAATTGTTTGATGGGCATGGAAATCATTATACATACTTATCACTATCCACTACAATACTTGTAGGCCCAGAGTAAGCTACAACAAACCAGACATTACAAGTGGATGAGTTTTTTGAAACAATTTCATCTATTCATCAAGTATAATAAAGGATGAAATAATAAGTTGGTGGACATGCTTTCAAGGCCACCCACATACAAGATTATAACTTTTGGAACTCTTATGCACATGGAGACTTTTACCCATGATGCATACACTGAGGCATACACAAAAGATGAGGACTTTAAAGAGGTGCTTCAACAACTATAGAGACAAATTATTCTAGAATAAGGTGATGATAAGGATGACTATCATCTCCAAAATGGGTTTCTCTACAAGCTAAATAAACTCGATGTTCCTAAAGGTGAAATATTGAATCTTATCAGAGAGGCCCACACCCTAAAGGTTGGAGGACATGTTGGTGTTTGGAATACAGTTTCTAACTTGCAAAGGTATGTGCACTGGCTCATAATGCAAGAAGATGTACCTCGGTATATTAGAGGATGCATTCCTTGTTGTACCAACAAGCCTGGTAATAGAAAGAAAGGTATATACCATACATTACCTATACCCACTCGAAGTTGGGAAATAATTTCCATGGATTTTGTGGGTGGCCTATCAAAAACTTAGAAGTCACATGACTATATTTTTATGGTAGTTGATAGGTTCAACAATATGTGCATTCTTATGCCTTGCAAAAAGACCATCAAAAGGACAAGAAACAACAAACATGTTCTTTGAACACATCTGGGTGTACTTTTAGATACCAAGGAGCATCATCTCAAAAAGGGACACTGAATTTCTTAGTGCCTTTTCGACTAAACTTTGGGAGAAGGTGGACAAAACGTTGAAGAGATATATAACATTCCAAATTTCCATCCACATATAGATGGGAAGATTGAATAAGTCAACAAGACTTTTTGGTGCAACTTTTGAGGGTTACAATTAGAAGCATTCGAAGAATTTGGATGAAAATCTGACCTATTTTCAACACTTTTATAACAGAATAGTCCACACTTCTACTGGTAAGTCCCCTTTTGAAGCTTTCTTTCGGTATTTTCCACCTTCCCACTTGGATATTGTTTATAGACAAGAAGGAGGAGTGAGGAAAAACATCACAAGAGAAGCATTGAGAGAAGAGAGATTCATTGAAAACATTAGATAGACCCATTTTCAAGTACAAGAGATGCTAAAGAAGTCATGGGAAAAGTATAAGTCCAGACATGATCAACATAGAATTGAGAAGTCATTCAAAGTGGGAGACAGAGTTTGGCTATATCTAAACAAGGAGAGACTATAGGGTCATAGTAAGAAGACCAAATCTATGTAGTGTGGCCCTTTTGAGGTATTGGAGAAGGTGGGAGAAAACTCCTATGTACTCATTCTACCCTCATACATGCACATTTAATCAATAGAGAATGTGGATATTTTGAAACTCTATGAGCCTTCCATGTTGGATCAAGAGGTGGAACCAACAAAATAAAACCTCAAAACACGACTAAGCCAAGTTACATTTATGTCTTTCCACTGTAGGGAGGAAGACTTATTCAAAACTCTAGGTAGTTGAGCCACTACTTGTGAGATTAATGGAAACTACTAACTCCCTCCTCAAAATTTGTATCATGCTCGATGATCGAATTTAAATATATCCAATGATCTTGTAAAATGGGTGGTGTGATATTCATGATCACTTTAACTACTATGAATTCACAACCTTAACTTTATTTTTTTCCAAGGGCCCAAAATCTCTAAGGACAATCTCCCCACCACCTAATTTTGGGTAAATAATTTAATAATTTGATTAAAATTTGGTGCTTTAAATATTTGCAAAAGATACAAAACTCCATAGGTAAGCTCCACTTTCGGTTTAAGGAAACAGAAAAATGGCATATCCCTACATATTATGCATTTGTGTCAAGATGGAATTGTATAAAGGTATTTTGGTATACATAAATTGGGTGGCTTTAAACTATGTTTGGACACAACCCTTGGACTACAAATAGGTTTCCTTTCATTGCAAATCATCCTCCAAATTAAGGCATATTGGAGTCCAATGTTCCTTAAGAAGTAAGGATCACTACCAACTCAAAGGAAATAATACTAAGGTCTCCTAGTGGAAGAGTTCATAACATAATCTCCATCTCATATCCAAATAAATCTCCTCAGAAGAACTATTAATGGCACCCCAATTCGTTGCAACAAGCAAAGAATAAATCATTTGAATATCAAAATTGGATGTATTATCCATCAAGGAACTCTTAGTGGTCTTCTACCCTTAAGTGGAGTGATAGGCTCCCACCCTCACATCGTACATGACACCCTCCAAGTCTACAAGTCTCTTTAGCAAAACATATAGAGAAAGAGGCCCCGAAAGAGGAAGAAGTTGTCATTAATGAAGCATTGGAAGTTGCCCATGACGAAGAAGGAGACTCTCCTAGCCTATAAGAACCAACTATTCCATTTGAGAATAATCTCGAAAAATGGATCACAATTGGCAAGAAGAAGGTTTAAAAGCTTATATGACAAATCCTAACTTACATGATGAGGAAACACTAAAACATCGACTTTAGATGTATCACTTTTTTGTTTTATTAAATAATCGGTTTATAAAAATTTAATGTACCCACTCTATGGGAAGTAGAGAATTTTGAATATTTTATCTTTTGTAACACCTCCTCCATTGGTCGCTAGGAGAGAGATTGCAATTCAAAATTAGGAAGAACTAAATTATCTTTATAGTAATTCATTTTAAGTGTGTAACGTGACTATCGTTTACTTAATTCAACATGTATTTTTTTTTTAAATTGATATATATTAACAAGTTAAACCTTAAAATTGCATGATTATTCCTTTTCAATTATCAATATTAATTTTTATAAAAGAATAAAAAAATTGCTCAAAATTATATTATATTATTTATAAGTGAATTAAACTCTATTATATCTTCATAGACTTTATCAATGAAATCGATGGGTGCAAGAGGTCTCATACACCAATTTAGTGTTTGGCTTGGCCATAACCTTGAAAATAGATTATTATTATTATTATTATATTATCTATAAGCAATAGGGGAGGCAGGTGCGGGTGGTTCTCTATGAACCCGAAGGAAAACGAGTATTAAATTACTACTGGAATATTGGGAAAGACACCAACAATAAAGCAAAGGCATATGTATTACTTAAAGGACTCCAACTAGCAAAGCTCCGACAAATTTCCACCCTAAATGTTATAGGAGATTCCAAGACAATCATAAGGATGATGATCCAGGGAACCGAGCCAAAAAAATTGAGCCTAAAAAGAATTATAGATAGAATTCGTGTAGACTCAAGGACCCTCAAGCCAAAATTATTTCACGTTTTGAGAGAAAATAACACGACAACAGACAAATTGGCGAACGAGGCCATAGGGAGACCTCCTGGAATCTTAGGGGTGGAGGGTATTGAATTCTTAGCCCCACTATTCTAATGCTTGGACACATGATCAAGAGCCAACATGCAAAGGCTAAAGGAGGAGCCACTTGGAGCTCCAGTGTGAGAGGCGAAAGGTGGAGGAAACAAGTGGTAGGTGTAAAGTCGATGACTCATTGGCCAAGAACAATTTGGGTTGACAATATATATGACGACCTCATTATGGATTCAGGTGGTCAGTCTAACCGTTCAGTTGAGCTCGTGGGTAATCAAAGGTCGAAGGCTCAGATGCAGATGGATCGTGCGTGTAGTAGTCCATACACAAAGACGATTAGCTAGGATGACGTTAGGTTCAGTCTTAGGCTTGTAGATGTGAAGGCTCCAAGAACATCACACTAGGTAGAGTTTGTGACTTATCTGCTTGACACGAATTTGGCATTGATCGTCACATGGGGAGATCTATCTCAGTGTTCATCCTTGCTGGGGAGAATTTTATATGTGTCTTTGGTAATCCATTCTCACCCTACACTCCCTCTGAATTGCATAGTTTGTCTAGTGTTTTTTGTTTCTCAGAGAATTTCTACTCAGAGACTTCGAGCTCCCCCTCGATATTCCTTGTCTCGTCCATCGCCTCTCCCTTCGCCTTCTCATTGCTTCGCCCAAGTCTTTTCTCTGTGACCTTTGCTAGAACCTTCTCCTTCCAAAAAAGTTTCCCAATTCACAGGAAGCCCAATTCTCTACAACATTGTGTCCCCTCTCACAGCATGGAAAATATCCAGAGGAATCAAAGCGCACCAGAGATCATGCACTTGTAGGGTGTCAAGGGTTTACTAGTTGGTTCTGTTCAGTCGGACCTGAGACAGAATGTGTAGTATGCCAAAGGATGTGAATTCATATGGGAGCACTCAACTCCACTTTAACCTTTGAACTTGAGACCCTCTCTCAACACAGACATCTAATTGAAAGGCTGCAAGATGAAATTTATGCTCAAAGGAGTCAAATTGAAGAGAAACACAATAGTTTGGAGATAATACAGAGTCGATTGGATCAGATGGAAAGAAATCATCAACAACCCAGTACACCAGCGAGCACCTAGGGAACCTCCACGAATGTAACTTCAACCACAGTCAACCAAATCCCGGACCTCAACTAGCCCTGTCCAGATTCAATTTGGGAGAAACATGGACATTTGAAGATCAAAATGGAACCGGGTAGCTGAATTTTTTTAAAATTCAAATGCCATGTTTTGTTTTACGTTATATATAAACAAAGTTTTCTATAGATTATATTCCTTGAAATACAATAGATGTGGTATAAATAGAAAAGGTGGAAACTCAATGATCACAAATTTTGTATTACCATTTCCAAGCTTCAAAGCTTCTATTTCTCAAAGGTCTCTCGTGACCATTTTTTTGTATTACAATAGATTTATCCACACTTTTTAATATATATTTTCTAGTTCTTATTAAAAAAAAATATTATCTATAAGAAAAATAAACTCTTAAAAATTAAAGATTTATATGAGTAAATAAGCTTTATAAATAAGTTTTTTTTAACTCCATAAAAGTAACGGTTTTCACCATCTTTTACTATAACTCAAAGCATTATCCAAAATTATCATTTTTTTAATTTCTTAATGTGATCAATTATAATTTCCACTATCCATACACTTAGTTTTTGTTGGTTTTTTAGGCTTGATTCAACTAAGATAAGACCCCGTCTTAGTATTTGTTTCCTTTTTTTCAACTAAGATGTAAAACAAATATTGTTATTTTAAAAAATATAATAATTTAATATATATAGTAATTAAAATAAAAACTATAATAATAATAATATTTTGTAAGTTTTTTAGCCACTAAAATATAAAACAAATATTGTTTTTTTTAAATATATAATAATTTAAAATATATATAATAATTAAAATAAAAATTATAATAATAAAAATTTATTTTTTAATTACATCAAATTATATAATAATAATAATTAATTTTATTTTTTTAAATATTTAAAATATTTAATAAATTTTATAACACAAATTTATATATAAATTTGTTGTTTTAATTATATTTATGAAAATGGATCTTTTAAACTAGAAATATAATTTATTATGAAGAATGGTAAATCTTTTAGTAGAGATTGTTAAATAAAACAAGTGTTGCATGGCAGCGAAGTCCCTGTCGGGTTGAATTGGGGATAAATGCAGATGGATGGGAAAAAAGTAGCAGGGGTAGATGGAAATTGCAGCGCAGATGTGGCAAGCAATTTGAATGACAAGTGGTAAACATGCAATAAATGACAAACTCTATATATGTGTGAGTAGAAAAAAACTATTAAACACAATTTTATGACATTTATATAAAAAAATAAAAAGTGTGTTACATATTCCTGGAAATTTAGAAATATATATATATGTGTGTGTGTGTGTGTGTGTGTGTGTGAGAGAGAGAGAGAGAGAGAGAGAGAGAGAGAGAGAAAGAGAGAAATAAGGTATCTCAAATTTAAATGAGTGATTTATCTCAAATTTAATTTTTAAAATGACCAAGCAGAAAAATATATGCATGAGAAAAGAAGACAATTCAAATAAAATAAACATAATGTCTTGACATTCAGCATAGTTGAAGATAAAAATCTAGGAGCACATAAATATAAAAGGAGACAAAAAAAATACTTTTATTTGGAATGTATCAAAAAATAATAGTTGGTTACATATTCCTGGGTTTTATTTGGAATATATCAAAAAGTAATAGTTTGTTACATATTCCTGGAAATTTAAATGTTTTTGTCATATAGACTGGGATTGGGGCTCTCGCGGACCATAAGAGAAATATGTACAAGAAATAGGGCTGTGGAAAGAAGAAGTGGGAGACGGTAGAGTGTAATACCTGAAAAGAAGAAATGGGAAGATAACAGTCTTTGGCTAGAGATTTCTATTCAGAAAAGGGGGAATAACTGGATTGATAAACAAAGGAGGATCAATATAGACTTACAACGATGGTACATATAAGTATTTTTGTTATTTTCTTGCTGATGCCTTTTCCTGTTGGGTTTCATCGCCGACCCGCTTGAATAACTGGATTGATAAACAAAAGACTTATAACGATGGTACATATAAGTATTTTTTCTATTTGCTTGCTGATGCCTTTTCCTGTGTTGTTGATGCCTTTTCCTGTTGGCTTTCATCAGCGACCTGCTTCAAGTTCGTTTCGACAAATTCTTCAATGTAGCTTCTCAAGGGGGCGACGTTGATGTCATTCCATATTTTTATTCTGAAAATTTCATTTTCTAATTCGCTTAGATCAATAGAAATATTACAGAGAGTCTGATGAATGTCTCGATTCTGTACTGAATAGCGGACTAGCCATTTGTCCATGTGATCTTCACCATGTTCAAGAATTCTGTAATTTTTTTCTAAAGACAAGGCCTTAAAATTATCAACTTGTTTATTGAAATCTTTCTTGGTTAACGCTAATGAGTTGACGATTAAGCTAGGGTCCCATAACTCGTTGGTCCTTCCGGATAAGTCTATTTTGGTGAGATTTGTGAATAATGTTTCTTTCTTTGATATTGCTTTCTCACATGATTGGACGATGAGATATAGGTTCTTCACCTTCTCTTTCCAACATGCTTCTAATTGAGTGAGCCAGCTTTTGGAGGGGAGATCATGTTGTCTTCTTGTCGTGTCTTCCATGTTGTTGACATGAAAGGAAAAAGGCATGACCATGTCCAAATAGAAAGTTTCTTCATTTTTTAAATTCGTCTGCAGAAGGTTGAGTAAGTTATTTTCCCTCCTTCCTAGGGAATCCATAATTTGTGATGTTTCCTAGGACTTAGTAATCATTTCCATTCTTTTGTTGATATTTTTCTCCACATATCCTCTACACAATGTGAGGAAGATGGAGGAGCCTTTTAGCTTTGCTGCAGGGGTGCAAGGGGTCGCAGACATGGCTATTGCCAAAGGACTGCCAAGAAATGGCATAGGAATCAAAGCTTCCTCTAATTCCTTGATTTGGTCCTTTAGTCTGGCATTCTCGGCCTCAATGAATCCAATGGAATCATGAAGAGCATCTTCGGTTGCTCTGTTAAGTCCATATATTTGGGACGACTGCATATTTGCAAGGTCAACTTCTGAACGATGTTTTCTTTTCTTATTTTTTACATCTCTCTTTTCAATAATTATTTTTTTAGATTCGCTTTCAAAAACAACACTTTGGAATACAAAGGATTAATCTTCGTAAAAAAATTTGGTATCAACTACGTCCATTGGGTAGTTATGGTGAATCGTGTCTCCCTGCTGATCAAGGTTGCAGAATATGTTATCCAGATCAGTGTCAAGTTCCATGTTGTCACTCTCAATTTCAGGCTCCTCCGCCTCCCCTACAATTCGTTTTCCCTTGTTCTGCATGGGAAGCTTGTGAGAACTATCAGTTTTAGGATGAACCTCGTCCGTTTGAAGAACTTTGGGTTGTTTTTTACTGTGGCAGGCCATTGGAGCGATGATTTGTTACTGTGGTGGTTCTGGTCCTCAGTCCCGAAGATGTTCACTATATCTCTATAGAACTGTTGTCAAGCTAGTGCCAGTAGTTCTATGTCCTTGCGGGCTCAACATTGCACTTCTATTGTTCTGTGTCCTCCAAACAACACTCGGAGTTCCATGATATACAAATTGACAGAAGGACTCCAGGGCTGGCGGGCCTAGGATTGCGATTGTTTATAGATGGTGATTCCTATCAACTATCTGACATTATCTTAAAAAATTATTTTCAATACTATCTTATTAATATTAAATATTGATATTGTACAGTTTAAATTTTTCTATTGTACAATTTAATTGGCTGGCTCAACATTGCACTTCTATTGGTCCATGTCCTCCAAACAACACTTGGAGTTCTGCGATATACAAATTGACAGACATACTCCACGACCAGAGGGCTCAAGATTAAATATGTATTACACATTACATGTAATATGTAATACATATTACATGTAATATGTACAATATGAAACGGGCAAGCGGTCGGTCGGTTTGGTGATATAAAAGTAAGTGGAAATCTGAACACGTGTATCCGCCACTTCCGGACCTAGAAATTTTCCGAGGAACAAGTAATACATAATAAATATGTACTTTTATAAAGTATGGATATGAGATTTTATAGAGCATGTATGGATCCCTCATTCCATACTTAACCACTTTTTGGATCGCGGGTTCTCGTGCTGACGGGCTCAAAATTGGGCCTCTATTGTTCTGTGTCCTACAAATAGCACCTAGAGTTCCGCGATATACAAATTGGCAGACGAAATCCAGGATTGGCGGGCTCAAGATTACGATTGTCTACATGTATAACATATAACATATATGTTATATATCTAACATTATCTAAAAACATTATTTTCAAGTACTACATTATTAATATTGTACAATTTAATTAAACAAAATTATCAAATGAGTCGCAAGCTTCGAGTCTGGGTCCAATTGTGGATCACCGAAGTTTTGGGCGCAAGATTTATACCGCGCACATGGGGCATGAGAACTAGATGGCACCCACAAAGGAACCCGCGGCCATAAAATTCGCGAACTATGAAAACGAATGGTGGTCGGTTGGACTCATGATGTAGAGATATAAATGGACATGAAATATGCCACTCCGCCGTCTAGGAACCTGCGAGCATAGACATGGATTACCGAAGTTTTGGATGAAATATGTACACTCGGAACATGGGGAATGAGAGTTCGATAATGCGTAGCCAGGAACCCATGGGCATAAAATTGGCTAAGGAAACGAAAGCGCTCGGTCGGACTCTTGGTGTATATTTCATAATTCATGTGCAACACCAACTGTGTGGTGACCATACCAATATGTGTACAAACCAGGGAAAATTAAATATGTATCTTTATAAAGTATGGACATGATATTTTATAGAGCATGTACGAATATCGCATTCTATACTTGGCCACTTTGTGGATAGCGGGTTCTCGGG
Organism: Picea engelmannii; assembly: GCA_009831015.1. NCBI lineage: Eukaryota > Viridiplantae > Streptophyta > Pinopsida > Pinales > Pinaceae > Picea > Picea engelmannii. The sequence goes on along the minus strand of ML793444.1, from coordinate 129,595 downwards.
CTAGTGGGCTCAAAAATAGGCCTCTATTGTTCCATGTCCTACAAATAGCACCCATAGTTCCGCGATATAAAATTTGACAGGCGGACTTGTGGGTTGGTTGAGATTTTATAGAGCATGTACACTTTTTGGATCGCGGATTCTTGGGTTGGCGGGCTAAAAAACAGGCCTCTATTGTTCTGTGCCTTACAAATAGCACCCATAATTCTGTGATATACAAATTGACAAGTGGACTTGCGGGTTGGCTGGATCAACATTGTACTTCTATTGAGTTCCGCGATATACAAATTGATAGACGAACTTTAGTGTTGGAGGGCTCTCAGAAACGAGAAATACATACTAAATATGTACTTTTATAAAGTATGGACATGACATTTTATAGAGCATGTACAAATCCCTTATTCCATACTTAGCCACTTTTTTGGATCGCGAACTTGCGGGCTGGCGGGCTCTAAATTGGGCTTCTATTGTTCTGTGTCCTACAAATAGCACCCAGAGTTGCACGATATACAAATTGAGAAGCAGACTTGCGGGTTGGCTGGATCAACATTGCACTTCTATTGTTCTGTGTCCTCCAAACAACATTCGGAGTTCCGTGATATACAAATTGACAGACGTACTCCAAGACTGGTGGGCTCAAGATTGAATATGTATTACACATTACCTGTAATATGTATCGCAGGTTATCAGGCCAGCGGGCTCAAAATATCCACTTTTTGGGTCACAGGTTCTCGAGTTGGCAGGCTCAAAATTGGGCCTATATTGTTCTGTGTGCTGCAAACAACACCCAGAGTTGCGCGATATACAAATTGACAAGCGGACTTGCGTGCTGGCTGAGATTTTATAGAGCATGTACACTTTCTGGATCACAGGTTCTCGGGCTGGCGGGCTAAAAAATGAGCCTCTATTGTTCTGTGCCTTGCAAATAGCACCCAAAATTCCGCGATATACAAATTCACAAGAGGACTTGTGGGCTGGTTGTCTAAAAAATAGGCCTCTATTGTTCCGTGTCCTACAAATAGCACCCAAATTTTAGCGATATACAAATTGACAAGAAGACTTGTAGGTTGGCTGGCTCAACATTGCACTTCTATTGGTCTGTGTCCTCCAAACAACACTCGGAGTTCTGCGATATACAAATTGACAAATGGACTCCACGACTGGCGGGCTCAATATTGGATATGTATTACACATTACATGCAGTATGTAATACATATTACATGTAATATGTAGAATATGAAACGGGCAAGCGGTCAGTCAAGATGGTGACATAAAAGTAAGTGGAAATCTGAACACGTGTATCTGCCACTTCCGGACCTAGAAATTTTCCGAGGAACGAGTAATCCATACTAAATATGTAGTTTTATAAAGTATGAATATGAGATTTTATAGAGCATGTACGGATCCCTCATTCCATACTTAGCCACTTTTTGGATCGTGGGTTTTCAGGATGGTGGGCTCAAAATTGGGCCTCTATTGTTCCGTGTCCTACAAATATCACCCAGAGTTCTGTGATATAGAAATTGACAGGCGGACTTCGGGTTGGCTCGCTCAACATTGCACTTCTATTGTTCTGTGTCCTCCAAGAAGAACTGGGAGTTCCGCGATATACAAATTGACAGACGGATTCCAGGACTGCCAGGCTCAAGATTGCGATTGTCTACATGTATAACATATAACATATATGTTATATATGTAACATTATCTAAAAGAATTATTTTCAAGTACTAAATTATTAATATTAAATATTGATATTGTACAATTTAATTAAATAAAATTATCAAATGAGTCGCAAGCTTCGATTCCGGGTCCAATTGTAGATCACCGAAGTTTCGGGTGCAAGATGTATACCGCGCACATGGGGCATGAGAGTTGGATGACACCCACAAAGGAACCCGCGGCCATAAAATTCATGAACTATGAAAACGAACGACGGTCGGTTGGACTCGTGATGTAGAGATATAGATGGATATGAAATCTGCCACTCCGTCGTCTGAGAACCCACGAGCATAGACATGGATTACCCAAGTTTTGGATGCAAGATGTACACTCGGAAAATGGGGAACTAGAGTTCGATAACGCGTAGCGGGGAACCTGCGGGCATAAAATTGGCTAAGGAAACGAAAGCGCTTGGTTGGACTCGTGGTGTATATTTCATAATTCATGTGCAACACCAACTGTGTGGTGACCAGACCAGTATGTGTAAAAACCAGGGAAAACTAAATATGTACCTTTATAAAGTATGGACATGATATTTTATAGAGCATGTACGAATATCGCATTCCATACTTTTCAATTTGTGGATCGCGTGTTGTCGGTCTTGCGGGCTAAAAAATAGGCCTCTATTGTTCTGTGTCCTACAAGTAGCACCCAGAGTTCCGTGATATACAAATTGACAAGAGAGCTTGTGGGCTGCCAAAGATTTTATAGAGCATGTAAACATTTTGTATCGCGGGTTCTCGGGTTGGTGGGCTCAAAAACAAGGCTCTATTGTTTCGTGCTTTACAAATAGCACCCAAAATTTTGTGATATACAAATTGAAAAGAGGACTTGTAGGTTGTGGCTCAACATTGTACTTCTATTCATTTCCGTGATATACAAATTGACAGACGGAATCCAAGGCTGGCGGGCTCCGAGAAACGAGCAATACATACTAAATATGTACTTTTATAAGTATGGACATGACATTTTATAGATCATGTACAGATCCCTTATTCCATACTTAGCCACGTTTTTGGATCGCGGACTTGCGGGCTCTAAATTGGGCTTCTATTGTTCCGTGTCCTGCAAATAGCCCCCAGAGTTGCGCGATATACAAATTGAGAAGCAGACTTGCGGGTTGGCTGGCTCAACATTGCACTTCTATTGTTTTGTGTCCTCCAAACAACATTCGAAGTTCCGTGATATACAAATTGACAGACGTACTTAGCCACTTTTTGGATCGTGGGTTCTCAGGCTGGTGGGCTCAAAATTGGGCCTCTATTGTTCCATGTTCTACAAATATCACCCAAAGTTCTGCGATATAGAAATTGACAGGTGGACTTCGGGTTGGCTCGCTCAACATTGCACTTCTATTGTTCAGTGTCCTCTAAGCAGCACTGGGAGTTCCACAATATACAAATTGACAGATGGACTCCAGGACTGGTGGGCTCAAGATTGCAATTGTCTACATGTATAACATATAACATATATGTTATATATGTAACATTATCTAAAATAATTATTTTCAAGTACTAAATTATTAATATTAAATATTGATATTGTATAATTTAATTAAATAAAATTATCAAATGAGTCGCAAGCTTCGATTTCGGGTTCAATTGTAGATCACTAAAGTTTCGGGCGCAAGATGTATACCACGCACATGGGGCATGAGAGTTGGATGGTGCCCACAAAGGAACCCACGACCATAAAATTCATGAACTATGAAAACGAATGGCGGTCGGTTGGACTCGTGATGTAGAGATATAGATGGACATGAAATCTGCCACTCCATCGTCTGAGAACCCGCGAGCATAGACATGGATTACCCAAGTTTTGGATGCAAGATGTACACTCGAAACACGGGGAACGAGAATTCGATAACACGTAGCGGGGAACCCGTGGGCATAAAATTGGCTAAGGAAATGAAATCACTTGGTCAGACTCGTGGTGTATATTTCATAATTCATGTGCAACACCAACTGTGTGGTGACCAGACCAGTATGTGTAAAAACCAGGGAAAACTAAATATGTACCTTTATAAAGTATGGACATGATATTTTATAGAGAATGTACGGATATCACATTCCATACTTGGCCACTTTGTGGATCGCAGGTTGTCAGGCTAAAAAATAGGCCTCTATTGTTTTGTGTCCTACAAATAGCACCCAGAGTTCCGCGATATACAAATTGACAAGCGGACTTGCGGGCTGGAAAAGATTTTATAGAGCATGTAAACTTTTTGTATCGTGGGTTCTCGGGTTGGTGGGCTAAAAAACGGGCCCCTATTGTTCTGTGCTTTACAAATAGCTCCCAGAATTTCGTGATATACAAATTGATAAGAGGACTTGCGGGTTGGCTGGCTCAACATTGTACTTCTATTCATTTCCACGATATACAAATTGACAAACGGACTCCAGGGCTGGCGAGCTCCGAGAAACGAGCAATACATATTAAATACGTACTTTTATAAGTATGGACATGACATTTTATAGAGCATGTACAGATCCCTTATTCCATACTTAGCCACTTTGTTTTATCGCGGACTTGCGGGCTGACGGGCTCTAAATTGGGCCTCTAATGTTCTGTGTCCTGCAAATAGCAGCCAGAGTTGCACGATATACAAATTGACAAGCGGACTTGCGGGCTGGCTGGCTCAACATTACACTTCTATTGTTCTGTATCCTCCAAACAACATTCGAAGTTCAAATGAAGGAAGGTAAGAACCGACATGGAAGCAAACTGTTACGTAGGAACAAATGAAAAGAAAAGATGGGATTACAATTTTTTTTATTTCAAGATAGAAGAACAGAAAATATAATTAACACGAAGACAAGTCAATGTAGAGGAAGATATGGAGTGTCGAAGGAGGGAAAAAAAAAAAAAACCAAAGCTGTAAACCATTTCAACAAATACAGACAGAGTAAACGAAAAACTATTGGATATGGAACACGGGTAGGAAAAACACACCTTTTCATTGATTCCTCTACATTCCTGGTTATGAGTTCTTTGTGATGTCTAGTTTTCCTGTTTGTTTCTATGAACAAAATCACAAAACAAAACAGATATGAACATAAGTTAACATGTAAAGAAAAAGGCAAGTACTATGTACATATACTAAATAAAATAGAATAAGATGAATAGAGTAACAAATAGTTTTAGAAGAATGTACCTTTTTTTTTAAAGTTCATTCAAGTTTATGTATATATATATATATATAATTTTTTTTTGCAAAAAAAAATTGTGACCAACAACAATTACAAACCAGGGAAAACTAAGAAGTTGGATATCTCGATTTTTTGCAACAAGATAGACAGATATGGTTTGAAGCATACAAATATGATTATGAAATATGCGTAATGTATATTTCATAATTCAAGTGCAACACCAACTGTATGGTGACCAAACCAGTGTGTGTACAAATCAGGGAAAACTAAGAGGCTAGATAAATTATTATTTTTTTGCAACAAGCTATACATATATGCTTTGAAACATAGAAATATGACTTTGCAATATGTTTGATATATATCTCATAATTCAAGTGAAATACCAATTATATTGTGATCAGATCAATATGTGTCTAAGATAAACATACTGTATTGAGGAATGGGCACATTTGACCACACATGGTCAATAAGTGTGTTTTGCAGATGGCTTGTGTTGTTCAAAAGAAAGCGGAGACTGTATTTGCACATGTACTTTTCCAATTATTTTGTTCTGGAATTATTTTGTAGCATGTCAATATTGAAGTATCCTACAAGCACAATGGGTCCGTTCAGATGGAGATGGCCCAATGCATTGGAAATAACATCTACTATGTTGGAGAATGTTGCATGGGGAGAAACATACAGATTCAGTATTGTAATTTCTGTTTCATGGAAAAATATTTTTGGAAGCACCAACTCAACATTATTTTCTTCGAAATGTATATGGTCCAAAATTGGTACATGTCTTTTCACCAATATCATCACCCCATGTGTAATGAAACTTGATATGCAATTGTGATTTGGGAATTGTTTGTTCTGCATGCATAATGCCATGTATGTTTCCTGCAAGTACAAAATATCGGATTGCATTGTATCATATTCATTGAGTATATCATCCATGTGTGCATTTAAGCTGTGTGTGTTAAGAGAGATAATTGATACATATGACTTTGTTTGTATGAATTGGTAATCATACTGCAGTTGCCATTTTGCAGTGGTCCTGAGTCATTCCATTTCAATATCAACTTTTTGTTTCACTTTGAAGTTATATTTTGTAAGAGGACTTAGTAAATACGAGGAGTCTATGCTTCTGACACGGGATAGTGTTTTGTATACAAGTCCATGTATCTGAATTCTAACAGGCTAAAATGCAACATTATTAAGTGTTAGTCCTTGCGATCGGTGGACTATACGTGCACATGCAAGTTTAATCGGAAATTATTTTCGAATCTTCAGTCGACCTGTCTTTGTTGATGTCGATACTGGATTTGAGATTCACAAAATAGGTGTCCAATCGCTTGCAGTTTTTGAATTATATAGATAATCCAACTTGCTTATTTGTCCCTTGCCTATATGCGGTTCATGGAACTTAATCCAAAGGACATCAAGTTTCTTTGTTTTCGTATAGCCTTTGAGTATTCCATCTGCACCATTGACCAAGCCATCCTGTGAATCATAGTTACAGACATATATTTCAACCAACATTTCTAATTTCAGGACAACCTGCAAAGGTAAAGTGGTTGTATGTTCATGATGTGACACATTTCCCTGGTTGTCTTCTTCCAGGTTAATTGAATTGATGATGATATCATCGACGGGTATGAACGATAGCATGTGCCTGTTATGCATTGCAACATCCTTATTTGTGTAGAACAGGTAAGGGAACGTTGGGTCTATTGGTGTAGGGAGCAAGCACCTCGAATTGATATATGTTAAGTCATCATATGTTTGGTTGTTTGTCCGCATTCTATTCAGAGAATTTAATATTGTCTCTCCAGAAGTCATGCGTCACTGTTTTCATGTTAACCATAGGTTGTTAAAATATCAAAGATTCTTGGATGGGTTGTGCCTGGTAAAGATACCCACAGAATATCATGTCAATGTTTCCAAAGTATTTTGTGTGCACATGTTTTATGCTTCGTAGTCAGTTGTCAATGGAATACAAGAAGCGACTTCCAATCAAGGATGCTTCATCTATAAAGAAAAGTTGGATTTCTTCATAAAACTTAGACAACGTATCCAACATTTCCTTGCTAAGTTGAAGAAACTGTGACTTGTTAAAAGGCATTAAAAATGCAGAGTGGACTATTGTTCCACCTGCATTATATGCAGCTTTTCCTGTGTATGCAACTATTAGGCCCTTTGGTTTCATAGGATCAGAGAAATTGTTTGAATAATAGATTCGTATAATCATTTGGAACAATGATTTCGTTGTGAATGTCTTTCCCGTTCCTGCTTCGCTTGTAAGGAACAAGTGCACAAGAGTGTCCATGTTCAAGCATTTTTTAAGTGCAATGTCCTTTAGAATTGTTTGTTGTTCTCGATTCAACATACGTCTTATTCTGTGGTATTCATTATTTTCAATTAGGAAAGGATGTTTTGTGACTTGAAAACCAAGATTGATACGTTTTTCACTTCCACTTGCTCAAGGACAAGGCAAATCTACTTGTAAGTCATAGGACTTGCAAGGAGTTCTGATTTTTTTTCGGTTTGTGAATGTCTCATCAAGATTGTCAGGGTTTTCTAGCTCATTAACTGCAATTTCTAGATCACCCCATGTTCAATTAACATTGTAGGTAAATCTAGCTTTATTGATTTGCGCTATAGTCTCGGAGGAAACATACGCAGCCTCCCATGTAGAGAAGTTATGTTTTAATGTCTCTTCGTTTTCATCGAACGAAACGTATAACGGAAGTTTTTCTCTACAATAGTTTTCATAGTCAGAATGCTTATTGTGTTTGACAAACCGTATCACAAAGGGTTTTTTTATTTTTGATACGGGCGCACCATTTTTTTTGTAATGCGATACAAATTCTGCTAAGAAGATATGCCTAATAGGATATGGACGCTGGAGGTAATAATAAACAATAGAGCGGCATAGTACGTCTTCTGAATTGTCAGGCTCTTGTTCTAGCAAAACCAGTGGTTTAAGCACAAATGTGTGTTTCTCAAGTGAAGATGTGTTTATGAAGACACATTTTCTTGAACTACAACTGAGGGGCAATGAAAGTGCAATGTGAACTTCTTGCTGAGCAGACATTTGTTGAAGATTAAGCAATGTATCACCAAGTGTGTGTATCATTTGTATGGCATCAATATGACTTCTTTCATGTTCTTTCTGTATTCTTCTGAATGCACGTGTCATATATTTGTCAACCTTTGTCATATATGAGGTACAGTACAATGTTGCAACATATGCATTGAGTACGTATTGCACATCTGTATTTTCTTTCCACATAACTGGCATGTCCTTGGAGAAACTATTGTTCCAAATATGGGAAAGTTTCCGTTTAAGGTTGGTTGTATGGCTTGGATGTACTCATTTTCTGATAGATTTAGCCGTGTCAAGAGGTCATCGAAGCTCATCAGCTCGTCAAACTCTAATTGTTCTAGAAATGTGAACAAGGATTTAGATTTATCAAAAACAACATTGTCCTCTAAACTAAGTGGCTCTATGATTCTTGTAGCTCTCATTGGCGGAACGAGAAATTTGTATCTGCAATGCGAGTTTTTTCATTTTCTACAACTTCTTGTATGATAATGTCTATGAAATTTGGCAAGTTTTGGATCCAAATGATCTATGTTGCATGTTAATTATTTGTCCACAAATTTCTCGATCTGTGAATTGTTGTCGTCTCCATAGACTGGTGCACCCTCTATCCACAATAGTGTGTGGTCATGTTCATTTCCCCTATTCTGGAATTCAGTCACAAAAAAGTAGTTTGATATTTTTCTGAAAAACGTTTCATCATGGCATATCAATTGTCTCAAAGCATTTATTCTATGTCTATAGTAGAGAGTACATATCATTGGGTCTTTTCTTATGAGGTAGTCAATGTTATTATTTTCCAGTGTATCGATTTATTTTTTATGTTTCCTGTTCCTATGTAGGTCAGATACGACAACCACCAATGGATCCCAACAATGCTCTGCACTTGTAAATGTGATGAAAAATGTTGGTGGGCCCAATTGTCGGATCATTGCAAAAATAGATTTCTTGTTTTGTTGCAAATGGTCATGAGAGGTGCGAATGTTTTTGAAATCTATGTATCCAATATCAGATTTCAGAATTTTTTCTAGGTTTACTTTGTACTTGACATCCTTGGCCAAAAAATTTCTTCCTTGTAACTGGAATTTTCTTATTCAGACCCACATGTAGGAGAGAACTTGCTCTATTATTATGCAAATTGTTTTGAAAAACAAATTTGTTATGTGACAGGAGAACTCACTGCTTGAATGTAGCAGCTCTCATTGTACTATTTTATGATAACTAAATCGTTTTGTAATGTCATTCGCACATGGATCTCCATAGAAGACTGTTGGGAAGTTCATTTCCTCAATGAATTTGTTCTTGAATATTCCAAGTGGACGTTTCCCCTCAGCAGGTACAATTTCGACAATCTTGTCTTACAAGTCACAAATGCACTGTGAATCAGTGAATCTATGAACCAATGTCATAGCAGGTGTTTCATTCTTTGATTCATCACTTGTATCAAATTCACTAGCATTTTCGAGATTCTCTGTAGAGTTGGCATCCTCTTCTCCAAGAACATTGTTCCAGTTCTCATTTATACAAATGTTTTGTGCTTTGTACAGGGCCCTGGAACATAATTCCTTTAATTCTTTCATAACAGCATGCACATGCACTTTGCATGTATGATACACATTTTTGTATCACAAGCGTCTTTTCAGAGCCACAAAAATTGTCATTGTATCACTAATGAATTGTGGCAAGGATTTTTGCACAACATCTAGTTGAACAAACACATTAATAATTGATCCTGTTAAGCCCATCTGGGGTCGTTTATAGCCCCAGGGCATGATTTGTGCAAATGAAATTCGCAGAGACACAAGTCTCTCTTCAAGTTCCATAAGTGCACTTACATCTGGTAGTGGTGTATTACATCTTATTTGGTCAGGGGTTGCAAATTGTGGCAGTTTTCCATTTTGAAGCGACTGTTTGCATGGAAGACAAATTTTTCCACTGGAAAGTGTTTTATCGTGTGATGTCAAGCACATGTATTCTTCTTCCAAATAAGGCGTGAAAGACTTACTATTTTTTGCGAAATTCAATTGTTCACAAATTACACATGTAATGGAAGGAGTGTCTTAATTTGTTTCATGTAGGTATGTCTTGCATCTTTCTTTCGTAGGGAAGTATGGGTAGAAAGTGTTTGCTAGTTTTCATTGGTAGTAGTGCATGGTGTTGCTTCTAGCCCACGAAATGTGATAGTTGCATGACCATTGTGGGATATGTGAACGTACCTGTTTCTGTTGTGTTGTGCACGAACAAATTTCTTTAGATTGTGATATGTGAGTTTCTCTCTAAAAGGAAGCGTAAAAATGTATTTTTTTCTCTCGCGCATTAACTTTTTCAAGTTGTGGTAACTTACTCTACGTTTCTTGTCCAAGGGAAGGATGATGTGATGGAAACTGGGATGAATTTCACTCTGATTCAGGTTGTGATAACTTAGTCTATGTTTTTTGTTTAAGGCTTGTATGGCTTCATCACAACTGGGATGAATTTCACGCATATTTTTTTTCAAGTTGTGATAACTTAGTCTACATTTTTTGTTTAAGCCCTATATGGCCTGATCACAACTGGGATGAATTTCACGCGTGACTTTTTTGTTTAAGCCCTGTATGGCCAAATCGCAACTGGGAGGAGTTTCATTCTCACTAAAAAGCATGCCACGCGTATGCAGATTCAATGTGGTTTGGGTGGCATGGACATTGAACCCTGAACCAGTGATATGTCCAAGCAAAGGTTGATAATGGATATGTGTTGTATCTATTTTCAACGAGAGGGTGTCAATTGTTTGATCGTAATATGAATCAATAGACCAGGAATGGACAATGTCATCTAGCAAGGTCGACCAGACCTAGATGTTTACTCTGAATATGATAGACAACCACTGCAAATAGAATCTGCAACCCTCCACATTTCCTTTTTCATATGGAAGTGCCATGTTTACAAGGCATTCTTGCCAAGTTCCAATTGTCGACATATTTTCTAGGAGATATGGTGAAAGGTGTTGATGCAAGAAGCTAAAATCCTATTGGTTGTTGCCTATAATTTCATTGCAAAAGGAAAATACAGTGTAAAGACGCAACGAATGCACATCGAACTCTACTCCTACCAAACAACAAATTTCATTGAATAGACTATCTTCACAACTAGACACAACAATTGTTGCTAGATGTAAACCATGGCAGTCTATGCGATGCATAATCTATTTCCACTGCGATTCAAGGTCTTTGCAAATGAGGGACAAGTAAATATGAGGTCCTTCAAGATTGCATATGGACAATTTTCTGTACAGTAGTGGTTCATAATGACCACTGACAGCATTGGAATTTGACATCATGGAACAAGATGCAATATGGATTGTTAGATGCAGTTTTGTTGAATAGTAGATATCTTGTTTTTCTTGTCAATGACCATATTCCAATTGATATATTGAGTCAGTTAGACAACCACCGTATACAAAATGTATCTCCTCAAAGTCCCCGCTCATGTGCAGGTAGAATTGGAGATGCAGACAACCGCATCTTTGAAAAATACGTAGCGACAACATGTATTCCGTGCAACTGCTGAAGAAAATCATATTCCAGATCGTATTCATACGACTCCAATGCCTCAGGGTCGCCATTTTTTAAACAACCCAAGAAATAATCTATCAATCCATTACACAAGTTGGTCGAGGAATAACAGAAATGCAGTAGAACCTGAAATGCATCGAAAAGGAAATCCCCTACAGTATACGAGAATGCATCCAATCTAAAAAGGCCATTGCTATCCAACACCTCGTTAATGATGTCATGTATAATGGAGTGTGTATATATTTCATACGACTCAATATCTATTACTTGTTTCATCTTTTGAACTGTGATTTTGAAGTTGTTTCTTAGATACTTTCAGTTTGCATGAAAATAGGGAAAAGGGGAAAAAAATAATAAAACGAGGAAAAAAAAAAGAAAAACAGGAAAACTACAAGCGCGGAACTGCGTACCAATCCTCGTATGTATCCTTCAACCTTATTCTTGCCAACTTCAATCCCCCCTAGTCCCCATAGAAGATGACAAGAAATCAAACCCACACTGGAAAGTAAACCAAACAGAAGAAACAATGCAAATAAATAACACCATAAATTTACTGAGCAGAAAGACCGATTTGAACCTATTCATGGCGTGCATCCTACAAGTTTCTCAGAGCCAGAAAAAGTTCTGTAAAATAGAAAGGATGGGACAAAGGAAACATATGGACGCAGTTTTCTGACCCAGAGAATAAAATCATTCCCTGCCTCTACACCCCGGCGGATGGTTCCCTCTTGTGATAGCTCCGAACTAGTTTTCGAAAACCCCTCTGCATTGCAATTTCCAAAATAGTTATGGGCGTGGCAGCCGGCATATGAAAACACATGGTTTCCAGGAACAAAAATTAAGATCACAAAGAAATATGGTCTGCAATAGAATTTCGAGGTAGGGACTCCCACCATTGAAAAATAACAATGAAACGATGGCACATAAACTTACCCGTCAACGAGGGATGACAAGAGATCAGACCCAAAACCTGCAAACCACAACAAAAGGTTCAACAACTTGCAAAGTTGAAGAACAACAAACCAGCGAACAACCACGAAGTCGTCCAACTGCAACTACAGGACCTCAACTTTGCAAAGTTGAATCAAACAAGAACAAGAATCATGGAACCAACCAACAAACAAGCATCAACCACTCAACCAATGATGTCAGTGGAGAACAATTCAACACAATTTCACTGCAAACAACACCATAAAAAAATGGAACGAAACTGTAGTGCAACACATCTGTACAATAAACATTTAAGAATGCTAGACCTGTTACGTAAACACTTAAGACTGTCAGAACCGTTGAAGGGCATATCCCTGTGCAAACATTTAAGAAAAAATGTAGCGTGGCAGGCTTGTGCTCTCGAAGCACACAGGAATAAAACAAAAATCACTCATAGTAATATGCTAGAGAATGTATTCTAGCTAGCAGAAAATGTTAAGCCAAACATTCGAACTAATGCTAGCATTAATCTACCTTCGAGCAATGCATAAGAAAATATATGATTCAAAAAGACCATATATGATCAAATACTTTGGACATGCCAACATATATAACATTGGGAATAACAAAGCTGACAATAAGTCCTCCAATCCAATGTCCAATCAGATCATGACATATATGGTACTTTTATTATATAAAAATCGATGTTTTTAGTTCCTTGGTTCCAACAATAGATAATATGGAAATATTTATGATCAAAAGACAAACTAATACGAGATCAACAAATTATCAATCATTATAGTTCCTCTATGTCCACAACAAAAACTAATAAGTAAACTTAAAAAAAAAGTTATTTTTTATAATTTCATAAAAAGAAGGGCTTTGAACCCATATTGTCCAAAGTTCTAAAGTTTTTTATTTCTTAATTTGAGAAACTTTAGTTTGTATTATTAATAATTTTTTTTTTTGGGGGTCACATTTGTTTTTCTTTTTCTTCGTTGAAGAAAGATGAGATCCTCTCGTTTTAATTTTCTACTTTTGAAGTGTAAACAACTTAACTTATTTTTATAAGTAAAAATACTGTTTGTCGTGGAAAGAAAACTAAAATGGCAAACAACCTAAATTTATTTTTATTTATTTTGGTAAATAAAAGTATTTTTGGCTATTAAAAAGATGGAAACAATTTAAATATCACTTAGTAAAAGAAGACAAAAATATATACTCATAAAAGATGACAAGAAAGATACATTTAAATCAACACATAAAGATTATAAGAAAGAGTCATTTAAATTAAAACATGTTTAAGAAAGATATATTTAAATTAAAACATGTTTTTAATTTAAAGTATAAAAGAATAATGATAATAATGATGGTTATTAATGTTTAGATTAACTTTGGTTTATTAAATTATAGAAAGAAAAATTATTTTGTTTGTTTTACAATTTTACTTAGGTACTTAAAAATGAAAAAAAAAAACATTCCTAAGGTTTTATAGATTTGATAAGTTAAAAGGTTAGGAAGGTAGGTATTGTAATAAATATTCTAAAATTGTTGATATATTCTTTCAACCCACAATGTTTTAGAGAGATAATTTATCAATGTTGATTTTATATTTTACACTAATTAAAATAGAGTGATGGTTTTGATCTTCTAAATTGGAGTTAGTTATCTCCTTAAATATTATCTTAATTTTCTCTTCTCCTCTATTTCTTTATGGCACAACAATTTCTCCTTAATTTTAAATTAATAATATTTTCAATATTGTTAATATTATGCAAAGTGATATGATTTGGCCAAGACTTGAAATGTTTATGCCAACCCTACTTGTAGTGCATGTGCTTTTCACTAAAGTTTGTAGTAATCTTAGGAATATTTTTTCCTTCCATGTTGTTTGTTATGTTCTTGTATATTAGGTACCTATCCATAACCACGCTCTCAATGGAGGAAAAACTCTCTTCTTTTAGGAGGATAGGATAGGGCATATTTCCTTAAATTTTAAGATTATAACTTATAACATGCTTCTAGAATTGTATATTTCTCCACAATTCTCTAGAGTTCTTGCAGCCTCAAACTTCACAACCATATATGATAATAGGAGTGATGAGAGTATCAAAGAGGGGTTTGATTTTATGCCAAATTCAAAAGGTTTACTGATTTAGAATTGTTTTCAAGGCCAAAATAAGTTTTTCTCCCTCCATTTATCCTTTTCTCAATGCTATAAGTACAATTAAGCTTGTGATGTAGATCAACTTTGAGATATTTGTATGCAATAACTTCCTCCAAGTTGTTGCTCTGATACACATAATTACAATAAGTGATCTTCTTCTCAGATTTGATTATCATAACATTTCCTCAAAGTTGTTGTTGTCATACATGAAATTAAAATAAGTGATATTCTTCTCAAATTTGATCATTGTAACATTTCTCATACATGAAATTACAGTAAATGATCTTCTTCGTGGATTTGATTATCATAACATTTGTCTTGTCTGTGTTAATAGTCATACCCATACTAGAGAAAAAAATCTTGAGAATTATTAGTTGCTTGTCTAGATTATAGGGACACCTTGCCATAAGAAAAATATCATCAACAAAAAGAAGAAGGATGTTGACTATCACCACTAAATCCATGTCAAGAGAACATGGTTCTTTGAAAAAACCCTCTAACTTATCAATGCATATGCCAAATAGGGTATGAGACGTTGAATTTTCACTATGCTAGGATCAAGCATCAGGTTTATTTCATTTTTAGCATTTACTTGAACCATAAACAAATTCAGCTACACCATTCACAATTGCTGCAATAACCAAGATCACAAGAAGAAATACCATGCACAAGAACACACGAAATATCCTGGGAAACCCTTCTCAACAAGGGAAGAAAACCCAACAATCATTTACTATATTCTCAAGAGAAATACCTCGCACGCCATAGACCTAGCAAACAAAAGGGTTCTCTCCAAAACCAAGAAGCTAGCGCCCAAGAGAGGTGCGTACTAGAAGATGTACTTGTTGAAATTCTGAAATTACATGTGAGTTGTGTGTTTCCTCAATGGGGAAATCACCTTTATTTATACTAGATTGGACACATCAAAAGTGGCATCTATTGGCACAACAAGGTCGACCTCAATAACTCGGAATATAATTAATAATTACAATATTAATTATCTTTTACAACAATTATTTTTCACTGTATGGTGGGGTTCACCTGTACCCTTTACACCACAATTAGGATTACAGGTAAATCTTACTCTTAGACAATATAACAAGGGATCTCACACACCCACTAGTGCTCAACCACTAGGGGCACATCCACCTATCCTCAGCCACATGGAAGTCCTACTTAACAAATCTCTATCTCACCGAGTCTCACAAGAGAACCATCTGGACACACACCCACTAGTGCTCAGCCACTAGGGGCACGTCCACCTGTTCTCATCCATAGGGAAGTCCTACTCAAAATATCTCTATCTCATTGAATCTCATGGGAGAATAATATGAAGTACCACATCATCTCAACTCTCTACACAGAGGAGAATGATACACCCATCACATGGGCACCTTCACCCCTCACAGGGGTACACATCGTTTCATCTCAAATGACACACCCATATCATGGGAATTATCACCCCACATAGGGGGACAAACACATCGACACACCCATTTCATTGGTATCCTTATTCCACATGGGGGAACAAAACGTTCCATCTCAGTCTCAGAGAGGAACGACACACCCATCTCATGGGCTCTCTCACAAGACGACTCACTCAGTCTATGTCCTAGAGGATGTCTCACGAAGTTGTAATCATCAACACTCCCTCTCAGCTAGGGAGGCATTATTCACCATGCCAAGTCTCTAATGAAAGTACTCGAACTTCGTCTTGGCAAGAGGTTTGGTGAAGATATCTGCAATATGCTCATGTGTAGGAAGATATTGCATGTGTATTTCTTTCCTCTGCACCATGTCTCTGATATAATGATATTTTATCTCAATGTGTTTCGATCTGTCATGAAACAAAAGGTTCTTAGAGAGCTTCACACAACTCTGGTTATCACAATGAATAATGGTAGGATCCATCTCATGATCAAATAAATATGTCAGGAGCTTACGAAGCCACACTACTTTGTGGACTGCCACACTCAATGTTATATACACTGCTTCTGTGGTACTCAAGGCCACAGAGCTCTGTTTTCTTCTGCACCAGGAAACCATGGTAGATCCCAAGGAAAAACAACAATTGGATGTGCTCTTCCAGTCCACTGCGCTCCCTACCCAATCTGCATAGGTATATCCCTGCAAACTCAAGTCTACACTGGAGGCATATCTCAGGTCATATCCAACTGTGCCTCGTAGATATCTCAATACATACTTCACTGCTATCTACCGAGTCTGTCTCAGATGACTCATAAACTGACTAAGTACATTCACTGCATATCATATATCAAGTCTGGTGCTAACTAGACACATCAATGATCCAATCAATTGCCGATACAAATGTGGATCAATCTCACCTGAATCAGTGGAAGCATCATTCATTTTCTTCAAATCCATCACCATCGATGTAGGCATGGATTTGCACTCTGTCATATCGAACTTCTTCAATATCTCCACTGTATATTTTCCTTGACTCAGGAAAATCTCATCAGTGCTCTACCATACTTCTAGTCCCAAGAACTAGTGCATCATACCCAGATCCTTCATCTCGAATTTAGAAGTCAATGCTTTCTTGCATTCAACAATAAGTATTTCTGAACCGGTGAGGAATAAGTCATAGACATACAAGACCAATATTATGCACTCGTTACCAAAAATATGATAATATAGGTTTGGATCAACAACACTCTTGCTAAAGCCCAAACTCATCAAGAATCCATCCATTTTCTCATACCAAGCATGAGGTGTTTTCCCATACATGGTTTTTTTCGACCTGCACACATGAGATTTCTCGTCATGTATCACAAATCCTACTAGCTACTCGATATAAACTTCTTCCTCAATCTCACCATTGAGAAAGTTTGTATTTACATCCATCTGATGTAGTTTCCAATCCATGGATGCAGCTAGTGCAATGATAGTACGGATGGAAGTGTATTAGGATACTGGAGAAAATGTCTCATCATAGTCAACTCCCTCTACTTGTGAGAATCCTATGGCTACAAATCTCGCTTTGTATTCCTCGACACTTCAATCAGTTACATGCTTGATCTTATAGATCCACTTGGAAGTCACTACAGACTTCCCTTCTCGTCTCAGAACAATATCCCATACATCATTCTTCATTATGGACTGATATTCTTCTGTCATGGCATATTTCCATACCTGTTGACTTGCTTCTTCTCCATGACAAGAAGGCTCGGTATAAATGATGAGGCTCATGGCTTAAAAATAGATCTAAAATATCTTTGGTCTCTTTCTCTCTCAGAATGTGCCTCAAGGAGCTCCATGTCCATCTACCTCCTGAAGAGTTTGTTGAGCCCATGAAGACCTTTTATGGCCTACTGCAATGTCTCTAGGAATATCAACTAGAGCAACTGGATCAACTGGAACAACGATTTTCTCCCTCTGAATTACTGAAGGGGAGAAGGTATTGTCTCTTCCTTCTTCTCAAATAGTTTGACTCCCTCTGAGTCAAGTGACTCCCTCTAAAGTCTGAAGGATAGACATCTTCCTTTTTCTGTGTTGTTAACCTGAAGGTATCTCATGTCTTCTCAGTTCTTCTATTGACTCTATAGTACTTTGTTGACCTCAGTACTACGATAATAACCAAGATGGCCTCCCATAGGGATAACAACCAAAATGGTCTCCTATATTAGAATAATAATCAATCAAGAAAAATTGGACTCTCGTACCAGGGATAATGGTCCAAGTCAAGAGGGCTCCCACACCAGGTATAATACCCTTCATTACCAAAATGAAATCAACTACAGGTTAATGATTAAATCAAATAAGGAAACTAGTATAACAACTTACCCTAGTCTACAGTTATGCCACTTTTTGTATTTGGTCTTCCCGATAAAGTTTAGAGGAAGTAATCCCCATTTCTCATGTATTCATCTTTCTGAGGTGGGTATAGATCAATGCCAGCGGTGGAAGCATATTGTATTCCTTTCTTTCGGGTAGGAAAATTTCTCGCAAAGTGTCCATACTTGTCACATCTGAAGCATTGAATCTTTGACATGTCTTTTCTTTGATCATAACCTAAAGCTAAGGAAGTCTTCTCATCTTTGAATGTTTCCTTGAAGTTTCTTTTAAATCTTCCTCCTTTATTTGTATGAAGTGCAAGAGCATGATTTTCATCATGAGGGGATTCTTCCACTCCTCTAGCTCTAAGTCTGATTTCTTCTTGGGTACAGTCTGTCCATAGACGATCAAAAGTAGGTAGTTTTTATCTTCCACTGATACTTTGAAGAAATGGTTCCCAATGTTTTGAAAGATTATTGAGAGTGGTCAAAACAAGTTCTCTGTCAGATATGATTTCTCCAATGACACCTAGTTGATCTATGATCTCTGACATCTTCATAAATAAGGCAACAACAATGTCACCTTTTGTCATCTTGATATTTTGAAGCTGGCCCTTTAATGTAATAGCTATGAGGGTGTTTTCACTCTCAAACATATTATTCAACGCTTCATACATTTCATAAGTTATCTTCAGGTTGGAAATACAAGGCAGGAGATGATCTCTTACTGAGTAGATGATTATCTGTATTTCCTTGACGTCATCTTCCTTCCTCTCTTCCTTCTCTTCATTTGTAGTTGTCGCTCGTAAAGATTTTTTTATTTTCCACAATAGATCTTCCTCTTCAAGAGTGATCTAAAGTCTTGACTTCCAGGAACTGAAGTTTCTTGATCCGTCAAGCTTATCTTCCACCAAGGTTATGTTCTTCATATTTTCAGATTCTTCACAAACCCTTGCCAACTGGGCTAGAAAACCTAACGGCTAGGCTAGGCTAGAAAACGTACGTTTTGTTGGGCTTATGATTTCCAACAATAAGCCTTGAAGTCCAGAAGAACATTGGTAATCTTGAAATCTTCTTCAATGAGCTGCAGAAGCCCTAAAACCAAAAATGTGCAGAAAATTGTGGAACCCTAGAAATCCTAGGGCCAAAAATCCAAAATGCTTGGAAATGCAATCTGAAGCTTGTTGGAGGTGCATTGAAGGAGTTCGTACACTCCTATATCATTTTTATCCCCAACGTCCAAGTTTAAGGTGCTAAAATCACCCAAAAGGAGAGGGTCGTACGGAATTGTAGAAAACCCTACATGGCCGTACAAAATTGCAGAAAGGAGGGGATGACTACTTTAATGCTTATGCAATGGGTTCTTCAATACCTATGTTCTGATACCATGTTGAATTTTCACTATGCTAGGCTCAAGCATGAGGCTTATTTCATTTTTAGCATTTACTTGAACCATAAACAAATGCAACTACACCATTCACAATTGTTGTAATAACCAAGATCACAAGAAGAAATACCATGCACAAGAACACAAGAAATATTTTAAGAAACCCTTCTCAACAAGGGAAGAAAACCCAACAATTCTTTGCTATATTCTCAAGAGAAAGACCTCCCACACCATAGACCTAGCAAACAAAAGGGTGCTCTCCAAAACCCAAAAGCTAGTGCCCAAGAGAGGTGCATACTTCAGCCCTAGAAGATTTACTTGCCGAAATTCCAAAATTACATGTGAGTTGTGTGTTTCATCAATGGGGAAATCACCTTTATTTATACTAGATTGGACACATCAAAAGTGGTGTCTATTGGCACAACAGGGCCGACCTCAATAACTCAGAATATAATTAATAATTACAATATTAATTATCTTTTACATTAATCGTCTTTCACTTTATGGTGGGGCCGACCTGTAACCTTTACATCACAATTAGAGTTACATGTAAATCTTACTCTTAGACAATATAACAAGGGATCTCATACACCCACTAGTGTTCAACCACTAGGGGCACGTCCACCTGTGCTCAGCCACAGGGACGTCCTACTCAATAGATCTCTATCTTACTGAGTCTCACAGGAGAATCATCTAGACACACACCCACTAGTGCTCAACCACTAGGGGCACGTCCACCTATGCTCAACCACATGGACATCCTACTCAATAGATATCTATCTCACTGAGTCTCACAGGAGAGTCATTTGGAGTACCACATCGTCTCAACTTTCTACACAGAGGAGAATGATACACCCATCGCATCGGCACCTTCACCCCGCACAAGGTACACATCGTTTCATCTCAAACAACACACCCATCTCATGGGCATTCTCACCCCACACAGGGGCACACACATCGACACACCCATCTCATGGGCACACCCAACTCATGGGCTCTCTCACATGCCGACTCACTGTCCTAGAGGATGTCTCACGAAGCTGTAATCATCAACAGGGGATAGGGGACACACTTTCTTAACTTTAATATCACAATCAATGTCTTCTGACCAACCCTTGGTGTTTCTAAACTTGGCAATAAAGTTCTCATACATCCTTATCACCACAACTCTGAACTTGAAAGGAACTATTAGCTCTTCTAGTCTATTCCAAAGAATAGAAACACCAAGACCTTAAGACCTTAAGACGTGACTCAAGAGATGGAGAATGTGAGAGAAGAGGATAGGCCATTCAATTTTTAGAATTTCATCTTGGTAGCTTGATGTCATTAACTTTTCTTTTTGTGAGTGGCTTAAACCCAAACCCTATTTCTTCTAAAGAAAAAAACTTTTTCTTATGCAAATTCGGCTCGAAAGTCTTCCTTCTGCAAGTCCTGCTCAGATACAAGTAAATAATAAATTTTAAAACAATTAGTTGCAGAGATCTAATCGTACGAGACATTAACAGTCAATGGATTATAAGAAAAATAAATAACTCGGCATTGTATGTCGACAATGATATGATCCGTGGGTTGCATGCAGCCAGCAGAAGTGAAGAAACTCTGAATTGAGAATTCGAATACTGATCAGCATGCAAAGAACAATCACAGGGCAACTCTCCTTTGGCGGGCAATAGAGATGGAGCAGTTAATACATAAAACGAAATCCCAATTCCCTGCAAAAGGAAAGTTATCCTGTAATTCTCCCATACATTAACTTCTGATCCCGCTCAATTAGTGCCGTCCATATAACAAACAGATGATGCCATGGAAGGAGTGGGAGCAGTATTGTATTGCTCCTTTTAAAGCAAAAGTTGGTCACTGTGCGTGAACAGTATGGAATGGTATGAATAAACCAGGAATGGAATCGTAGTGCAGGGCGTCAAGCTTTATATGAAATATTCAGTTTTCTGAAACTGTTCCAATCAACCGAACTGAAAAATTTAATGGTATTCTGATTTCTGAGTGGATAATCGCTTTACTTATTGGAAGTGTAATATGCTTTTCATGCTGGAATCACAAAGTTCTTCGTATTGCCTGCCTGCTTTAGGTAATGGAAGTGGAAGTACCCGTAGCATGACTCGCATATTTTGGCTGAGTCGGGTTGCACTTCAAACATCATGTCATCGTGCACTATCGCATGGCACTAAACCAAAAAGCCATTTTTCTTTAGATTAATCACTATTTAACTTTAACCCTTCGACCTTGATTTGTTCTAATTTTCTGAATACGATACAAATTATATATATATATGTTATTGATTTTTTCGGAATATATGACATTTATGTTTTTTAATTGGCAAATAATTTAAAAACAAATTAATTGAAAAATAAAGTTTTTTTTTATTAATATGAAAAAATTGGTTTAATGATTTTTGTCTAGTTATGTTTTCTCGTAATAATTGTTTTTATTAATATGAAAAAATTGGTTTAATGATTTTTGTCTAGTTATGTTCTCTCGTAATAATTGACTTTGATAATAGATTTTTATTATATAATTTATTTTATGCATTTTTTTTGGTAATATATGTTCATTGTATTATCTTTTGTTTTCTTATATCTTATTTATGTATTTTTACTAGTATTTAATCATATTCAATTTATTTGTTGTGTAAATTTCCATTTTTTTCAATTTTTTTACACTTTTACAAAATAATATTGGTTTCTTCATTACTCCTCACTAAAATCAAATCAATGTTAAAGTCAGTCAATCAAATCAAATTATTATGCATTGTATTGTCAACAAAATAATGTTATTATGTAATGTTAAAGTCAATTAATGACTAAAATCAATGTTAAAGTCAATCAATCAAATCAAATTATTATGCATTGTATTGTCAACAAAATAATGTTATTATGCATTGTATGGTTTAAAAAAATAATGTACTCAATCATTTTTTATTATATTATTGTTGAAATAAAGAATGAAATATATATTTTTTTCATAAATGAAATTTTTAATCTAAAATTTTAGGGTTTCCAACTTTTTCATAAACCATTTATTCAGAAATCTGCTATAAACTAACTTGGTATTGTTTATCTTGATATCAATCTTCATTATTATAGAGTTCAACTTGGGGTTTAAAAGAATAATCTCCATGGAGGAGAAAAAAGGAAAAAAAAAAAAAAAAACTCACTGAAACATTCGAATATTGAAAGAGAACTGGAGATAACCTGAGGTCGAGTCTATCCTTCGACTTTCTAGCTTCACTACTCCCATGAATGGTTCGTCCTTGAGGGGATTACTAAGTTCCAGTTGGTTATCATCCAACCGAATTGATCGCTCCTTGGTCCCCTCTTGACTAGCGATGCCCTCTGGGTGCCCTTGCTACAAACTCTGGTCTCTCAATGTCCTCTCATGGAAACGAATTCCAAATTGTGTTAAATACAAAAAAATTCAAATTTGGCCTCTGGGATGTGCACTGCATGCAGAGTGACTTTGTTCTCCAATTGTTGTTCTGCCACGACCCAGGCCACCATAGCTTTGGTCATCCAATAAGTCTCCGCAAGGTAGAAATATTTTTTTCCCCTGGTTCGTGATTACCCTGGGTCTCTTACCCATTCCTCGGCTTCCAACAAAATATCCTCCTTCAAGATAGACTTCCTCTTCTTCAGGACCGCCTCCTAAATATTGGACATAGCCCTCTTTTAATCGTTGAGAAAAGGCGATGGAAGCAGTTTCTTCCCTCCCCTGTAGCTCACATTGCTCTGGTGCGAGCCATCGGGTTGACTGGAGAATGTTGTTTCCCTTCCCTCGCTTCATCTTGAGTCACCCATAGGTCACGAAAGAGTCGCGTCTTTTCATGGTGTCCTTACTTCATCTTGATTACATGCCCCTACGATGCAACCAAATCTCCATCCTCGACCACCAGAGAGGTGGTGGCCATTGGCTAATGCTATCTCCTCCAAAAGACGAGATCTCCCAACTTAAAACAATCCACATACATATGATTGAGTGACCCATGGTGGTGGAGAACACTCAATTCACCAACCTCCTTTCTTTTTGAAGACACCACAATTTACTTGAAACCCTGTCTTCTGCTCCTGGGTATAATATTCAAACCCAAATTAATGATGATATTGTGCATGCTACCCGACCACCTCCTTTTATTAATGGAGCCTATCATCAGCCTCAAATTCATTCCTTGCCTCTTCCTCCTATCCCCATTAATAGATTTGGTCCTTCTCCCTCGAGACCAAGCCCAATCTTGTCTTCTCATAGTTTCAATTGTACTAGGGGGTACGCCATGGGTGTCATCCCATATGAACATTACATCAATGCCACCACTTAATCGATTTCCCGTAATTCCATTACTTGGATGCATTTCCCCCTACTAACTGTCATCCTGTCATTTCACTATCATTTGTATCAACCCGCTTCTAGATGCATGTCATATGGCACCCAAGTGGGGGGTATTGGAATTAGGTTGATGCGTGGGCAGTTGGAATCCCCACATGGAGGTCGTCGACTCCCATAGTTGTCACCCCATCTGGGAGGGGATTATCATTCAGTGCTAGACGTGTTATATTATCATGGA
Source organism: Picea engelmannii (assembly GCA_009831015.1). Taxonomy (NCBI): domain Eukaryota; kingdom Viridiplantae; phylum Streptophyta; class Pinopsida; order Pinales; family Pinaceae; genus Picea; species Picea engelmannii. The sequence continues at coordinate 105,237 of ML793444.1, read as the reverse complement.
GTTCTCCCAAGCCCACCTCTCACCTATGCCACCAAAATTCTCTAGGTTCTTGATCGACGACCACATTAGAAAGATAGTCTACCACTATGTTGGATTTTCTTCTTACATAGACTAGGATAATGGTTGAGTTACCCCGAATTATTTGGGCCACCTCTGAGAGGTTGAAGGAGAGACACCAATTAGTTGAAACTTGCTCTGGAGGTGTTCCATTGAGGATTTTCTTTAGGGTTGCTATTAGGATTTGGGAATCTCCCTCCATGATTATTGCTTTATGGTCAAATTCATCTGCTAACCTTAATCATGTGAGGAGTCCGGTGAGTTATGATCCATTTTTGAAGTTGTGGTTGAGTTTGTTGGTGAAGATGCTCTGGATTGCTCCCGTCGAATCCCAAAATATTCCTCCTTCTTCTGTTGGGCCTGGATTACCCTTCAAGGCACCATCAAAATTAATTTTCAAAAATCCCGAAGGAGGAGGCTCCCATTTCTCGCGCGCTTACTTATTTTGGGGGCTTACTTTTATTGGAGAGTTTTGTTTCTAGCACTGACCCATTTTCCAGTTCTTGAATATATTTATTTCGTCTCCAGTTGGGAGTCGATATTCTTCCTCCCAATATGTAGTGGCTATTGTTTCCTATATATTGGAGTGTATCCCCTGCCAAATATGATCCATATTGAGGTGTTTATGCTTAAATATTATTTTGTTCCTCTCCCATATTTTCCAGAATAAGAAGCCCAGGAATAGATCCATATTTTGTTCAGGATTTGGTTTTGGTAAGGCTCTATTCTGCATTCTCCTATTGCTTTGTTGATGTCATGGCACGTTCCATCCATAGTTTTGAATAATGTATCCCCCTTGTCCCAAAGGGAATAAGCGACTTTGTAGGAATTTAATAAGTGGTTCAACATCTCCTCTTCTTGGTAGCACATCATGCATATTGAAGGGCCTTCATATCACCACCTTGTGATTCGATCCTAGGTTAGATCATTTTTGTTGACTACCAACCATAAGAATGTCTCTATTTTGGGCCATTGGTTTGTGTTGGGACAGGGGCAGACCCAGGGTTCAACGCTCAAGAGTGCACCAACAAAGCCCTAACTACTAGCCCTTTCGGCAACACCTGCGAAGCAGATGAAGTCTCACCCGAAGTAGAGGTAGGGGTGGTTGCAAGACTCAGGTGTCTGCAACCATAGTTGGGACACAGATATGTGATTATATCCTTTACAAAGCACTTAGCATTGTTCATTCATCACTTATTCACCCTTGTTTTACTTTGTAGATAAGACAAGACATCGCAGTACTTACTCATATATAAGATATTTTAGTGCTTAGCAACAACAAAACATATTAGATCCTGCAGATCAACACTAAGAATCTTCATACACATCAGATATACTATTCATATACATCTAGTGAATCAAAAAGCATAAGAAAATCTATCTAATCATGGCATAACACTTAGCAAGATAATGAAAACACAAGGAACGAACAACACAAAGCATGACACACAGGTTTACGTGGTTCAACCCCACACTGGGGCTACATCCTCAAAGTCTTCTTCTTATTTATTAGCTTTGGTCAATCTGATTACAACACAGAGCTTAACTGTACTCCGCATAGGATAGGAGATCTACGCGCACCTCGCCAGATCCTCCTTCCCCGAGTAGATCTAGCATAGAGCCTTCTTACAATCCATGCACTCAACACTTATAGCACTTGCACTCAGCTCTGCAAGCCTCTTACAATCATGCACAGGGCATTTACATTCGATCACACAGATCTAATTACTAGCACTAAGCCATCAGATCTTCTTACATTGCCTAGCTACTTATTTATACTTTACAACATAGGCCTAAACATGGGTAAACCCATGGGCCGACATCCCTTTTGCATTACATTAACCTAAAACCCTAAAATGGCCCCAAAAGTGGGCCAAGATCCCGTGATCTCTGCTTCTCCTGACGCTCCATCTTTGACAGGGTGTCGATGTCCAAAAACAGTCAAATATGACCAAGTGTTCCGCCAAACTTGGTCAAGGGCCAACAGGCCCCCAACACTCACCTATGACTCATCCCGAGTCACTCTGGTTTGATCAGCTCTGCTTTGAATGTCTCGAGCTTGGCCCGAGCTACTTCGACCTGTTGCAGTGTGACAACCTCTTGCTTAATGAACTCCTGTATCATTGCGTCGTTTACTGGTCCTTCCATGCACTGTTCTGCAGTGATGACCACCTGTTTAAGCTCGGCTGCATGGCTCTCAACTTTAGTGAATAGTTGGCATGCTTTCTCTTGGAGTGGTTGAAGTCGTTAAGAGACTTCCATCACTTTACTTTGCAACATGTGTACCTGTTGTTGGTCGGTGTGTTGTTCTGGAATTTAATCACTTCATTCTTTCAAATGGGGTCAAGGCCTTTAGCTGCGCCTGTAGCGTACTGCATGTTGCTTTGCTTCTTGGAGTTATGCTTCTAATGTCTGCAATTCTAGGTTCTATGTAAGGTTCTCATAAGTCTGGGCGCTTCTAGTGCTCAACTTCTTACATTCCAAAGCCAAGGTTTTTAATCGGCCAACTACTCTACGAGCAGTTGCTTCCCTCAAATCTCTTACTTCTTGTGGAGTCTCGGGCATGGTACGAAGTTCTAGATATGCGATGCGGTACTGAAGTTGTTGGATTACTTCTTCAAGCCGTGTCACCTGCCGTGGGACACGTTCTTCAATTTTCACTTCAATTACCATCACAGAGTGAAGTGCTCTATGAAATCTTTCCTGTACTTCAAGTTTCTCTGCTAGCAACTGGTCCTTGCTCTGCTGTAACTGCTATTTTTCCTCCTCCCACTTCGCTTCAAGGGCAAGCTTTTCCTATTCTACCTTCCTCTGTTGTACTATATGTGCACTCTGTACTTGTGCCAACGCCTGGGTGGATTTCGTTGTGTCTTCTTGAGCTCATCGAAGGCGAGCTTCGACTTTCTCGACGATCTAGCATAATTAGGTGGGCTCATCACCTGTTCTTGTTGTTTCAATTGTCAAGGGCACCATAGAAACTTCTCTGTTGGACTGGAGTGCCTGCTGCACTTCTTGAAATTCACCCTTGATTCGGCTGAATATCTCCTCCTTCTTCGCTTCTTGCCTGCCTATGATCTCTAGTGAAGCATCATTCAACGCAACGATCAAGAAGTCGAAGTCGTCAAGTGTGAGGGTAGTCTTGAACGTAGTCCAGGTGGATTTAGTTTTCTTTCGGGATGAGGGATTTGGTGGGGTAGTCTTCCTTTTCTTAGAGGGATCCTCCTCCTCTCTAGGTAGAGTAACCTCACCTTTGTTTTTCTCAACTTCTATGCCACCTAGTTCTTCACCATCACCTTCCTTCACAAGTGAGATTGAAGTAGTCTTCATGGATGTGCTATGGATATCTTGAATTTCCACGTCCTTCTTAGTCTTGTGCGGTCCAGGTGTATCCAAAATAGCTTCAGGGCTATCCACGTCGGACATCTCTGCGGGGTCTGCTACAAGAAGGAGGTTCACCGACCATTCCTTGGTAATTTGCTCTAAGTCTTCTTCTGTCAACTTATAGTACGACTAGATTTGTTGTTTGTGCTCATCAACACGTGCTGTGATATAGGTGAAATGGCGGTATGTGCTGAATTTGAAAGTACTCTATGTCGTTGTTCTGATATCTCGGCGAAGTTCCAATTCTGCAATTTCTCTGTTTGCGAAGTATCCTCTAGAACCTCTTGTAACCTTATAGTATTAGCCCTTTTCTTTCTTAACTTTCTAGCCTTCTTCCTAGTGAGCTTTGTCTTAGTAATGCTTTTACCATTATGATTCTTATCTTCTATGGTCTTAGTTACTTCGCGCTGTTGAAATTATTTCCTAGGGTTCCTGGATAATACTTCTTTTGTATAAAAAATAGGTAACTCAATCTTCTGCGTATCCTCTAGTGTTCTCTTAGCCTTGACATCGCAATTGCTGGTATTAAATATATGTGATCTTTTCTTCTGTTCTTCAATCAAGTGCTTGATCCTTCTAGTCATAAAGTCTTTTAACTCCTGCTTCCTCTGTTCCAAAACTTCTTCTTCTTGTTTTCATCTGGCTTGTTCTCTATTAATCCAAGGTTTTCCTATGAGCATGGTAAATAGGGCGTTGTCTTCAACAAATTTAATAATCTCAAAGTCTTCCTCTATCGAAGTTCCATTGACAATCATAGGTATCTAGGAGAGCATTCCACATAGGTTTACTAGCTTTCCTCTAAATAAAATTGTCCCTCCTAGGGAAGGGATCATGGAAGGATTTCCTATAGCTTCCCAAGTTCTTTCTGACATAATGTTCACTTGTGTTTCTTCATCAAGAATACAGTCAATGTCGAAGTCCCCTATTCTTGCTTCAACTTGTTCCTTTTCTTTGAATATCTCTGCTGGCCTAACATGTCAGTGATCATTCAAGGTGTCTTTCATCTGGAGCAATATCTTTTCTGATTCCTTCTGAATTTCTACTATTTCTGGATCTTCCTTAGGGTTTTCTTCATTCAGATTTATTCTTTCAAGCTTAGCAATCATTCTAGGGCAATCCAACACTTCATGGTCCAAAGCTTTGCAACAAAGACAACTAGGTCTTTCAACAGGGAATTCCTTAACAAGATGACTCGGTCTTCTGCAACTGTAACAAAGGGTTACCCCTCTCTTTCGTTTAAATGTTCCCCAACTTCTTCTGTACTGCGCACCATGATCATGGTAGCTAGCATACAAAAAACAATTTCTAGGATCCTGAATCCACTTGTTAGTCCAGACATTCTTTCTATGCATAGGTATAAAATATCTATCATTATACTTATCAAATCTATTCATATCAAACTTTCTTTCATCTATTAATGCCCTAGTTTTGAAGCTAGGACAAAATCTATCAAGCATACCTAGATCCATGCTTTAGAAACAAAAAATTTCACATATCCTACTTCTTTAGAGAACAAATCTTTCAGATCTAAAAACTTCTGACTATTCTTACCTTTATTAGAGCACAGAGCTTACAGATCTTACCTCTTTTCTGTAGATCTGACTTCTTTCTTTCATAAATTTCCACTTTTACTTTTCTTAGAGCATAGAGTGTTAATATCTCGCTTCTTTTCTTCGGATCTAATCTTCCTTTCATCATATCTAACCTTATTCATGGCATAAAGCTTCACAGGTCGAGTAAAAATCTGTGCACTAGGGTAACAGATCTATGCACAAAGATTTATTTTGCACAAAGTTTCTTCTTCCTCAGTTCCCAACAATCACAATTTCAGGTCCCGACAACAGAACCATTTGTTGGCACAGGGGCAGACCTAGGGTTCAACAATCAAGAGCACACCAACAAATCCCTAACTACCAGCCCTTTCGACAACACCTGCGAAGAAGATGAAGTCTCACCCGAAGTAGAGGCAGGGGTGGTTGCAAGAATTAGGTGTCTGCAACCTTAGCTAGGACATAGATCTGTGATTATATCCTTTACAGAGAACTTAGCATCGTTCATTCATCACTTATTCATCGTTATTGTACTTCGCAGATAAGATAGGACATCGCAATACTTTCTCATATATAAGATATTTCCGTGCTTAGCAACAACAAAACATATTAGATCCTGTAGATCAGCACTAAGCATCCTCATACACATTAGATATACTATTCATATACATCTAGTGAATCAAAAAGCATAAGAAAATCTATTTAATCATGGCATAGCACTTAGCAAGGTAGTGAAAACACAAGGAAGCAACAACACAAAGCATGACACACAGGTTTATGTGGTTCACCCCCACCCTGGGGCTACACTCACAAAGTCTTCTTCTTATTTATTAGCTTTGGTCAATATGATTACATCACAGAGCTTAAATGTACTTCGCATAGGACAGGAGATTTGTGCGCACCTCACCAGATCCTCCTTCCCCGAGTAGATCTTGCATAGAGCCTTCTTACAATCCATGCACTCAGCACTTACAACACTTTCACTCAGCTCTACAAGCCTCTTACAATCATGCACAAAGCATTTACATTCGATCACACAGATCTAATTACTAGCACTAAGCCATCGACTCTTCTTACATTGCCTAGCTACTTATTTATACTTTACAACATAGGCCTAAACATGGGTAAACCCATGGGTCGACATCCCTTTCCCATTACATTAACCCAAAACCCTAAAAGGGCCCCAAAAGTGGGCCGAAATCCCATGATCTCTGCTTCGCCTGACGCTCCATCTTTGATAGGGTGTCGATGCCCCAAAATGGTCAAATATGACCATGTGTTCCGCAAAACTTGGTCAAGGGCCAACACTTTGGATTCCAAATTTCCCCCCAAACTAGTGCCTTGGAAGTTCTGATGTTCTCGATGCCAATAGGTAGGCCTCTTTTACTTTGAAGTTTTTGTCTCCTTTCTAGCCTCATTGCAAAATATTAATCCCTTTTCGGGCTTGCAGTGGTAAACATAGCAGTTTGGCCTCAATAGCATAACGAGAATCATCCTCCCATTCTATTGGCCATTCTGCTAACTTCTTCCATGTTCTCTCCAACATCTAGTTAGAGCATTGATTCTCTTCCCAGTGTTGGGATACTCTCTTCCAGTCGGCCCCTACCATCCTCTCTTGAATTTGATGATATTTCTCCTCTCTACTGAGAGATGGAATTTTTTCCCAAGCATCCTCCTGCTAGAACAGGGATGACCTACCATCATGGATTTACCAAAGGATTTTTTGTTGGACCAACCCCTATTATTCTAGGCGTGGTTCCAAATCAAAGATCCGAGATGAACCCCTTCCATTATTATCCATTCTTTTGGTGTACTATTCCTAACATATTTTCCCTTCTAGATCCTGGCCATAGGGCATCTGGATTCTATATATATCTCCAAAATATCTTTGTTTCTAGCACATAGCCCATTCTTAGAGGGTCTTTGATGCTCAGACCCCTACGGGGTTTTGGGGTTTGTTTTTTTCCCATGCGAGCAATGCCCATTTCTTATCCCTTTTCACTCATACCTATAGGAAATTTCTTTGAATTGCTTGAATTTACTGCAAAATGATGGAAGGAGATACAAGAATAGAAAAGAGTTAAAGAGGCATTTCCATTCAAACAAATTTTATGAGAATTATTCTCCCAGACAAGGTTAGGAAATGGTGAGTCCAACAATTTAGTCTTTCTTCGATCTTGGTAAGGAGATCTTGCCAAGAGATGTTGCAAATTTCTTTATCTAGGAGGGGGTCACCTAAGTGTTTCGAGGGGATGGAGGTCCTTTGGAACCCCATAATTTTGGTAATGTTGCGTTGAATTATGGTAGGGGTGTTGAAGAATAAAATTTTGGATTTATCTAAGTTGACTTGCATGTCAAAAGTTGCCATGAAGACGTCCATGATTCTCTTAATGTCTCTTGCTTCCCTCATTGTGGGTCGACCCATAAGCAAGGTTTCTTCCATGAATTGAAGGTGGGAGAGTGGTTCAATTTGAGGATTAAGGAGGCTCTTAATGGATTTGTCTAAGAGGGATTGTTTCATAAAACACCCCAGACCCTCTACAAGGATAATAAAGAGGTATGGTGAGAGGGGGTCTCCCTGGTGGATCCCTTGAGATGATTTGAAGGTTGATGAAGGTAAGCCATTAATAAATATGGATAAGTATGAGGATATCGTTATTGAAACCCAGGAAATCCAAGATGACTCAAAGCCAAAATCCCCCAAAATTTATTGCAGAAAATTCCAATTTATTATACCATAGGCTCTGGATAAATCAAGTTTGATGATCATACCAGGTTTTTTGTTGGTATTTAGAGAGTGTATGGCATCATATTCCACAATTATCCCATCCAAAATTTGGCAACCTCTTACAAATCTCCCTTTCTAAGGAGAAATGGTTTCCCGTAGAAGAGGTTTGAGTTTATTTGCTATAACCTTAGTTATGATTTTGTAAATAAAATTACATAAGGAAATAGGTCAAAACTTATCAACAATGATTACTTCTCGTTATTTAGGTATGAGTGTCAGGAAGGTGGCGTTGAATGCCTACAGGACGAATCAATATGAGCAAGATTATTCTAACACTACCCATATGTCTTTTCTTATGATGTTTCAACATGCCTGGAAAATTTTTGTTGTGAAGTCGTCTAGTCCTGAAGCCTTCCCATTTGACATTTCCTTAATGATCTCCTCTACCTCCTACATGGTCACGTTTCACATGAGGCTGCAATTGTGTTTCGGTGAGACCAGGCTTGGGATCGACCCCTTTATAGTTTGTGTGGCCTTCACCTTGTTTATATCAGGTTTGGTTAACATTATGATGTAATGATGCAACAATTGTTTTTCTATATCCTCATGGTTTTTCATTATTTCATCCCCTCCAGCCTGCAGAGTACCAATGCAGTTTTGGCTTCTTCTCCATAAAAGGGAATTGTAGAATAATTTTGTGTTCTTCGCCCCATACTAGAGCCATTAGGTATGAGATTTATTGTAGTACATGATATCCCCTTGATTATCTCTTTCATTTATATATACATGGAGTTGTTCCTCCTTAACCTTGAGTTCTAGGGAGTTCCCATCTTGTATTATTTGTTCCAATATTTTTTCCATATTTTCTTCCAACTTTGTTTTTTCTTCAAGGATGTTTCCGAAGACCTACTTATTCCATTTCTTGATGAAATTTTTGGTGTGTTTCAATCTCTATTGAAATTGATACATATTTGTTCCATATATCTCGTGTTTCTCCTTCTGCCATTTTGTTACTCTTTGTATGAATTCAGGGTGAAGTAACCAAAAATTTTCGAATATAAAAGTTTTGGGGTGAGGTTGATCCGGATTATTTTTGGCACAAAATGAGAGTGGAGATATAATAAATAAATGTACATCTATGTATCAAAATATAGCAGAGATATAACCTTAAACACAAAAATGCAGTAATACACAATCTTTATTAATGAGCAAAATGTACAAAACTGTAGAAATACAGAGTGAAAGACACGCTAGAATGGTGGCAACTTATCTCTGAGAAGAGGTCAAGAAAGATGATTATTGTTAAAATGAGGCTCTAAATTCCTTTTTAACATAAATAAAATCCAAAACCATAACCTCGGAAGATGAAAATCCAACAAGTTTATGGACCCTATTTTGGGTAGTTTGGTGTATCAACTTCTTGGGGGCATAACTTTGGCATACGATCTCCATTTGATCCGGATTTTATGAGCAGAACGGAATGAATACCGATTATTAGCAGGTACTTAACACAAAAATAACAGAGATACAGTAAAACTGGTTTTCTATTAAATAACAAAATAAGCTGAAACTGTAAAATGCAGCGGAAACAAGCTTGCTGGAATGGTGGCGGCTTATCTCTG
>ML793444.1:50951-89856 GCA_009831015.1 Picea engelmannii | reverse complement strand
GCTCTGATACCACTGATCCGGATTTTATGAGCAGAATGAAATGAATACCGATTATTAGCAGGTACTTAACACAAAAATAACAGAGATACAGTAAAACTGGTTTTCTATTAAATAACAAAATAAGCTGAAACTGTAAAATGCAGCGGAAACAAGTTTGTTGGAATGGTGGCGGCTTATCTCTGAGAAGAGATGTGACAGCAGCGCGCATTCGCAAGAAGAAGATTACAATGAGGCTCATAAGGCCTTTTTACAATAGACGGGAATTCCAAAAGTCCTAGACATCCAAAAACCTAACCCTAGGAGATGAAGCGCCAAAAGTCATGTGGGCCCCATTTGGGTAAGTTGGTGCATCAACTTCCCGGGGTCGTAACTTTTTCATACGATCTCTGTTTTAGGCGTATGATAGATCGTTGGAAAGATCTATCCGAGGACTACAACATTTTTGACAAAATTCCATGATGAAAATTTTCAACCGCAACATACCCCAAAAAACGTCGTTTAGGGCCTCAAAACGGCTCCAGAAGTTCACAACCCGAAAAACTGCTAAAAATAGTAAATTGCCAAAAATGTCAGAACGCTGTTTTGAGCCAATTGGAAAAGGTGGGTGGCCACCGATATCCATCTGGATGACCATTTGTGGCACACGATAGATCGTTAGAAAGGTATTGACGAGGAGTTTCATTTCATAGGCTCAATCATTGTTTGACAAAAGTTTAAGGTTCTGGATAGCGAAAAAACGTCGTTTAGGCCCTCAAAATGGCCCCAGAAGTTTATGACACGAAAAACTTCTAAAAATAGTAAATTGCCAAAGAACTGTTTTAAGCCAGTTGCAATAGGTGGTTGGCCACTGATATCCACCTGGATAAATCCTCCCTCCTTAGGAAGCAATGGTCTCCATTTTGTTTAGTTCTTGGGGGAGAGGGGGAAGCATTTGTTGAATCTGAACCTTGGTGAGTTGCTTGCCTTACTGGAGAAGTTGCGTTGCTTGGCTTGTGGAAGGTTGTTGAGAACCTGATGTTGGAAGGGTTGGACCTTTTTAACCAGTCTGGATACATGATATGACTATGTGCAGAAGGAATCTTTGCACTTTGTTGCAATCTTATAGACATACTTCTGTTGGATAGAAGGTGATTGGACTGAGGTTGTAGTGGTTGTAGTGTCCTTCTGTTAACCTTTTGAACAGATTGTGAAGAGGTTGAATGTTGTAGTATGAGATAGTAGCTTACGTCACTGTTTAGGTGGGACAATAGTCTTAACTACCTATGGTATCCTCTAGAGATTACCCCCCAGAGTAACAGTGACACTACGAGGTTGAGACTCATAAATAACATGGAACTTCCACATATATCTCTGGCACAAAATAACATCAAAAACATCCAGTGGGAAGTATCACATAATACCTCATCCTTGAAGGGATTGATGTTGTATGAAAAGAGACACTGTTGGCTGACACAGATATCTCATCCCTGGTGAAGCCACCCGATCTTATATGGCTGCGGGTGTGGTGTTGTCGACAATCCCAATTGTTTGACGATCTATGCTAAGATGAGGTTCTTCTATATTCCGCCATCGATAATAAAATGTTGTGGTGTCCCCTTCACCCACATCTGTGAATGAAAAAGGCACTCCCCCTCTTCAGGATCTGCTGGTTCTTCTGGATGAATTTTTGTGGTCGTGACAGTAAAAGTGGGGTTTGCGTCGATGATCTGTCTTCTCCCATTATTTTCTGAGTTAGATTATGAATTAGGGTTCGACTCCTTTTATTTTATCTCAGCCACCAATGATTTTTTTGAGCGACATTCATCCATGTTGTTCTAGGGGATTTTGTGGAAATTGCACCACTTTACATTGTCCTTGTTTGTCTTTTCGTTACCCTTCTTTTCCTGTGGCTTGGACTGGGTTTCTGGAGGTTGGTTGTTAGGAACGTCTTTACCATACTTTGGTTGATGCATATTTGCAAACCTAAACTCTTGTTTGTTCTGGTGCCTAAATTTCTACTTGATTTTTACAGCATATCGATAGGCAGCTCCCAGTGATGAGATGTCCATAAAATCCATTTCGGTTTGGATGTACTTATGAATATCCTCGCGGTATTTCAGAACCAGATGTTGTGCAGATTCTTTGATACCTAGCTTGGTGCGTAAAATATGGAAATTATTTGTGAACTCCAACACTATTTGGCCCCTCTCTTACCGCAGTGTGGTCCATATCATGTACTGGTCATCATAGTTACCAACAGGATAATATTGTTCCTTGACCGCATCTACAAAAAAATCCCAAGTGGGCTCGACCCCATATATTCCAGACTCCTCTGTGGAACTTTGCTCCCAGTAAGTTTCCCACCAATATTTAACATGGGGGAGATCCTTAAGGAGTGCGAAGGTGATCTTTTCCCTATTGGAAAAATTGTGAATAGAGAAATAACCTTCTAGCAGATTTAACCATTTTTCTAGGGAATCCGCATCTATCTGACTTTCAAATATAGGAATATGAAAATTAACTTGTACCTTGAAAGGAGAGGTGCCTCCAAAGTGTCCACTTGATGAGGATTTTTCTGTTGATATCGAAAATTGTTGAAGGATGTGGACAAAATTCTCCATCATTTTGTCCCTTTGTCTCATGAGAGCCTGCTCAAGCAACAGATTAATAGAATCTTATGCTCTGTCGCTTTTAGTTTCTTCCGCCATGGAGGGTTTCTTGGGTGTGCGAGATAAAATTTACTCAAGAGATACAAGCTCGAGACCCAACTTTCTATACCTGGGTCTTGTCGGGGACATGCACTGAAAAACGATCAAGAGCAGCTTGCTCTCATACCACTGATCCAAATTATTTTTGGCACAAAATGAGAGCGGAGAAATAATAAATAAATGTATAGATATTTATCAATAATATAACAAAGATATATCATATATATAATCACAAACACAAATATACAATAATACACAATTTCTATTAATGAACGAAGTGTACAAAACTGTAGAAATACAAAGTGAAAGACTCGCTAGAATGGTGGTATCTTATCTCTAAGAAGAGATGTGATGGTTATGTTCATCTGTAAGAAGATGATCATTACAGTGAGTCTCTAAAGTAATTTTTAACATAAATAAAATCCAAAACCCTAACCCTAGAAGATGAAAAGCCAATAGGTTTGTGGACCCTGTTTTGGGTAATTTGGTGTATTAACTTCCCAGGGGCGTAACTTTGGCATACGATCTCCGTTTGGGGCGCACGCTATCTAGTTGGAAAGGTATTGACAATGAGATTCATTTCATAGGCTCAATAATTAACTTGGATATCATTGAGGTTCTCTATCACGAAAAAATGTCGTTTAGGCCCTCAAAATGGCCTCGAAAGTTTAGGACCCGAAAAACTGCTAAAAATAGTAAATTTCCAAAGAACTGTTTTGAGCTAGTTGGAATAGATGGGTGGCCACTGATAACCACTTGGACCAGAGGTGTCATGCTATTTTCCCATCTGAGGAAAATAACCCTATGATCAGACCCATAGAATGGATGGATGTCCATTGAGATAACTTGTTTCACATGAAAGAAGGATTTTGAAACCAAGAATCTATCCAACCTCTCTGCTACATGAGTTGATCCTCCTCCTCTATTGCCCCATGTGTACCATCCTCCCTTTGAAGGAAAATCTATAAGTCATAATTTCCTTACTATCTCCTTGAATGCAAGTTTGTTTAAATCCATCTTACGCATTATGCCTTTCTTATCTTCCAGGGATGTTATTGGATTGAAGTCCCCCCTAATAATCCATTGTTGATATTTCATGAGCAGACCCAGTTGTGAGATTGCTTCAAGGAAATCCCTTTTGGTCTCTAGTGTCAAGGTACCATAGGCATTTGAAATGTATCCCTAGTCATTGAAGCCCAATTTTTTGTAGTGGATCGTGAGAATTGTTTTGGTCTGTGACACCAAATATAACTTCACATGGCCTGGATCCCAAATGATAGTGAGTCCCCTTAAGGACCCCTTGGATTCTATACATTATACCTCACAATTTTTCAATATTTTATTTTTTATTCTTCTCAATGTGTTTCTATCACACTTAATTTCTCGCAACGTAACTAAGTCTACTTTTTCTTGAGAATTTTTTGTTTGGAAAGAGCATTCAAATCCCTCATATTCCAAGGGAAGATACTCATAATTAAAATTTGGTTTGGGGTTGGAAATAATTATCTAGGAGTCCCACTACTTTACCTGAGTCGATAAGTAGAGCTCTTGTTTCTTCCAAGACCTGCTTATGGGGCTTGTGTTCCCTTTTATTTTCCTCCCCCATTGATTTTTTCAGGATCTTCAATGGGTTAGTTTTGATACCTAGGTTCTCTGATGAAGAGGATGGATTGTCTAGATTGTGTCCTTTCCCTTTCCCTTTGATTAACTCATGTTGTATTTTGTGTAGTTGTACCACCTGCATATTGTTAATCTCCTACTCACCGTGCATTGTTATGAGTGCTTTTAAATATACCTCCATATCTTCTAGTTCCATACTTTTGGGATCTTTCTCCCACTCTTCTTCCTCCCATGACCCTTCGTTATCCTCAAGATATTGCATAGTAATCTCACCTTTCACTGCTGGAGATATTATAGTGTTTTTTTCATTACGACGACATTTTTGAATCTCTTCTTCCTTGATGTCCGCTCCTTTTTCTGTCCCAGTACTCTTCTCTGCTTCTTGTTTCTCCCCTTCTTTATTTTCTACCTTGTTATTTCTATTGTTTCTCCCCTACGCAGCAGTATAATAATGTACATCGGTATAATAATGCACAAAAAATTACAATCCCACCACAATATAATCAAGTACCACAGTATAATACACCGCACATAGACAATCAAGGCAACAAAGGAGTATTTAGAGGAGGAGGATGTGGAAGAGGAGGATTTGGAAGAGGCAGAGGAGCAGTAAACTGCCATAATTGTCAACAACTTGGACAATATGCAAAGGATTGCCAACATCCACCAACAACATGCATGTACTGTCACACAATAGATCATACTACATAAGACTGTCCTATACTTCTAACAAAAATACAAGATAAAAGGAATCAGAATAACAAAAATGTTCAATGGATTGTCGCAGAAACTAGAAATGATGGGAACAATATTAATGTAGTTACTCAAGGTGGAACCAAAATAGGAGAAGATGAAACAAATCAGAATCAAGACCAACAACAATGGGTTAGAAAAAATACAACACCTCAACAACATTTTGATGCGCGCAAGGAAAAAGAAAGATTCAAGTAGGACATACAAGAAATTTTACAGGAGAATATTGCTTCTACTTCAAATGCACAACTAGGATATGATTGGCCAGTATATGATATGCCTCATCCATATGATCATACCAATGGAGGTCAGCCTTTAGAAAATGTAAGTAATCTAAGAAACTTCATGATGTCTTTCTTGAAGTTATTGAATGATCCAACATCTATACAAGTACTACAAAGTTTGTTAGAAAAATGCAATCCCGAAGAAGAGATGAAACTATAACAAAAGACAATAAATCATGTCCATAGGAAGATAAGAACAAATAGATAGTTCAGACTGAATGAAAATATTGGAGACTTTAAAATGGGTGGTGTCATAATATATTTGGAATCTGAGGTAAATGTTCTTCCTAAGAAAACATGGGAATGGATGGGGGAACCTACACTGAGATATTCACCTATTCATTTGAAACTAGCAAACCAACATAGGGTGATACCAATTGGTATATTGAAAGGCATACCAATAGATTTAGATGGTGTGCACACTATGGAATATTTTGAGGTAATTGATATAGTGGATAATACTACACCTTATCCAAAATTCTTGGGACTGGATTGGGCATTTGACAATAAATCTATCATCAACTTGAAGACCCGGAAAATGATTTTTGAATTAGAAGATTATAGAGTCATAGCACCATTAGATCCTTCATAAGGTGGAAGATATGTTGAACAAGCGAAAGAGAACTTTATCACAAAAGAAATAAACCATTTCTATAGAACTACTGCGTGCAAGGAAGATTACACTAACCCAACAACAAATGGAATGATTAGTTGGAGAAGAATCAATTTTTGTGCTTCAGATTCTGACACAAGACTGGAGAATTGGAAATTATTCTTACATGAGATATCTATCAGAATATGTGCAAGAATCACGCACACACTAATATGGGTTGGCATAGAGGTAAGAGAACCTCTGAGTTTTTATGGTTAAAATGGTTTGGAAGAATTCTTAACAAAGTTTGAGTTAGAATTCCTAGAAAGTGAAAGGTTATTAGTTTTAGATATTGATTTGAAAGAAACACCTGCACGTTGGTGGGGTACTCACAAATAAAAGATCCATGATTGGTATCAATGCAAAATATTGATGCGCATCAGATTTGGCGTAGAACAGGTGCATAAACATATGCAAAAATATGGTGGAAGAGAACAACCCAGAGAACATATAGACATATACATAACCCAATGGAGACTGATACCATCAGAGGAATGACCAAATCACTTCATCCACACATTAGAAGGCATACCAAGAAATTGGCATACAGAACTGGAACTGCATAGAAGAACTATAAATTGGAAAGATTTGTATAAGAACTTTGTAATCACATTTGCATTTGAACATGAGAATCCAATGATGGATGCAACACTGAAGTTGATAAAATAAAAGATTTTTGAAGAACCTGAAGTTGAAATTGTAACATCTTATCATAATCACAATCGACAAACAATCAAATAATTGTTACATTGTTACCACGTTGTAGAAGATGACCTAGCAGAAGAAAACCAACGCAATATTCAGATAACAAAAGTTGAAGGGGAAAGAAAAGTAGAAGGCCCACAATTGTAGTCACAAGAATTTGTTGCACCACTGAAGATAAAGAACGTTAATTTTGGAACATAAGAGAATCCAAAAATTGCAAGTATTGGTGACTATTGGGACAACCAGATAGTGGAAAGAATAATAGAATTACCGTGCGAATATAGTGATCTATTTCCAGCAACATTTTTAGAAATGAAAGGGATAACAAAAGAAATTGGAGAAATGAAAATTCCTCTACGAACAGATTCCATACCAATAAGAGAGAGACCCTATAAGATGAATCCAGTTTATAAACAAAAATTTAAGGCAGGGATTGATAAAATGTTAGAGGTTGGTATAATAGAGATTGTTGAAGAATCTGAGTGGATTAACGCTATGGTAGTATAGGAGAAGAAACATGTGGGGATAAGGATCTGTGCAGATTTTAGGAAGTTAAATTATTCTTGTCTGCATAATCCCTTCGCTACTCCATTTATAGATGAGGTATTGAAAAATGTAGGAGGACAAGAAGCATACTCATTTACAGATGGATTTTTAGGGTATCACCAAATAAGAATAACACCAGAGGATCGTTATAAGACCACATTTGCCACATAATGGGGGTCATACCAATACATAGTGATGCCCTTTAGATTGAAAACTGCCCTTGCTATTTTTTCAAGAGTAGTGGTAGATGCATTTAAAGATTTTATACATAAAATTTTTGAGGTTTATCTGGATGATTTGACAGTATTTTGCCTATTAAAAGATCATGTTGAAGTTTTAAGATTAATGCTAGAGAAGTGTAGGCAATGTCAAACTTCTTTGAACATTAAGAAATGTATATTCAATGCACCATTTGGAATTCTACTAGGGCATGTGGTTTGTAAATAGGGTCTGCTGGTTGACCTTGCAAAGATTGTTGTCATTGTTAATTTACCACCACCTAAGTCAGTACACCAATTAAGAGCTACACAAGGTCATACAAGATACTATAGAATGTTCATAAAGAGCTACGAATAGATTATTACGCCCATGGAGAAACTATTAAAGAAGGATATCAAGTTTCAATGGAATGATGAGTGCCAACAAATTTTGGACATCTTAAAAGAGAAAATGGTGACATGACCAATTCTGGTATTTCCAGATTGGTCAAAAGAGTTCCATGTTCATGTGGATGCCTCTTCAATAACACTTGGATTAGTACTAACACAACCAGAAGAAGGTGACATAGGTCACCCAATATCATTTGCAAGTGGGAAAATCTTAGAGTTAGAACATAATTATAATATAACAAAGAGAGAAGGTTTGGCTTTGGTGTATGCATTACAAAATTTCAGATATTATTTATTAGGCCAACATTTTAAAATGTTCACAGATCACTCTACTCTCAGGTCCCTAGTCAATAAGTCAATGTTGGGGGGGAGAATATGTAGATGGTTGTTGTTATTTCAAGACTTTGATTTTGAAGTAGTGGTGAATCTTGAAAGACTGAATGCATGGCCAAATCATCTGTCCAAGATAACTAATGGAGAGGAACTAAGCATCTTGGAGGAGAATTTTCCTGATGCACAACTCTTTTCAGTGCAGATTGTTGATGAATATTTTTTTGACATCATTGAATTTTTGAATACAGGATTTGACCCAAAGGAATACAACACTCCGTAGAAGAGGAATTTGGTGGTTAGAGTTGCATCAAATTGTTGCAGGACACTTGTATAAACTAGGTGCGGATAATATTCTAAGGAGATGTGTCATGGAACATGAACGTTCCATCATCTTGGAATAAACACATGAAGGAATAGTTGAAGGAAACTATGCAGGAAAAGTGACTGCGTAGAAGATACTACGCGTGGGACTATGGTGGCCAATAGTTTCTAAATATGCAAAGGAATATTTCCAGACTTGTTATGTCTGTGATAGGGTAGGAAAGCCATCTAGGAGGGATGTGATGCCCCTAAAACCTCATGTAACTCTTAAAGTGTTTGAAAAATGGGCAATAGACTTTGTAGGACAAATCAACCCACCAACTAGAAGATCAGGAGCAAGTTACATCATTACAACGACAAAATATTTAACCATATGGGATGAATCAACAATAGTAAAAGATTGCAGTGCAGAAACTATAATGCACTTTCTGTTTGAACAGGTAATTACAATATTTGGATTCCCTAGAATTCTGAGGAGTGATCAGGGAACTCATTTTCTCAATAATACCATTTAGGAAATCACTGAAGAATTTGAAATACACCATCAGAAGAACACTCCATACCATCCTCAGGCTAATGCAACAGTGGAAGCATTTAATAAAATATTGGAGAATGACCTAACTAAAATTTGCAATGTAAACAAGGATGATTGAGATATGAAGATAGCAACAATATTATGGACTTATAGAAACACATGCAAGAAACTCACAAGGTGGACACCTTTCATATTGGTGTATGGTCAGAAAGTAGTAGTCCCTTTAGAATATTTGATACCTAGTCTATGCATTTCATCTATTACAAACATGACAAAAAGAGGTGCAACTCAAGAAAGATTCTCTCAACTCATGGAACTAGAAGAGGAAGGGATTATGGTTGGTTTCCATTAGGAAGTACATAAATACAAACACAAAGATTGGCATGATAGAGACATTAAAAAGAAAAACTTTATGGAAGGAGATATGGTTCTTCTCTATGACAACAAATATTTACAACATCTCGGAAAATTCATAATGCATTGGATAGGGCCATATGAGATAAAATCTATCATAGATGGAGGTGATGTGCAGTTAAAGAATCTAACATGAAAAGAGATTTAAGGATTGGTTAATGGAAGTCGACTAAAATTGTATAGGGACAATTGACTGAGTAACCCTTAGTAGTTGCAGTGCAAAAAAGTAGAATTGTACATAATGTATATAGTAGGAGCTGAAAAGAAAAAGAATAAAGATTTTTTTTTTTGGAAAAATAAGAAAAATACAAAAAGATGCAGTGAATGGATAAGTGTGAAACATGAAGTTAGACAATACAACATGCAAAATATAGTAATTGGTATGAAAGAATCTAAATACACTATGAACCACAAAAATGTGACCAGGCAGGAAGAAAAAACAACGCACCGATACAAAAAATAGTCGGAAAAAGTTAAAATAGGTGATCAAAAAATTGTGGCACGATAGGGAGTTTATGGCATGACCTATAAAAGAAAAAAACACAAAGGAAAAATACTTATTTTTTACTTTGTGCAAACCATACCTAAGGGAGAAAACATCATGCAAGAAGGTGATTTCGAGGTGTTTACTTACAATTCAGAGCAACCCTTTCCGAATTTAGAAAAATGGTGCCCTTGAAGCTTGGAGATCCTAGCCGAGTCACAAGGAAAACGCGAAGTGTCGCGAGGTCTTCACATGACATAGCAGGCGATTGAGAAAACCTAAACAACCATGAAGGAGTGGTGGATGTTGACATCATTCCATCCCCAATAGTCGAGCCAGTTTTTGTAGAAGAGAATGAACAACAAAATTTGACGATTGAAGAAATGAACATCGACCCGCAGAGTGAAATAAAAAACCCTAGCATAGAGAAAAAACATGTGCAACAAACTGGGTTAGGATTAGCACAATCACAGGAACAAATGAATGAGGAATATGATGAAAAAAAAAAATTGATGAGCCCAGGAAATAGGTAGAAGAAGTGAAACACCCTACAACAAAGCAAGCGCAACAATCATAGGAAAAAGTGTTGGTGGAAGACATTACAAACCAGCATAAAACAGACACTAAAGAAGAGTAGGATAATGAGGAAGAGAACCAGGTGGAAATGAAAGGGCCATCAACAGGAAATAAGAAGACAAGGAAAATCCTACAACGCTAAGAACATCGAGCAAGCAAAAGGAACTCACATTGTCACTGTAGGAGATAACTGAAAGAGTTAAAGTAATTGATGACATGTTAGGCTTTGTGAACAAGATGAAGTATGTGACCATGATTTTGCAGACATGGGGAAGTTTCATGAGTTGACGCAACAAGTTTACATAGAAATTAAAGGAGAAGGTCCATCAGGAGATCCCATTCTGGAGTCAAAACAATGGATTGCGGGTCTATACAACACAGGAATTATGAGCCTATTAGATATTCCTCATTTTGGGAGAGGAAAGGATGTGAATGCATGTGTCAAATAGTTATTAGAACTGGTACGTGGAGGCATATTATGGATGGATAGACCTGTATATATAGATGTGGACCTAATTTCTGAAATCACAGGATTACCTACATATGGAGCAAAACTAAAGCACTACTTGGATGAAAAAACAAAAGAAAAATCTGTTGGGTATGTGTTATATTCTTTGCACGAGTAGTAGTGTATTCGGGCCGACATATTTTCGCCGGTTTCGGGCCGCCATATTTTCGTCGGGCCGACATATTTTCGGGACGACATATTTCCGGGACCACGTGATATTAGGTGGTTTTTCGGCACATGGTTGTTTGCCGATGGTTTTCTATTTCCGGTTAAGGAATTAGGGTTTTGGACTAATCTAGATCATTGGGTTAGGGTTTTGGATGCCGCTGGCTCCTATATGTATATTGTATTGTAAACAATGTAACACAATGTGTATCAATATAATATATGCTAGTTTTCCCGGTTTGTGTTTCCAGGTGAAAAGTCTCTGTGTAATGTTTGTATTTGCCATTGTATCTTTTCTGTTCTTTTCTGAATATCAGTTTGCAGTGGATATTGTACAAGGTTATAATTTACAAAATCCATGGTAGATGAGATAAAGAATAAATACGGGTCTGACAAAGATCCATGGGAATGGTTATTAAAAAGATCAATGAACCAACAACTAGATTTGCGACAAAACTGATGGCATGCAAAATCTTGAGAAAATGTCCCAAAGAGGAATCCCTCATAGGTGTAATGGCAACATCTGCGCAGTGCGCAAAGGGAAGTCTACTTAGCTAGACTCCATATCTACTAAACTTGTTTTTGGATGAGTACAAGGATGCGCAGGACCTCCGTTCAGAATTTCATTATTCATGGCTAATCATATTGATAACACCTGATGGATGGGGAGAACCAAAATATAGTGGATTTTACCATAGGCTATGGAAATGTCATGCAAAAAATACACAACCTTATGCCATACTTCAGATCCAAAGAAAAGTAAGTGAATGCTAGCATTTTCACCATGCTCTATGATGAGATGTAGGAGAAGCTAGAAAACACATGGAGAATACCACCAGAAGTTGTGAGAGATAATCAAGGAATAACCAATTTTCAAGATTCAAGGCATAATATATGGATTCAGACTAAGAAGGATCCTAAAAATGAATGGTTGTTGTTGAGATATTGTGTCACGGGGGAAGAATTACAGTGGACTATGAAGGATTGTCTTGAATAGTGAAAGGTGCCAATAATCCCAAAGAAAGTACCAAAATCTAAACAACAAGTAGAGGCTAGACCTTAATAGTAGTCAACTAGCCCAACAACAAACACAAGAAAAGAGACAGAGTGCACAAAATAAACATGGGGTATCACAAAAACTAAAACTCCAAGACATAAAAACACTATACCAAAGGCTTCAACTCAGGAAAAGGAGCGTGAAGAAGAAATAAATGGAGGAGTCCAATCCGATACTAATATTCCTATGTAGGAGGAAATAGGAGGGGGAAATTTCCCCAATTTGGATAGGTCAGTTCAAACCGTGCAGACAGAGACACTTCCAAGGAAAAGAACAGTGTTGTAAACAACAGGACATCACAAAAAAATAAAGGCACATAAGGACATTCCTCAGCTTACACTTACAGAGGATGATATATAATTGGTAGTAGAAAAAGTGTAGGATTGCATGGCGAAGGCTTGGTATGATGCTGAGAAGAAGATGGAGTAAATAGTGAAGAAATTGACAGAGGTCAAAGATGCATTGGAACAATTGCAACTTACTACAGTGCAACAAAAATATCAGGCACAACAACAATAAACCGCTCAGGAAATAATAATTCTAGAACATGATATAATACACCCCATAGTTATGGGGAGTGAAAATTTCAGTATCACCCACGGGATGTTGCAGGTAGATGAAGCTACAACACACAAGCCACTGAAGGATATATATCATTTGGACCTTCCACTTCCCAAGATTCCAGCTAAAGTGTTTTACAAACTACAAGTAAGTGATGCGCAGGAAATCTAGTCAAGGGCCTGTGCAGATGCTACAAGTTTACAATTGGCTAAGGAAGTAAATAATACACTGAACATGACTCTTAACCTAGTGAAGTTTGAGAGGGATGAAACAAAGAAGCGCGCTGGAAGAATAGAGAAGCAAGTTGAAGAAGTATTTAAAACCATTTCTAACAACGCACAAGGAGAGAATATACCCATAGAGGGTAAAATAGAGAAAATAACACAATCTATGGAGACTTACAGAAGCCAAATTACAGATTTGACATACCTCTTGGTACTTACTAATCCACCAAAAGTAAGAATGCAAAGAGAGTAGGTGGCTACAAGTCATACAAAGAGCATTGTGCTTGTAATAAAGGAAATAATAGAGCTTTACAATAAGAGCACACAACTATGGAAAAACATTCAGGAGGATGGGAAACTACAAGAGTTGTACCAAAAAGAAGAAGGGATAAATACTATGATGCAAGAATTGAAGAAGAAGTAGAAAACTATGACAATACCTGACAGAATGAAAAGTGCACAAGAGATGAAGAAGTTGCAGGCAGATCTTAAGTCCATACAAGCAGATAAGCAATCATGGCAGGCTCAGTTAGAACCATTACAAGAAGGAGAAGAAATATGCTCACTAAGATTGACGCAGAAAAGGGCCAAATTGAACAAGTTGGCTTGGAGAGTGGGGAACTGTTGAAGGAATACATTACTGCACAGACTATGGATACTATAGCAGAAAAGAGTGCACAGATAAAATATAAAGTTGAATAAATTACAAACAAGTTTCAGGTGCTCGAGAAATCAGTACAGGAAGCACCAACTACTTGAGTGGATCAGGATGGGCCACGGGTGAGTGTTGGGGGCCTGTTGGCATTGACCATTTTGGGGAAAATCACGGTAATTAATGAAGGTAGTTAGGAAATGGACCAAAGAAGGAGAACTCATCGGAAAACAAGGAAAAGCAGAGCCAAGAAACCAGGAAAGTCAAAGAAAGGATGAAAGATGAAGATCAACGAGGAAAACGATTGGATTTTAGACTAGTCGCGATCAAGGAGTTAGAAAGTGCCAAATATAATCCACCTACGGTTAGTGGGTTAGGTTTTTACTCAATTTTGTAATGGGTAACTAATCCCTTTTTGTAATATAAATATGTGTTGTGAGATAGCGGAGATATATATGGAGATACTGATATGCAGACATAGATATATGAACAGAGAGACAAAGGTATGGCAGACAAAGAATTGTAATTAAGGGTAAGGTCACAATTCATGATATGTGGAGCTTACTACGATATTTTCATCCTCAAATGTAATGCACACAATGTTATAACTTTGATGAAAAATAATAAAAGAGTCATGAAATCCAAATCTTTGTGGACGTAGCCCGGGGTGGTGAACCATGGTAAAGGTTGTGTCTCTATGTGGAATTCTTATGTTATTTCTTGAAAATGTTTAAGTCATGATGAATTGATTAATATGTCAGTAGTAAAATGCAACGCAAAGTAGAGTAACCAGGATAATTAATGCAAAATAAACCCTAAATAACTGTAATTGATTACTGAATGGTAGATATGAGATGTAATGATGTGTTGATGTAATATAATAATATATATGATGTGTTTTTGAGGTATAAATAATGTCTCTCATCCCCAGATAAATCTCCCTTCCAATATTGCAAACATATGGGTCTTGTAGTCACCCATAAGACATCTCGGGTGAGACTGTATTGTGCACTCTGTGCGTAGTGTTGCCTTTTGGTCTCCAGAAGGGCCGATGGTTTGAAGGGTTTTGTTGGAAACCTAAAGTAGAACACAGGTCATCCTAGAAAACATCCAACAACTAGGGAACTCCAAACTATTTTTTGAATCCAATGAAGATTGAAGTACTTGGAACTCCCTCAATTATGCGGTAGAAATAGGTCTCCCTTGTCCTTTGTTAGAAAAAACAACATTGCAGAGAAAAAAAATAAAACAAATACGGAAATAAAACAAAAAATACACAATACAATAGAGACAAAGATATACGTTGTTCACCCAATGCAGAAATTTCTAGATCCTTCCTTTTATTATCCATAAAAATGAAGGGATACAACCTACAACACACTCATTGTAACTTCCTCTTCTTTCTCTCAGTTTCCTCTCTTAGAATACAATATTCACACTCATACCCAGATGCAATACAATGCCATCATACAAAAAGAGGGTTTCCTTATAGGGAAAAAATCCCTAACATAACTTCTACCGTTAGATTGCAACCTTATAATGAATGATCCAGATTGACGACGGAATTACAATATTTTCCAAGGAAAAGTTTCCCAAAAATTATCTTCAGGGGACGTTTCCCTCGAATTCCCCACCAGGGGGGCAACGAAAATAGTGGGGGAAAGTGTCCCCACATCCCCACATAAGGAAATGGGATCCAAACACGACTAAAACAAACCTTTGAATCAAGAAGATAATCAGGCTCCACAACTAACATCCTTCACCAAGTCTTCCCATCTCCCTCCAAATAACCCGTCGCAACAACTCTGATCTTGTAAATAGCTTGAAACAATCATGCTCATCCACGACATCTCCAACAACCCCCAAGTCATCATGTTATTGTGGGTCTACAAATCACCCCAAACTACCATGTCTGATTAAGAAATGAACCTCCTTGCTATGGATCAGGAGTGAGTTCATCCCCATCTAAAATATGATGACGTCACGAATAATGACGCATCCAAGTCACCCGACCTCGAATGAATTGTCTATTTGCACCTTAGTTATCTTTTTCACCAAGGCACCAAGATCCACATCACATCTTGTCACATCAACCTGACGCTACAACCCAAGGTCTACAAGAGCATAAGACAACAATTATGTATGGTGAAGCCCAACATAGACATGTATCGACAAGGTGCAACCAAATTGTTCACACCAAGTCTCAAAATCAACTCCACGATATGAAAAAGTCCATATAAGTCAGTCTCTCCATGTAACCAATCAAAACCACATTCACTTCCCTATAATCCCCATGCCCTTACTGCTTCTGCATCAAGACACCATGCACACACTACCTAACTGCTAAGTCATATTGTTGCTAACTGAATTGCATAACTATGCGAAGAGTCACCTCATTTGAAGGTTGTGGTCGACCTCACTCACCCAAAAACCAAGCTCAACTCAATTTTCATTTCTGGTGATACATGAAATGAAGGTATCATGGTGAAAATATGCCCAACCCACTACCTTGTGACCCAAATTGTGCTTTGGTACCAACTATCACCAAGATATTGATAAAGAACTAGCTAATTTGTTCACTAAAATAAACTCTAATACCAACTAACATGACCTTACAAGACACCTTCCCAAATCTTATGATCATGCACCTCCTGAGGGCATGTGACCCCACGACCGTTCAAACTTTTTGGCCTGACCAACCAAAGTCTACTTAGCCCAGACTACGTCTCTTCACCTAAAGCATATCCATACTCTATTCCAAGCTACTGGGAGCTAGTTACTCCCGACTCATCTTTATACTTAGTCTGTTTAGTTAGTTTATCTTATTCACTAATATCCATAAACAACCATACAAATTTCAACATCCCCAGATCCCTGTTAGGTAATGCCACACAAAATTTCCAAACTCTGATACTAATAAGTTTAATAAATAAATCTCTACATATGAACAAAGTTATGCAAGCTAACAATAATAATTCCTAAACACAATTTTAACAGAGATTCTATAACATAAACTCATAATTACACACTAAGTAATTAAAATGAGCACATGAAAGACACGTATCTTATGAATAAAACATCAACTGTGTGTAGACCTTCCATGTTCCTACTAGCCATAAACGAAACTGCTCATAACTCTCAGTAGTGGTTCACCTTCGAGTTGGGGTTACAACTCTACCAGGGCAAAGGAATCCTAAGCCAGGATAAGGTCTATCTACAATCAAATTCTCAGACTAAGGTCTCACCTATGGTAGATATCCTACAATCTCTCATTCTTCACATGCCTATCCCACCCCAGGAAGTGTGTCCCTTCTCTACTCAACAGTCCTTCAACTGCCCCAATTCCCTTAAGTGGCTTTAGTAGCAGGTCGGTTAGGAAGTCTCATAGCCCTGTAGCTGCAACTTGGCACCGTGGAAATACAATTCCCAATAGTTCTCTCACATGGGGAGAATGCTCACGGGCCTGACAACCCACTTCTCCATAACACACAGGCCTGACAACCCGCCTCTTCAATAACACACAAGCCTAACAACCTGCCTCTTCTTGTCAATCCACTCTCAAGCTTCCCCAAGTATAGGTATGATTGTAGAGTATGGCTTCCAGGTATAGATGATGGAATGATGAAGGAATAATGGAAATTACACTATATCCACAAATTATATATGCATGTGCCCTATTTGACACTTGGCACATAAGGGACTAAATTTGTCCCCTTCATGTAATTTGTTCCCTTTCTTTGGGAACTTACGATAACATAATGTTATATGACTTTATGACTTAAGAATAATATTATTTGATTCCTAGGCCTAAGTCCCTTGACTTAGCCCCTTAACCTTAGACTCTTAGCCCCCTTTTCCCTTTCCAGTGGATTTTATCTCCCCATACTCTTTTGTCTGGTTGGTCTACATCAGTGATGTATTTTTATTAATATCTGAGTGAGACTATATTTTACAATAATCGGCTCAATGGCCTTTTAGCATCTAGGCTTTTCGGCCTAATAATCACATAGGCACTATGGTCTATAATATCCTGGCTCACCAACCTATAAAACATATGTACAATTAAAACTAAAGCGAGGGATCAACTTGGGGTATTACACAAACTAAGAAATAATACAAAATATGTGTGACGACATGGTCGGGTGACACCACCGTGTCTAACACTTACCTACCACAACAATATATAGAGTTACAACAATACAAAACGAGTGCACGACTTTGTATTACTATATAAAAGAGTTTGGTGCCTCCATTCATGGCATGCACTCCCACGACACATGGTGAAAAAGGTTTTGGTGTGAAATCTTAATTAAAAGATAGGATAATGATGTTTTTTTATTAGTTAAAATTAACGAAGGGAATATTTTTTTATTTGAAATTTAATAAAAATATTTTGAATTAATAGAATTATAATGATTATTAAAATGTGTTATAGTAAAAGTATTAATTGAATTCATTTTCACATTAAAAACAATTTTATCAATTAAAATTGTAATTTTGATAAAGGTTATTTCATTATATTTTTACAAACAAAAAAGTGTTGAAAATATCAAATTTATAATATTTTTCAATATAATAATGACGTATCAACAATATTAATACTAATCAACAATATGGAGTTACGTTATGAGACGAGACTAAGCTCTAGAGGGAAGAATGACGATTTAGGGTTTGGGGTTTGTTGGTTCGTACAGTGGGAGTACAAGAGCCCCCTGGATAGGAAGCGCGGAGGAGGCCTACTATGATGGAAGGTCCTGGCCCTGGGATGGCAGATCCCAGGTCAACAACATATTTGGAAAAAGACAAGACATAAGGAAAGGCAGTAGAGAAAAATTCCTTTAAGAACGTAGTCAAAAGTCGGCCAGACAATAAGGATAAGGATACTAAGATGGGGGGAGTAGGACCCGGACAACAGGAAGGCCAGACAAATAAGAAAAAAACAAAAAAAGGCATAGAAAGGACAAAAGAAGCAGATACGTCTTCAGAATGATTGCTTACCTAAGACAACAAAAAACTTGACTTACAAGGTAACCTCACATGGCATAGGGAACTACATCGAACACATGAAAGACCACACCCTGATAGGTAAATTTATGGGCATATGGCCCTCCGAGAAGTCTCTCTTACTTTGGATCAAGGCCCGATGGAAAGTAAAGCAAAGGATAGATCTCAAACTAGTTTCTAAGGGGTTCTTCACAACTATCTTCTCGGACCCTTCTGAGCGAGAAAAAGTATTTGAGGAAGGCCCCTATTTCTTCAACTCAGTCGGGTTGCACATGAGATATTGGATTAAGTGGTTCACCCCAGAGAAAGAAAACTTCACAGAGGCACCGGTTTGGATCCACCTATATTCTCTCCCAAGGGGATTATTATGGGAACTTGAAACCCTCAAAGGAATTGGAAATATGCTGGGAGCCTTTGTAAAGATTTCATAAATCACCAAGGTTGTCAGGTATGTCTCCTATGCAAGGATCCGTGTTTACATGAATGTAGTAGGGGCTCTCCTTGAATATATAGTAATCTCATATCAGGATGAAGAATGGAATCAAACATTAGATTATGAACACATCATGTTTAGATGCAGAAAATGGCACACCAATGGGCATCTCTTTAGGGACTACCGCCTTAATGTCCCCTCTCCAGGGAACGTGGGAAAAGGAGAAACAGATCTAGAGGCCTTTGCCAAAATCCCATGCAAAAGAAAGGAAGGAAGAAGACAACCCAAACAATAGGCAGTAAATCTGAATAAAATCACAAGTAACAGTTGAAAAATCTTGGAAGGAGAACCTAGTGGAATTAATGAGAAAGAAAATGAAAAGGAATCTGAAGCACCACCAAAGGCCACCTCAGTATCCAAAGAGGAGGAGTCAAAAAGACATAAGACTGGGAAACAACTAGGACATAAAATGACAACACACTCAGAATTTCATATGACGGAACCACCAGCCTCAGGGCCCGACTCAATGGAGGATTTAGGTATGGAGAAAACCCAAGCAATGGAAACTGAGGAGATAGATATAGATCTCCCAAGACTTATTGATATTCACAGACTGACGATAATCAATATCCTAATCCATAA
The DNA here is from genome assembly GCA_009831015.1 of Picea engelmannii. Taxonomy (NCBI): domain Eukaryota; kingdom Viridiplantae; phylum Streptophyta; class Pinopsida; order Pinales; family Pinaceae; genus Picea; species Picea engelmannii. Next base: position 70,092 of record ML793444.1, on the reverse strand, counting down.
ACTGCAATCTGAACTGTACCCTATAAAAGGGAAAGGAAAGGCCTCTGAGCCTGCAACAATGTCATCAGGAGGCATGGGTATCAATACCAATCCCCTTAAAGCAACCAAGAAACAATCAGGGGAAGAGAAAAAAAGAGGTAGAAAACCTTATCTCCATAAAATAGAGGAAACAAGAGCTCTAATGGTGGATTTAGGATAAGTAGTCTATCTCTCGGACAACTACTCTCCCCGTCCCCCCCAAAAAAAAGTTAAATATGAAGATTACATACTGGAACATTAGAGGAATGAATAGTCCATCCAAACAAAGGATGCTAAAAGAAAAAATATCCAGGATAAAGGCGGATATCCTCCTCCTTCAGGAAACAAAATGGGACAAAAAAATCATGGAAAGGATAACCCATAAAATATGGCCCATCAGTGAGGCACGTTGGATGGTAGCGGAAAGATCTTCAGGTGGTCTAGCTACGCTTTGGGATCATGATCTCATAGAAATGAAACACTTCTCTTCCTCCGCCAGGCACCTGACCCTCAAATTCAGGTGTATTGGAACAAAGGAAGAAGGATACGTCACCAATGTTTACGGTCCAAATTTGCCTCATCTGAAGAGAAATTTCATGGATGAACTAAATCTAATAGGAGATTCTATGAGGAACAAAGTCTAGGTCCTTGGAGGAGACTTCAACATGATCACCTCCCCTCTGGAGAAACAAGGAGGTATTCGTAAACTAGACCAGGAGAGTAAGGAATTTGGTAATCTCATAGAAAAGCTAGGCCTAGTGGACATCCCAACCATAAATGGTACCTTCACTTGGAATAATAGAAGGGGTAAAGAACACAAAATTGTAGTTAGGTTGGATAGATTCCTACTTTCAGAAAAGACCATCACAAAGAAACAGGGAGTAGCGTTCGAGGTTCTCCCCCTTCAGGGATCAGACCATTGGCCAATATCCCTAGACTGGGACCACGTTTGGAAACAGGGTCCCACACCTTTCAAATGTGAAATTTTTTGGTTGGAACACCAAGATTTCCTTCCAAACTTGGAATGTTGGTGGAAAGAAAAGCTAAACATCTTCGGCACAAAAATGTTCCATTTTCAACATAGGTTAAAACATGTCCGACAATATCTCCGAAAGTGGAATAAATAAGTTTTTGGGAACATCTTTGAGGAGAAAAAGAAACTAAATAAAGAATTGGAGGAAATTCCACAATTGGGGATCCAAGGCTTGTGTCCCCCTAACCTCCCAGTTAGAGAGGCTAGAATCAAATATGAGATATCCAAAATATAAAGACAAGAAGAAATCCTATGGAAGCATAAATCAAGGATTCAATGGTTAAAATAAGGGGACAAAAACATTTACTTCTTTCACAACTCCCTAATCCAAAGAAGAAACAGAAGCATAATTTCAACCATTAAAGCCCCAGACGAAATCAATAAACCCAGGAGAGAATACGTAGAATCATAGCTTCTCAACTACTTCCAAAATATACTCTCTGAACAAGTGATCAACCGAGAGGATGCAATCTCAAAGATCACGAATTTTATCCCAAGGCTAGTGCAACTAGAACAATCTTAGGAAATGATGCATCTAACATCATTGTAAGAGGTGGAGGATATTGTGAAAACTATGGCCACAGGAAAGTCTCCAGGGCCGAACAAATTCAAATCAGATTTCTACCAAATGGGTTGGACGATTTAGGGACTTGACATCTGGGAGGTGGTCGAGGAATTGTGAATCTCCAAAGGTATTCTTCAAGTCTTCAATGTCACCTTTATCACCCTCATTCCTAAGGTCAAAGACACTAACACTGCAGATAATTTCCGTCTTATCTCTCTTTGTAATGTCTTTTATAAGATTATTTCTAAGATAATAGCAGTCAAGCTCAAACCAGTCCTCCCATTCATCATCTCCCAAGAACAAGGGGGATTTGTGGAAGGAAAGAAAATCCTTAATGACATCATAGATGTGCATGAAGCGATTCAGTCTCTTCAAACTTCCAAAATTGTGGGCATGATGATGAAACTGGATATGTCCAAATCTTATGACATGATGAATTGGTATTGCTGAAGAAGGATGTTACTAGCCTTCGAATTTGGGGATGGTTGGGTTACTTGCATAATGAAATTGGTTTCATCAAATTTCTTCTCTATCCTATTAAATGGCTTTCCTACCAAAACCTTTAATGGCTTGAGAGGCCTCCGCCAGGTAGACCCTCTCTCCCCTTTCCTTTTCATTATCCTAGCGGAAGGTTTGGGTTGTAGCCTCTCCTAGGCCAAACGAGAAGGAGTTATCAAAGGGATTCCCCTCCTCGAGGAAGAAGAGGCTATGTCCCATCTTGAATTTGTAGATGATAACCTGCTAATGGGATCATGTACAGTCAAATAAGTTTTTGGCTTTAAGTCCTTTTTATTACTTTTCAACCTGGCTTCGAGAACGGCCATAAACCAGGAAAATTCCCAATTTTTCTTCTTTAACACCCCTCGTAACGTTCAAAAGCATTTAGCTGATCTTCTAGGCTTTCCTATCTCGTCCCTCCCAGCTAAGTATCTAGAAGCTCTGCTGCTCCTTAAATCCCACCACAACCTCTCGTGGGAATCTAGTTTGGACAAAATGAAATCCAAACTAAAAATTTGGAATCGTTGCTCTCTGTCCTTTCGAGGAAGAATCCTCCTAATCAAATTGTTCCTCTCCTCCCTTCTAGTGTATCTCTTATCTCCAATAGCTAAACCTGTGAATTTCATTTAGAAAATGAGGACTCTTCAATGGAAATTCCTTTGGGCTGGCCCCTAAAAAAACTTTAAATGGTCCCTAGTTGCTTAGATCTCTCTCTATCGCCCAAAATCCCAAGGAGGTTTGGGCCTCAAAGACCCTCATTTGACGAGCTCGACTCTAGTAGCCAAGCTCTGGTAGCACTGGGTCAAGTCCCCTACAACCCTCTAGGCCAAGCTCTGAAAGGCCAATTATTCCCCTCACTTACCCCTCCAAAGCCTAATCTAGGCAAAAAGTCTCAATTTGGGTTCAATGATATGGAATAATACCTAGCAAAATCAGATTTTGGTCCAGACCCACTGTTTCTGGTAAGTCCGCTTTCTTTTGGGACGATGCATGGGAACAAATTCCCTCTTTAGGTGGATATGTCTTGTTCCTAACTATAAAAAATGATCTTGAGTGGGTGGGATGGGTGAATATTCACCATTTCTGGAATTCTCAACCCCCTTCGGCCTTAGCTTTCATGAGAACCTTGATTCCACTATAGGATTGGCTTGTCCTTTGGATAGAGGATCTGAATCTTGTGATCTCTAGAACGCTTCAATAAATACAGACCAATATTCGCTCAGGAGAGGACATCATTCATTGGGGTCCCAACGACAATGGATATTTCACAGCCTAAACTGCTTATAAGCTCCTCCAGGGGGAATACACTCAACAAAACAGTCACCTTTGGAACAAAATTTGGAGTAGATCTCTTTGGCCCAAAGTCTCTACTTTCCTATGGTTGGTGGCCCACAAAAAAAATATTATGTGGGATCAAATTCTCAGGAAAGGGTTTGTGGGTCCTTCAAGGTGAATCCTTTGTCGGGAGAATGGAGAATCCCAAGACCACATCTTAAGTAATTGCAGCTTCACTAGTCAGCTATGGGATGTAGGGGTTTCTAACTTAAGGAAATCATACATCCAAAAAGGAAACGTTGTGGAAAAAATAGATCGATGGAGAGAGAATCCCTTTACCAATGATATCTTCAACAAACTTAGGGAGATATTCCCAGGCCTCCTCATGTGGAATGCTTGGAAAGAAAGAAATAAGTGAATATTCGAAGATAAAAGCCTTACCATAAGTCAAATTTGGGAGATCATCCACAAAAATCTGATTGAATCCATTGCAGTAGTCCATTGGCCAGTGAAAGACCACTAGGTTCACCCCTTAGAAGCAAATATCCTCAAAAGATGGAACCTAGAAGAAGACACGAATAAGACCCATGAGAGAAAAAATAAGGCTCGCATTAAGATCGAAGACTTTTGGAAATCTCCGCAGGTGGGCTTTGTAAAAATCAACTTTGACGGTGCTTCAAAGGGAAACCCATGTCCAATAGGTGTAGGAGGTCTCTTCAAAAACCACCTTGGAGAACCCGTTCTCTTCTACGCTTCCCCCCTTGGATCTATGATGAACAATGCAGTAGAGCTAGACTACCTCAGGTGAGTTTTGGAAATATTCATGGAAAGAGGCTTCTTGGCGTTGGAGGTAGAAGGGGAATCCCTTCTCATCATCAAAGGTATTCAATACCTCATGAAAGGGAGAAAGAAGAAGAAATTGACTCAGAACTCACACCTGAACCATGGTTTTTCTACCCTCGAAACTTTGGTGGCTGTCCTTTCTGGGATTTGCGCAGAGCCAATAAGGAGGGAAGCCAATTAGATAATTGATTGCATGGAAAACATAGGTGTCAACCTGCCCAAGTAGTTGCGGGTATGGATCTTGGGGGACACACTTACTTGTGGATTGGCTGGTCAGATCCAACGTGGATGCGAAGACAACATGTTTAATTGGAAGAGGGATAATATATACGTCAGCGGGGACACCTGTGAACAGGCTTCTTCGCACAAAGTGCCAACCTAGGACAAAGGGTAGAGAGCGGTTGGGAATTCGGTGGTGGATCTAAGGAGTAGTTGCCACGTTGTGGACTCGCCCCTCGAGCATAAAACAACAGATGGGAACCAAGTGGGAAACATATGTGAGGAGATGAGGCCTTTACAACAAAAGGACATCCACAGTAAAGACCCTCTGGGCAAGGATGGTCCAGATTTTGGTTATTTTCATCATGATAATTAGTGGTCAGGATGCCTGGACAAGTCAAGCATGCTCGAGAGGGATAGCTGGATTTAGTAGGTTACATAGCATAGGTCATCCTAGTGGCTGCGATATGAAATTATGTTGTCCTCTTAGCATAACTGCTATCAATGATAGTAGTGAGAATTCTATCCAAGGACAACATTCGATAACAAATAATCTAGCTTATAGGAACTATGATGAGATCTTCCTTCTTAAATTCAATGGCAGAGAGAATAGGCCCATCCTCTTCTTCTATCACTATTTCTCTCAAGCCACCCCTAAATAGACTCTCAAGGTGATTTCTAGAGTTAGTTTGGGTAGAATCATGGCCCATTGCTGGATCAGAAATCCAAAGAGAGGCCACCCAAGCCACCATGACAAGGAAGATTCAACCTTGTGCGGTCCCCAACGCCCTACTAGGGAGGAAATAGAAGTGAAAGTGGCATAGGATTGGTTCTGGACCCATTGCAATTTGGAGGAGATTGAGGAAGCTAACGTAGTTGAGGACTAAGTCTTGGATAGAAGACAGAGAACCAGGCCCGAGGAGATAGTCCAAGAGGCAACCAATTGGATGCCCCACCCGAGTATCCCCCACACTCGGGATACCAAGTAATTCCAGATGGTGGAAGCATATTGGATGAACAAAGCCTTGGTGGCTCAGGCCATCACTGATACCCAGAGACAAAATTATGAGCTCCTCCGAGCTGTCCATACCCTGGAAGGAAAATTTGAGATTTTTTGCTACTCTCAGTATGGTATCAAGTTCAAAGTTAATCAACTGACTCATTCAGATGGTGGAAAGAAAATTGTCGGTCCCCCAGACACTCATCATATCCCGATCATGATTCATGATGACGAGGAGTAGAGCCAAAAAAAAAAGGGCATCCTCTGCCAAGTGGAAGCCAACGAGAGGAAGCAGGATCCAAACAACAACCCAGTCTCAATCAAGAGTCTAACGCAGAGGACCCCAGGTTCTCTTTAATTAGCTCTGTCTAGGGTTGAGCTCTATGTTAGTTCCTTTTATTAGTCTCCCTTTTTTGCTAAGAATTATAGAGTTTCTGATACTATTCGCCTTAACAGGTTCATGGTTTGTGATTCGATAGATATTTTCTTGTACATGACATATGATCTTAAGATCTAGTGTGTACATGGTTTAGGTACCTAGTTTTCCTTTGAGGCAGGCCCCCCTGGTTCCACTCTTTTTGTACTATATTTTGTGAAGTGATAAAAGTTCTCTCTTTTAGCTTAAAAAAAAAATATTAATCAACAATATTAATATTAATGTGAAAAAAATATTATTACATATAAATAAATAAACACGTAAAAATACCTAATAAATATAATGCCTTACAACTTTGAGATCACACATAGATTATGTAACACACCCACAATGAGGCTAAAAATAACAAAAAATTTCGTCCTCCCTCCAGGAACAAATTTTCTCTCTCTATGGGTTCTAATTTGGAAATTCTGGGACTTAGCCCGACCCTTCGGTCAAGATTATTCGATTCTCTAAGTCAAACAAGAATTTGAGACCTTGATAGTCTCACCTCTTAATCAAACACATGCCCTTTCGGCCTTTGGTGCAGGTCTTATGATACCCGCGACCTTCTCCTTTGCGCTTCAGCGAAGTCTCACAGTTGGTGTTAGCCCCTTTTCTCTTTTCCTCTCCTCAGATGTGACCTTGGCGATGACCACGCGATTGTGGGCGCAACCACAAGCGGTTGTGGTCAAACTACTTTTGGACCCACAATCCTTCTCAATTCTACACATGTCCTCCTGACGAAACCACGGTTTGAATTGTGGCCCACCCTTGATATTTTAAACTTCACGCAACTCCTGTCCCCGCAATGCTACGGGATCACCGATCTCGCGATCTTGACGATACTGTTTGAATCGACGGTTCATATCTGTGCCCCTCAAATATACAGACCATATTTGTCCCTCCTAGATCAATGACTGTGATCTTTTTGGAATTTCGGACTTCGGGGTTTTGAAATCTCAAACCCTGCTTCTTTTGGACTTCAAACTTCTGGAGTTGTCGATCTGCAGACATCTCTCCTACTCGATCAACAGTCTTTCTACCACTTCGGTTGTTTGACCATTTAACCCAAATCAAGGTTCCTCCAACCCTCTTCTCGATCAACAGTCGAGATATCCTTTGGGTTTCATACTTATGAGATCTCAAATATAAAACCTTTTTCCCCAATGACTTTTATTCGAATGTTGCAATCCTTTGACACGTGTCCTCCTGATCTGACGATCGAGGATTACTTCGGGTCTTCACCCGAAGCTCACCAATTTATGCCATGTGTCCTTTGAATCCAATGGCTATGAGTCACTTCAAGAGTTTACCGGGAGTTCACAGATTCACGCCACGTTTCCCTTAGATCTGTCGGTCCAGGTTCACTTCGGGTCTTTGGGCCTTCAGGGTTCGAAAATCTCAGTTCTCAAACTGAAACCCCACTACAATATTCTTGAAGCTCTCGATCTATTGACAAGTGTCCCCATGCCAATCGACAGCTCACGACTCTTTGGGATTTGGGTGTTTCAACACTTCGACCTTCGCCTTCCCCTGGATCTTCTGACCCATCGACACGTGTCCTCCTAGATCCAACGATCCATATTTTCTCCTTCCCTTTGGATTTCCATGCTTTAGGAATATAAAGTTTCAAACTTGCCTCCTCCCAGACTCACGATATCTGACAGTTCAGATCCACTATGGTGATCTGACTCTTGACGTTACCCTGAACAATATGACGACTCAAATCTATTCCTATGATCAGACGATCGATATTCTACTTCGGGTTTCCGTCTCTTGGGGCTTCAGAAACTTCGAGTCCCAAACCTGCCTCCTCTCGAACAGATTCCTCTGGAGTTCACGATCTATCGCCATGTGTCCCTCTGGATCAGGCGGTCCAGATTCACTTCGGGTCTCTAGGGTTCGATAATTTCAACTTTTAACCAAAAACCCTCGAACAGATTTCTCTGGAGTCCACAATCCATCGCCACGTGTCCCTCTTGACGATGGATGGTCCCAAACTACTTCGGGACTTCATAACTTTGGTAAGTCCTCTTCTCCTGTGTGTGCAAGGTACTAAGGTTCGTGCACCTTGTTTAGATCATACGGCTGTCAAGCCTCTCCGATGTGATCCAACGACCATTGTCGCTCCTCCTCCTAGGCTTCTGACTTACTCTGAATTACAAGGTTTTCTAAGTTCTCAAAGGGTTCGACCTTTTCTCCTCCTACGGACATGTCTCCTAAATTTCATCTACACTCCTAAAAGTGCTATCTCTTTTGAGCTTGATCTATTTGAAGGTTTCCATCGTCCCACGCTCTCCTTGCGTTTCAGGGATCACTTCAAACTCTGATCAAAGGTCACGACAATCGACGGTTGATAGGAATTGTAGGGTCTCATAATGCAGGTTCTTTACCAAGGAGTTCGATCTCCGAAATATGGAGAGTGCTCCCTCGTTTCTAGTCCAACTAGGATTGTTGATCCTCCAGCTTGTCGAGATCAACGGCAAGGGTGAATTGTGGGAAACGAACTAGTGTGTCCTCTATTTTAACCTTCGCGCTCTGCATTTATTCCCCACCCTCGATCTATGTTCATAGATCGACGATGCATATCAATTGCAGGGTTTAACTTGACCTTTGTACAACTTTACATCTTGGAGCCTCGAGCTCCAAAGTTCCTAGACCCAAGTCACGTGGATCCTCATAAAAATTTGGGGCTATGATCCTCTCTCTTAGTTGGGTATTTGGTTAAGGAAATAAGCATAAGTTTAGAGTCTCCTAGACTACTCGTCTGAAGGGAAGACCTTCCCGACTCGCAGAGCTTTAAGCTCTGAATCAAGGCAAGGTGACTTGTGAGGTTACCAAATCGGTAAATATACCTAGAAGCTTGCTCCGACTCCGGAACGACGATGTAATTTCCTGGGGTAAGCACCTTCGAGTGATTAAACTAGGGCATATGGAAATTCAAGCAGAATTATAGGTTCTCAAGGAAACGAACGTATACTCATAACTTAATAATTTAATACAGAGAAAGAAACCTTTATAGACATGTAAATACTCGCATGCATCCATTATTTACAATTCAAAACATAAGGCAAGAAAACACTTATCAAAACCATAGAGTGTGATGTGACTGCTGAAAGGGGTGCTCGTTTCCACTCAACCATAGACTCAGTCACTCCCAATGGATTTATCACTGGCCACCCCCAAGCTTAAGCTACGCTACTTCAAGATTCAATCTCTTACTTCCAACTCAATGAAAGGTAGGGACGAAGGTTACTCTACTTCTCCCACTACATAAATAGATAAGGAGGAAGGTTACTCTCCTTCTCTTGGTTCAATCTCTATTTTCTATGATCAGAACTCACTGTTTCCTCTTTTAGTCCTTTCTCGAACCCAAGAGTTTCCTCTCTCGTCTCTGCATTTTTATCTGCAAGTCTCCCTCTGTCCACCACACTTCATTTATTGCCTCTCTTAGCAAGATTGTGTGTGGCACAAATTCCCTCATCCGTGGTCAGGGCCAGAAGCCTTACCGATGGGCAATCTGCCCCATCCCTCATTAACTCTTGAGGAGGCCTTCCCACCTACCAGCCTGACGGGAATTCATTCCTGGTTAAAGGGTTGTTCTGATCTGAGAAAATTAATTTTAGCATGGTACTGGTTTGGTTGAGGTTAACGCAACCATTCCTGGTCCCCTCCACCACCTTTCACATCATTTCATGGCCTCTCTCTTAGCACATCCCCTCTTTCAATAGTCATGCAACATGTAACCATTTTCTATTAAAATAATCATAATTTACATTCATCGACCTTCTACACAAGGTCCATCAAATCAAACATTCACACTTTTAATTTTTCCATAGTTCCTCGACACATATAGTTATATTTATAGATTGGGGGAAATAGGGTGTTACAATTCTCTCCCCCTTAAAGGAGTCATCGTTCGTGATGTTCTATATATAAACATGATATGTATGTACAAAAGTAAACAAAACTGGATATGCATGTCTCATGGCATCTTCCATTTCCCATGTAGCCTCATCTGGGCCAAAGTGTTTGCATTACATATTGACTTGTGCAATGGTTCAGTTCTTGAGTGAGGTTTCCTTCCTGTCTAATATGCATTGGGGTTCTGGCAAGAATTCTCTCTCTAGCTCCACCTGGATCATAGACCAGTCAATTATATGATTAGCATCATGTACATATTTCTTCAGTAAAGAAACATGAAAAACATTATGTGCCTTTACTGTGGGAGGAAGTGTTAGCCTATAGGCTACAGACGCTACTCTATCTAAGACTTCAAAGGGTCCACAATACCAAGGCGCCAACTTGCCACAGGATTCCATTCTTAGGGAACTCTTCCTGGGTCTAACTCCGAGATAGACATGGTCTCCGGTATTGAACTCTCTGGGATTTCTCTTTCTGTCGGCGTAAATTTTGTGTCTTTCCTGAGCAATCTTTAGATTTTGTCTTATCTGAACCACTTGTTGTTCCATTTCTTTCATCATGTCAATTCTGATTGTAATTCTTTCCACTTGATTACTCCAGTTGATTGGAATCTTTCATTGTCTACCATAGAGGACTTCAAAAGGGCTCATCTTCAAGGATTCTTGATAATCGTTTTTGTAGGAAAACTCTACCAATGGTAGGTAGTCTTCCCACTTCTTAGGATTATGCATTACATGCATCCTTACCATGTATTCTACTATTTGGTTCACTCTTTCTGTTTTTCCATCAGTTTGAGGGTGGTAGGTTGTGCTGAAAAACAATTTAGACTCAAAACCAACCATTAGGGATTTCCAAAAGTTCAAAGTAAACTTGGTATCTCGGTCAAATACAATTTCCTTGGGCATGGCATGCAGTCTAAATATCTCCTTCATGAAGATGTTCGCAATATCTATGGCCTTGCAAGTCGATTTGACATGAATGAAATGAGGATATTTACTCAGTCTGTCCACCATGACCATGATGGCATCATTTTTCTTGGTCGACTTCGGTAATCCGGTGATGAAATCCATGGATATGGTTTCCTATTTCCATTTTGGGATCGACAGGGGTTGTAATAATCTTATTGGATGCCAGTGCTCTGCCTTAACTTGCTGGCATTCTAGGCACTTAGCTAGATAGTTAGTTATGTCTTTATTCAACCCAGAACAATATAATTGTTTCCTGGTGGCCATGATCATATTCTGATATCCTGGGTGACCAGTATATGGTATCTTGTGTAGTTCATCCATTATGAACCTCTTCAAGTCGTCACAGTTTGGAATATACAATCTGTTTCTATAAGTCAACAACCCTTCCTCGATCATCTGGTAGCCTTCATACTTCAGCCTTGTAGGCTCTTGTCTTAGGTATGAGGTCACAGTCTTGAATAATGCATCTTTCTCTTGTGCATTTCTGACTCTTTCCCCGATGTCTGTTTCACAGGCGCTTACTGCTGCTAGATGAATCATTTTTATATTCCTATTGAGGGCATCAACCACCCTATTTTCCTTTCCTTTTATGTGTTTGATTTAGAAATCAAATTCACTTAGGAGGGCCATCCACTTAGCTTTCCTGGCATTGAGTTTTGGTTGATCAAACAGGTGTCTCAATCCACAATGATCTGTCATAAGCACAAATCTTCTACCCAGGAGATAGTGCCTCCACATTTTTAAAGCATGTACTATGGCATCCAATTCTAGGTCATGGGTCACATAATTTATCTCATGCTCATTTAATTTCCTGGACGTGTAGAAGATTACACATCCCTATTGCATAAGGACTCCTCCAAGCCCTTCCTTGCAAGCATATGTACACACAAGGAAATAATTATCCGGGTCTGCAATATTTAGCATGGGTGCATGGGTCAAGAGGTATTTAAGCTCCTGGAGTCTTTCTTCACATTTCGATATCCAAGTGAATTTAATCCCCTTTTTCTGAATAGCAGTGATTGGACAACCAATCTTGGAAAACCCTTTTATGAACCTTATATAATATTCTGCTAAGCCCATGAAGGATCTAACATCAGATACATCCTTCAGGGTAGGCCTTTCCATAATAGATCTGATCTTGTCAGGGTCTACTGCCACTCCTTAGAAATGACATGGCCTAGGTAATGGACTTGCTTCTGAAAGAAGTTTCACTTGCTGAACTTAGCGTAGAGTTGATGATGTCTTAGTACTTGAAGTATGAGTCTAATATGTTCTTCATGCTCCTCCATGTTCTTGGATTAGATTAGGATATCATCAATGAAAACCAATACAAATTTGTCCAGAAATTTGTTGAGTACATTATTCATCAAGCACATAAAAGTGGCGGGGGCATTGGTTAACCCAAATGACACCACCATGAATTCATAGTGACCATGCCTCGTCCTGAAGGTTGTCTTGTGGATGTCTTCATCCTTAATCTGGACTTGATGGTTGCCAGACCTTAGGTCAATCTTCGAGAAGATGGATGCACCTCCCAATTGGTCGAACAGGTCATCGATTCTTGGTAAAGGGTACTTTTTCTTTATAGTTTCCTTATTGAGTTGTCTGTAATCTATGCACAGTCGGAGTGTTCCATATTTATTTTTCAAAAATAGGATGGGTGATCCCCACAAAGATACACTGGGTCGGATGTAGCCTTTGTCCATCATCTTCTTTAGTTGTAGCTTGATCTCAACCAGCTTTGGCGTTCTCATTCTGTATGGCGTTCTAGATACTGGTACCGCTCCTGATGTAAGTTATGTCGAGAAGTCAATATCCCTTCTCATAGGTAGAATTGATACTTCTTTTGGGAATACGTCCTTGTATTCTCTTAATATGGGGTGGTCCTCTAGGTTTGGTTTGTCATCCTCAACAGATTCCAATACATGTATGGCATATAAGGAACACCCATTTCTACGATAATTTTTCATTTGAAGGGTTGATATTTGCCTCACTGAGACAGGATTTTGAATCCCTTGGAGGGTTGTCTTTCTTCCTTCTTCATTTAGAAATTCTAAAGTTTTATGATAAGAGTCCAATTTAATTTTGTAAGAAGCCAACCAATCCATACCAATAAACAAGTAATAAGATCCCAGGGGAAGTACGTTAAGGGTTTCTTGGGTGGGCAATCTACCCATGATGAATTGACAGGCTGGTATGACCTCTGCCACTTTTCTTTTGGTCCCATTGGCTAATTGCACCAACCAAGGTTTACCATGTCTAATTGGTTGCAGTTTACACTTATCAACAGTCTGTGGGGCCACATAACTCAAATTAGAACCTGGATCAATTAAAATAGAAACTAGATGGTTGGCGATCATACCTTCCAGCTCCATTACTGAAGCTTGGTGGTCAGCTTGATTATTGTCCAAGGCTGCATAGATTCGTGGCATGCTCCTAGCCACATCATTGACGGTGGTAGCTGCTTGGATATTGTAGATCCTCTTACTATTATGTTGTCTGTGTGGGAAGTCCCTCAATTTATGATCCTCTCCATAACCCCAACATTTTAAGGGTTCCTTCTTTAGGTTATCAATATTTCCTGGGGTTGTATTAAAAGGTTTATTTCCACTTTGAGAGGGGAAATTTTGCTGATATACACTTCTAGTAGGAAGGATCCTTCTATAATATTTTCCGTATTTCTTGAATCTTGAGGATTTAAACCCTTTCTTTTAGAACCCCAAACTAATCCTGGTCTTCGAGTCCTCACGAGGTCTTGTCTTACTCCCAAACTCATCATAACAATACCTTGCCTTCCAGATAGTTTCTTCTAAGGTCTTTGGTTCATCGAACTCAGTCCTATCCCAGTAGGTCTGAGGTAATCCACTAATGAACCGCTACACTTTTACTTTTTCATCTTTTATGTAGGGTACATACCTTAGTAGTTCAAGGAATTTATTGACAAATTCGTCTATGGTGAGCTTCCTTGGCCTGAGTTCATATAACTTTTTAGTCTTCCCATCCATGTATTTCTCTAACAGATACTACTTCCTGAAGTATTTCTCAAACTGTTTCCATGACAAGGACTCCTTTCACATTCCTAAGGTATTCCCACCAAATGGAAGCCTTCCCATTCAGGTTGAAGATGGCTATTCGAGCGTTTAAGTTTTCAGAGTAGTCATGGAATCTGAAGTATTTATTTAAACCAAGAAGTCGGGCTTCAACCTCTTCTCCCTTCTTAATATCTCCATCGAAAGAGGGTGGTTTGGCTTTCTTGAATTCTTCAGGATCATGATTTTTGGAATGCTTCCACTTCTTTCCTTTCCTTCAAGAATGTGAGTTGGCTTTGATACTAGAAGATCCTTCGGAGTTATCAAATTCCTTTCCAGAGGACTCCACCAATGAGTATCCCCTGCCTCCAGGCTGGGCCTTATTCGAGGTACTTTTCCCAGTGTGGTCACTTATGGAGTCATGTTTTCAGATCTCAGGTGGACTTTGACTTCTCTTCTTATGTCGTTGGTCCACATGACTGGTTGCGGGTTGATGCTGTAGTTTCCTCTATATGTCGGATAAGCTCTACAACAAGACCATGTTAATTTCTGTCTGTTTTTCTTTCTCCTTTATCAATCTCTCGTTGTCAGCCTTGCAACTCTGTAATTCGGCCCTGAGGCTCCTTAAAGTTTCAACCAGATATGGAGGGGTTTTCACCGCCCTCCTTTCGTCAGATTCTTTGTCTCTATTGTGGGAGCCATCCCCCACTTCAAGACACATCACCATCCTTTAGTCTTGGAGTTTTCTTGTGATTTACTGATTGCTCAAGTGTTGACAAAAACACTTTTTATTAGCTAACATTTTATTAGGTCATGAACAATACATGGTTTAGTTTCTTAAATTCATACACTCAGTAAAAAGTTTCATTTTCTTTAATTAACATTTTTAATCAAAATTTTTAAGAAAGAGGTAAGGTAGAGTGTCATTCTTTTACAAGTACTCCAAATATAGATTTTAAGTGACTCATATGTGAGCCCGAGCAGACCAAGTGTTGTAACCATGATCTGATACCAATTTGTAACACACCCACGATGAGGCTAAAAATAACAAAACATTTTCTCCTCCTTCCAGGAAAAAATTCTCTCTCTCTATGGGTTATAATTTGGAAAGTTCGGGACTTAGGCCGAGCCTTCGGTCAATATTATTCGATTATGTAAGTCAAATGAGACTTTGAGACCTTGATAGTCTCACCTCTTAATCAAACACATGCCCTTTCGGTCTTTGGTGTAGGTCTTATGATACCTGCGTTCTTCTTCTTTGCACTTCAGGGAAGTCTCAGAGTTGGTGTTAGCCCCTTTTCTCTTGGCCTCTCCTTGGATGTTACCTTGGTGATGACCACATAATTGTAGGTGTGGCCACAAGCGGTTTTGTTTCCAACTATTTTTGGGCCCACAATCCTCCTCAATTCTACACGTGTCCTCCTGACGAAACCACAGTTTGAATTGCAACTCACCCTCGATATTTTAAACTTTGTGCAACTCTTGTCCCTGCAATGCTACGAGATTGTCGATCTCGCGATATTGATGATACTGTTTGAATCGACGATTCAAATATGCGCCTCTAAAATCTACGGATGAGATCTTTCCCTCCTAGATCAACGACTGTGATCTCTTCGCAATTCCGGACTTCGGGGTTTTGAAATCTCAAACCCTCCTTCTTTTGTACTTCAAAATTATGGAGCTGATGATATACATACACCTGTCCTTCTCGATCAATGGTCTTTCTCCCACTTCGGGTGTTTGACCATTTAACCCAAATCAAGGGTCCTCTAACCCTCTTCTCAATCGACGATCGAGATCTCCTTTGGGTTTCAGACTTCTGAGATCTCAAATATCAAAAAAAATTCCCCAATTAATTTTCTCTGAAGGCTACAATCCTCTGACGTGTGTCCTCCTGATCTGACGATTGAGGATTACTTCGGGTCTTCACCCAGAGCTCACCGATTTGTGCCACGTGTCCTCTAAATCCAACGGTTATGAGTCACTTCAGGACTTTACCCGGAGTTCATGGATTCATGCCATGTCTCCCTTCGATCTGTTGGTCCAGGTTCACTTCGGGTCTTCAGGCCTTCGGGGTTCGAAAATATCAGTTCTCAAATTGAAACCCCACTACAATCTTCCCGGAGCTCTCGATTTGTTGACAAGTGTCCCCGTGCCAATCGACGACTCACGACTCTTCGGCTCTTCGGGCTTTAGGTGTTTCAACACTTCAACCTTCACCTTCCTCTGGATATTCCAACCTGTCAACACGTGTCCTCCTGGATCCAATGGTCTAGATTTTCTCTGGCCCTTCGGCTTTCCGCGCTTCAGGAATCGCAAGTTTCAAACTTGCCTCCTCTCGGACTCATGGTATCTGACGATTCAGATCCCCTCTGGTGATCCAAAGCTTGAAGTTACCTCGAACAATATGACGGATTATATCTATTCTTGTGATCAAACGACAGAGATTCTACTTCGGGTTTTCGGCTCTTCGGGCTTCAGAAAATTCGAGTCTCAAACTTGACTCATCTCGAATAGATTCCTCTGAAGTCCATGATCTCCCGCCATGTCTCTCTAGATCGGTCAGTCCAGATTCACTTAAGGACTTCGGGATTTGGGAATTTCAAATTTTAACTGAAAACCCTCGAATATATTTCTCTGGAGTCCACGATCCATCACCACATTTCCCTCTTGATGATGGACGGTCCCAAACTACTTCGGGACTTGGGAACTTTGGTAAGTCCTCTTCTCCCGTGTGTGAAAGGTACTAAGGTTCGTGCACCTTGTTTAGATCACATGGTTGTCAACCCTCTACGATGTGATCCAACGACCATTGTCGCTCCTCCTCCTAAGCTTTTGACTTACTCCGACTTAGAAGGTTTTCTAAGTGCTCAAAGGATTCAACCTTTTATCCTCTTATGGACTCGTCTCCTGGATTTCATCTGTGCTCCTGAAAGAGCTATCTCTTATGAGCTTGATCTCTTTGAAGGTTTCCGTCATCCCACACGCTCCTTGTGTTTCAGGGATTGCTTCAAATTCAAATCGAAGGTCACAGTGATCGACGATTCACAGGAATTTCAGGGTCCCAACATGTACGTTCTTTACCAGGGATTTCGACCTCCGCAATCTAGAAATTTCTCTCTCGATTCTAGTATAACCGGGATCATTGATCCTCTAGCCCGTCGAGATCAACGACAAGGGTGAATTGTGGGCCGCAAACTAGTGCGTCCACTATTTTCACCTTCGCGCTCCGCAGTGATTCCCCAGCCTCGATCTCCATTCATAGATCAACGATGCATATCAATTGCAAGGTTTAACTTGACCATCGTACAACTTGACATCTCGGAGCCTTGAGCCCCAAAGTTCCTAGGCCCAGTTCACGTGGATATTCATAAAACTCTGGGGCTATGATCTCCGCTCTTAGTCAAGTCTTTTGTTAAGTAAATAAGAGTAATTTTAGAGTCTCCTAGACTACTGGTCTGAAGGGAACACCTTCATGAATCACAGAGATTTAAGATATGAATCAAGGCAAGGTAACTTGTGAGGTGCTCGTTTCAACCCAACCAGAGGCTTAGTCACTCCCAATGGATTTATCACTTGCCACCCCCATTCTTAAGCCATGCTACTTCGAGATTTAATCTCTTACTTCCATCTCAACGGAAGGTAGGGACGAAGGTTACTCTCCTTCTCCGACTACAGAAATAGATAAGGAAGAAGGTTACTCTCCTTCTCCTGGTTCAATCTCTATTTTCTATGATCAGAACTCACTGTTTCCTCTTTTAGTCCTTCCTCAGACCCGAGAGTTTCCTCTCTCATCTCTGCATTTTTCTTCGCAGGTCTCCCTCTATCCACCACACTTCCTTTCTTTCCTCTCTCAGCAACATTGTGTGTGGCTCAAATTCCCCCATTTGTGGTCAGGTCTAGAAGCCTTACTGATGGCAGTCTGCCCCATCCCTCACTAAATCTTGAGGAGGCCTTCCCACCTACCAGCCTGACGGGAATTCATTCTTGGTTAGAGGGTTGTTCAGATATGAGAAAATTAATTCCAGCATGGTACTAGTTCGATGGAGGTTAATGCAACCATTCCTGGTCTCCTCCACCACCTTTCATAGAATTTCATATGCTCTCTCTTAGCACATCCCCTCTTTCAGCAATCATGCAACATGTAACCATTTTATATTTAAATAATCAAAATTTACATTCATCAACCTTCAACACAAGGTCCATCAAATCAAAAATTCACACTTTTAAGTTTTCCATAGTTCCTTGGCCCATATAGTTATATTTACAGACTGGGGGAAACAGGGTGTTACAGATTCTAACACGACAACTTCAAAATCATTTATCTTTATATGACTACTTAGTGTTATTCATATCATGAGACTTAAATACCACACAAGTTAAAAACCTATAAGATTCCATGCTTTTAAATGAAACTATAGATAACATTATTATATTAACTTATTTTAGTTAAAATTGAGAGAGTTATCTTTATGTCTATTTATTTAAGTATATTTTTTTCGCAAATAAAGTAGAGGTTTGAATCATATAATATCGTATTATAAAAACTTTATCAAGTTCATACTAGAAGCAAGTTGCCCGGCTTTCAAGGGCAGTCTTTTATAGGGTTAAATAAAGTATGTTGCATGGGCGAGTCCTTTCTAAACTCAAATAAAGTATATAAAGTATGTTTCAATTAATATCATATGGTGATAATGTTAACAAAGATAACAACACAATGTGTTATATCAATGTCCTTTCCTTAAAAAAGGACAATTTCCCATAAACATTTATAATTGGAGAAAGTTATCTCCAAATAGGAAATTAGGTTGCTACAAATTTATAGATTTATAACAGCAATAGATCTTGTAATGTATCAAAGTATGAAATATAGGAAGTCATATGATGTAAATTTTAAGATTATTCAAGGTTAATAAGGGTTTACTTGAAGTTTCTTCATTTTTCATCATTGTACAGAGGTTTTTTTATTGTATTGAAAAGTGAGTTTTACAATTTAATATGAGAAAGGGAGATGTGTAATTCCTTCCATGCTTAATATGGAGTTGATAAATGACATTTAAAAAAAATATTTCAATATCGATTAAAAATAAAATATTTCAATGTTCATCTTAAGTAAAACAATTTTATAATAATAATAATATTTTAATTTTAAGGTTAGGGTTCCTCTTGTTTGTATGGGAACCCCTTGTTTGTGGGACAAGGGACCCCCTCTATAACAATTTGAGGGATAAGTTATATGGAGGTGTACACACCTAACCCCCTCTGGATTTGAACTTGTGACCTCCTAGGAGGAAACACATGTTTTTAACCATTAAGTAGATGTGTAATTCATTTACTTCTTAACATGAAGT
>ML793444.1:35531-50890 GCA_009831015.1 Picea engelmannii | reverse complement strand
ATATAAGAATGAGTGTAGATCCATCTTAACTTTAGATGGATTTGATTCCACTCGATGCATGATAAATTTGAAGTTAAGATGGATCTATGCTAGTTTTACAATAACCTTTTCATAGTTATACTTGTTAGGCAGTAGAAGAAAAAACAAGGCATATAACAGAGCATAAAAATATCAAGATCAAACATGCATTAAAACAAGCACATCAATCATACACTTGACATAGTGATTTATGTAGAAACCCAATGAGGGAAAAAACCATGGGCAATGATAATTGATATTCTTTTTATTCAAGGGAGAATTACAATAGCCAACCTAGACATACAACCATCCTCTCCTCTCATACACACAACACCTCAATATTGCGTCTTGCTCTCACACACTCACTACACATTTCACTCCACCTCTGGGTATGCTCGTATGTATAGGATCTATCATTCAGTTACACAGACTGATCATGAATAGATCACATATTTACACAAACAATTCATAAATAGATTGCATGCATGCGCATTAACATAGTTGCATGCATGTGCATGTGACCGCATGAGGAAATTCATTGGCATGTTTACAAAAATATCCACCTTGACAACAATTTACCTGATATATCATTCCCTTAATTAATTCATCACCTTTTCTGCAATCCAAGAGAAGCCAAACACCTTCACATCTCCGCAACTTCTATGACAATACTGTTTTGTGAACATACCTACACGATTCACTCTAGCATGAACCATTATGTCTCCATCAATAACTTGTCTAATAAACCGATGCACTTGTCCAAATCTCATGAATCATAACCAAAGACCATAAATCATTGCAACCATTGTATTTGATACTTGTGCTTATGTGTTTGAAGCACCCATTTCCATGCTCTTCAACTAGTTTTGCCATGTGTCTACTGACACCATCAACTTCATGTGGAATCTTGACAATTTACACATCGCAATCATCAAACTTACTACTAGCATGTAATACTCGAGACATATAACCCTTTTCTTCTTCATAAATTAGGACATAAACCTGAAGAGAACTTACAATGGAAAGCCAAAGGGATTTTACCAGTTTCACATTATTCATACTGAATTTCTTGAGTATCTTCACCACATACTTCTGTTGTGATAACCAAGCTTATCATATTTCTTGTCTTTGTGTATTTCCATGTGTAAGATTTATTTTGTTGCTCCCAGATCCTTCATAACAAACGTCCTAACCAACTGAGCCAAATTGTTGACCTCAACCATGCTTGTTCTTGCAACAAGCATAATATATAACACCAAGATAATGAATATACCATAAACACAATGGTTATACTCAATTATTGTAAAATTTGGCTCACCATGAAGGAATCAAACATCTTGTACCATTTGCCTAACATGCTTCAGTCCATATAATAATTTTTTATTTTGCAAACAAATATTTTATTTCGATTCTGAACTAATCGATCTGGTTGTTCCATATAGATCCCCTTATCCAAAAAACTCCATGTAAAACAATTTTAACATCTAGTTGTACTATCACAACCAGTGCTAACACAACATAAGTAGAAACAAGCTTTTAACAACTATTGATAAAATTTAATGGAAATCAATACTTTCCAAATACCTTTGTGCTACCATCCATGGTTTGAACCTTTCATATTTTACAGTATTTAAAAAAAAAAAGGAGATTCATCAAACACTGCATCTTTGTCCATGATGATTCTGTGGGTAGTAGGATCCCATAGTCTTCACCCCTTAACATCAACACCATATCAAATATCTACCTATTTGATATGGGTCCTACTCAGAAAGATAATAAAAAACCATAAGCATCACAACCGAATAATTTCACATTTGAGTAATTACCAGATGACATGTGCATACCTCTTCCTGAATATTCCATTCGTTTGCAACCGATGGTGACCGAGTTACCAGATAGCACAACCACTTTTGTCCACAACTATTTCTCCAACTTGGCATTACTGAACATGCCTATTCGATCCAAACTTACTTGCAATACTTTCTAAGTTCCATGGATATGAACTTACCTTCATCATATATTCTCAAACACTTTATTGATCTGCCAAACAAATCAACCTTTCTACAGACCCACCTTTCTAAAATAGACACACTAGTCCACCTCAAAGTTTACATTTGAACGAATTTGAGCAAATATGGCCAAACCGACCAAGTAAGCCTTCACCGCTTACCTCCAGGCCCATTTACAATGAAGATCACCAAGCCTTTTATAGGCTTCATTACATGCAATCCATGGACACAATACCAAGGGATACTCAACATACATGCCCCCCCCACATATTCAATCTACCTAAATCTACGTCTAGACTTTTCATAGGTGACCTAATAAACCAGGGGTATGCATACCTATCTAGGTCTGACAGACATATGCCCATTTACACGCAATTAATAATTTTTACAACTCCAAAGTAAATAATTTTTTTTTTTTAATTTCACGGTGACTCAACCATCACTGCCCTGCACCTTTTGTGTGAACACAGGTGGAGAGACACAACATATAGACAAAACTTCATGAACCATACATGTAGCTGAATTTGCTTCTTTTGTGGAGTCCTCTTTGCATTCTTCTTGTATTTTCCAACAATCCTTCTTGAGATGCCCTTATTTTCCACAAAACCAACATTTTTTCTTACCCTTACTATCTTTTGACTTAGACCTGGTTGTACCTTTACGATCTTTCCCTCCTTTTGTATATCGACCTCTGACCACCATTGCTTCTGTTGTTGAGGTTTCTTTACTGGATATTTTCCTCATCTCCTCAGACAAGAAATCTCCCACAACAGTGTCATAATCAATGGAATTTTTTGTGTTAAACCACACAGTTGTGACCAGATGATCCCAAGACTCAGAAACGAACACAATAGCGTAATATCCTTGTCCTCGTCTTCGAACTTTACTTCCATACTAGTCAATTGACAAATCAAAGTGTTGAAAACATTCATGTGATCATCAATTTTTTTACCTTCTTTCATCCGCAAGATGTACAAATGCCTCTTCAAGAAGATTATGTTTGACAAGTTCTTTGGCATATACAAACTCTCCAGTTTGGTCGACAAACCTGTTGCTTTCGTCTCTTCAACGATGTTAAACAACCCCTCATTTTCTAGACACAAACGCGTAGTACTGAGGGCTCTTGCATCCAGATCCTCCCATTCCTCGTCTATCATGCTTGCCAGTTTCTTTGAATTTCCATCCAATGCCTTTTGCAATCCTTGTTGCACAATAAGATTCTACATCTTATGCTTCCATACCGCAAATCTATTCTCACCACCAAATTTCTCCACCTCAAACTTCCTGTCCTTTGCAACCGATGGCGACTGAGTTACCAGATAGCACAACCACTTTTGTCCACAACTATTGTTGCAACTTGGAATTATTGAACATGCCTATTCGATCCCAACTTCCTTGCAATACTTTCCAAGTTCCAGGGATATCAACTTGCCTTCATCTTATATTCTCAAACACTTGATTGACCTGCCAACACATCGGCCTTTCTACAGACCCACCTTTCTAAACTGGACACACTGCTCCACCTCGAACTTTGCATTCGAATAAATTTGACCAAATCCGGTCAAACCATCCAAGTAAGCCTTCACCGCTTACATCCAGGTCCATTTACAATGGAGTTCACCAAGCCTTTTATAGGCTTCATGACATGCAATTCATGGACACAATACCACGGGATACCCAAAAAACATGGACCCGAAAAACCACCTTCTTTGACCTAAAAAACATATTTAACTCATTGACTCTTTCACTGAGTCAAGGTTAACCCAACATACATGCTCCCCCCCCCGACATATTCAATCTACCTAAATCTATGTTTAGACTTTTCATAGGTGACCTCATAAACCAGGGGTGCACATGCCTATCTAGGTCTTATAGACATATGCCCATTTAAATGCAATCAATATTTTTTACAACTCTGTAGTAAATACATTTTTTTTTATTTCACGGTGACTCAACCATCACTTCCCTGCACCTTCTATGTGAACACAGGTGGTGAGACACAATAGACAGAAGTCTAAGAAAGACATATGGTAACGGGAATTCTAAGAAAGACACCGGAAATTGGTGTGAGTTCCACAATAGCCCTTGGCACAACACTGATGAATTTCACTCAATACAATCATTGGTGGTCGAGCTCAAAGATAAATATCCAAACCCCGACTTGGACCCTGATTTAGAAAATGATAAAAGGAGACAATTCATTGATGCAAAACCCACTGTTACTGTCGCAAATACAATAATCCAACCAGAAGAGGATCCCGAGGAGGGGGAGCGACTCTTCTATTCACAAATGTGGGTGAAGCTCACCCCACTACATTTTATTGTTGATAGCGGAAGCCAAAATAACACCATATCAACAAAGGTTTTCAAGCAGTTGGATTTTCCAACAACACCACACCCCCAGCCATACAACATCGGGTGGCTTCTCTAGTGTCAATATCTTCGTGTCAGCCAACAATGTCGCCTGTCCTATGGCATCAAGCCCTTCAAGGATGAGGTATTATGTGATTTTTCCCCACTGGAAGTCTGTGATGTTCTATTATGCCAACCATATATGTGGAGGCATCATTCTATTTATGAGTCTCGACCCAGTAGCGTCATTGTTACTCTGGGGGGTCAACTATACAGGATAACCGAGGTAGTTTCAACTATTTTCCCACCAAAAAAATGTCATAAAGTAATATCTATTACTGCAAAGTTTATCCTCTTCACAATCTGATCAGAAGGTGAAGAGAAGGACACTGCAACCACTGCACCCTTAGCTCAATACCTTTCTATCTAGCAAAAGCAGATCAATAGGATTGTAGAAGAGTACTAAGATGTTCTTTTTGCACCTAAGGGGGAGCCTCCACACTGCCCAATCAAGAAAGGTTATAACATAAACATTCATACTCTTCATGATGCATATTCACTGACAGAGTCCTCCCACACTCAGGTAGATCATGCAACTATATTGGTTGAACGGATTCAACCCCTCCAGAAACAGGTTCATGATAACCTTCAACAAGCTAAGCAAGACAAATTCTTCAACAAGGCCAGTAGCACACCAAGCTTCAGATTTAGCAGAAGTCTCTTTGTCTCCCAAGGGAACTTGACACAATGGGGACCATTGCTTCCTAATGGGGGAGGAATGATCCAGATGGATCTCGGTGGCCATCCACTTTTTTCACTGAATCACTATTTTGAGCCTGTGGTTTTGATAAACAATGGCATTCACCCTTTTGATGGGGAATGGAATGTAATGTCATCTTCATTTGTTAATTACATACATCATGTAATGGTCTTATGTACATGCCTACAACATACCATTAATGCATTGGATCCCATTAAAACTCCACAGTTAAGTGCGCTTGGGCTAGAGTAGTATTGGGATGGCTGACCACTTGGGAAGTCATAGTATTTTACATGCCTATGGCATTTTATAAACTTAGTCCAATTTATCCCACATGCATCATAGGAATTTTTCTCCTCTCACTCTCTCATATATGATTGAGGTGAAGGAGGCCCTTTAAGCAGGCAATGGAGTGTGATGTAAATCTTCTCGTGAATGAAGCATATCCAACATCTATTTCTTTTTAGAGATAGGCTACCCCATTTTTCTATTTTGTGTTCTACAATGTTTTTCTATTTTATTCAGTAATAGAAGTTGGGTTTCACTGTATTTATGTGTTATCTTCTATATTTTTGTGTATTTCAGTGTTATATCTCGGTTATATTTATACCTTCATGTCGTTCTCAAAATAATCTGGATCAATGTTTTAATCTTAGTTATATTTCTACCTTGATGTCATTCTCATTTGGAGAGTGGGGAAATGTTGAAGGAACACATTACTACACAGACTGTGGAGACTATAGCAGAAAAGAGTGCACAGATAAAATCTCAAGTTGAATAAATTACAACAGGTTTCAGGTGCTCGAGAAGTTAGTACATGAAGCACCAACTACTTGAGTAGCTTGGGATGAGCCACATGTGAGTGTTTGGGGCTTGTTGGCATAGGCCATTTTGGGGAAAAGTGTGGTAATTAATGAAGGTACTTAGGAAATGGACCAAAGAAGGAGCATGAACTGAAAAACACGGAAAATCAGCATGGGGAAACCATGAAAGTCAAATAAAGGATGAAAGATGCATATCAATGAGGAAAACGGTTGGATTTTGGAATAGCCACAATCAAGGAGTTAGAAAGTGGACAAATATAATCCACCTAGGGTGAGTGGGTTAGGGTTTTGGTCAATTTTGTAATAGGTAATTAACCCCTTTTTTTAATATAAATATGTGTTGCAAGATAGTGGAGATATATATGGAGATACTGAGATATAGACATAGAGATATGAATAAAGAGACAAAGGTATGGTAGATCAAGAATTGTAATCGAGGGTAAGGTCGTAATTCATGATATTTGAAGCTTACTGCGATCTTGTCATGCTCAAATGTAATGCGTGGAATGATATAACTTTGATGCAAAAAAATAAAAGAGCCAAGAAAGCCAAATCTTTGTAGACATAGCCCAGGGGGGGTGAACCATGGTAAAGGTTGTGTCTATGTGGAATGCTTATGTTATTTCTTGAAAATGTTTAAGTTATGATGAATGGATTAATTTGTCAGTAGTAAACTGGAACGCACAATAGAGTAATTGTGGTAATTATTGCAGAATAAACCCTAAATTATTGGAATTGATTATTGAATGGTAGATATGATATGTAATGATGTTTTGATGTAATAGAATAATATATATGATGTTTTTTGAGGTACAAATAATGTCTCTAATACCCATAGAAGTCTTACTTCCAATATTGTAGACATCTGGGTCCTGCAGTCACTCATAAGCCATCTCGGGTGAGATTGCATTATGCACTATGTGCATAGTGTTTCCTTCTAGTCTCTAGAAGGGTTGATGATTTGCGGGGTTTTATTGGAAATCTAAAGTAGAACACGGGTCATCCTAGAAATTTACAACAACCAGGGAACTCCAAACTGTTTTGTGATTCCAATGAAGATCAAAGTACTTGGAACTCCCTCAAGTCTGTGGTATGAATAGGTCTCCCTTGTCCTTTGTTAGAAAAAACAAGATCGTGGAGCAATAAAATAAAGCAAATGATGAAATAAAACACAAAATATACACAATACAATAGAGACATAGATATACGTGGTTCACTCAGTGTGGGCTACGTCCACCGGAGAAATTTCCAGGTCCTTCCTTTTATTATCCAACAAAATGAAGGGATACAACCTACAACACACTCATTGTAACTTCCTCTTCTTTCTCTCACAATATACTCTCTCAGAATACAATATTCACACTCATACCCAGCTGCAATACAATGCCCTCATAAAGAAAGAGAGTTTCCTTCTAGGGAAAAAATCCCTAACATAATTTCTACCATCAGATCGCGACCTTATAATGAACGGTCCAGATTCACTATGGAATTACAATATTTTCAAAGAAAATTTTTCCCAAAAATTCGCTTCAGGGGTGTTTCCCCCGAATCCCCCACCAAGGGGTCAATGACAACAGTGGGGGGGAAACCTCCCCACACCCCCCCTGTTGGGAAATGTGATCCAAATACGACTAAAACAAACCTCTGAATCAGGAATATAATCAGGCTCCAGAACCAACATCCTTCACCAAGTATTCCCATATCCCTCCAAAGAACCCATCGTAACAACTCAGATCTTGTAAAGAAATTAAAAAAATCATGCTCATTCACGAAATCTCCAACCACCCCCAAGTCATCGTGTTATCGCGAGTCTACAAATGACCCCAAACCACCATGTCTGATTGTGAAATGAAACTCCTTTCTATAGCTCAAGAGAAAGTTCATCCCCATCTAAAATATGGCTAAGTCACGAATAATGACGCATCCAAGTCACCTGACCTCGACTGAACTGTCTATTCACACCTTAGTTATCTTCTTCACCAAAGCACCAATCTCCACAACACACCCTATCACATCAACCTGTCTCTACAACCCAAGGTATGCAACAACATAAGCCAACAACTATGTATGGTGAAGCCCAACAAAGACATGTATCAACAAGGTGTAACTAGATTGTTCGCACCAAGTTTTGAACTCAAATCCGCGATATGAAAAACTCCATCTAAGTCACTCTCTCCATACAACCAATGAAAACCATATTCACTGCCCTGTCATCTTCGTTCCCTTACTACTTCCGCATCAAGACACCATACACGCACTGCCCAACTGCTAAGTCTTATTGTTGCTAATTTAATTTCATAACTCTATGAAGATTCGCCTCATTTGAAGGTTGTGGTCGACCTCACTCACCCAACAACCAATATCAACCAAAAAGTTAAAGATGAAGATTATGTCCTGGAACATTAGAGGAATAAATAGTCCATCCAAATATAGGATGCTAAATGAAAAAATATCCAGGATAAAGGTGGACATCCTCCTCCTTCAGGAAAAAAAACGTGACAAAGAAATCATGGAAAGGATAAACCAGAAAATATGGCCCAACAATGAGGCACGTTGGATGGCAGCGAAAGGATCTTCATGTGGTCTAGCTACGCTTTGGGATATTGATCTCATAGAAATTAAAACACTTCTCTTCCTCCGCCAGGCACCAGACCCTCAAATTCAGGTGTATTGGAACAAAGGAAGAAGGATACATCACCAATGTTTATAGTCCAAATTTGCCTCATGTGAAGAGAAATTTCATGGACGAACTAAATCTAATAGGACATTCTATGAGGAACAAATTCTAGGTCCTTGGAGGAGACTTCAACATGATCACCTCCCATTTGGAGAAACAAGGAGGTATTCATAAACTAGACCAAGAGAGTAAGGAATTTGGTAATCTCATAGAAAATCTAGGCGTAGTGGACATCCCAACCAGAAATGGTACCTTCACCTGGAATAACACAAGCGGTAAAGAACATCGAATTTTAGTTAGGTTGGATAGATTCCTACTATCATAAAAGACCATCAAAGAGAAACAAGGAGTAGTGGTCGAGGTTCTCCCCCTTCAGTGATCAGACCACTGGCCAATAGCCCTAGATTGGGACCATGTTTGGAAACAGGGCCCCACACCTTTCAAATGTGAAAATTTCTGGTTGGAACACCAAGTTTTCCTTCCAAACTTGGAATGTTGGTGGAAAGAAAAGCCAAACATCTTCAGCACAAAAATGTTCCATTTTCAATAGAGGTTAAAACATGTCCGATAATTTCTCCGAAAGTGGAATAAATAAGTTTTTGGGAACATCTTTGAGGAGAAAAAGAAACTAAATCAAGAATTGGAGGAAATTCAACAATTGGGCATCCAAAGCTTGTGTCCCCCTAACCTCCCAGTCAGAGAGGCTAGAATCAAAGATGAGATATCTAAAATATAAAGATAGGAAGAAATCCTATCACAACATAAATCAAGGATTCAATGGTTAAAATAAGGGGACAAAAACACTCGCTTCTTTCACAACTCCCTAATCCAAAAAATAAACAAAAACATAATTTTAGCCATTAAATCCCTAGATGAAAGAAATAAAACCAGGAGAGAATACGTAGAATCATAGCTTCTCAACTACTTCCAAAATATCATCTCTGAACCAGCGATCAACTGAGAGGATGAAATCTCAAAGATCACGAATTTTATCCGAAGGCCAGTGCAACCAGGACAATCTCAGGCAATGATGCGTCCAACGTTGTTGGAAGAGGTGGAGGATATTGTGAAAAGTATGGACACATGAAAGTCTCTAGGGCCGAATGACTTTACATCAAATTTATACCAAATGGGTTGGCCAATTTTGGGACTTGACATCTGGGAGGTGGTTGAGGAATTGCGCACCTCCAAAGGAAGCCTTCAATGTCACCTTTGTCACCCTCATTCCTAAGGTCAAACACACCAACACTGTAGATAAGTTTCGTCCTATCTCTCTTTGTAATTTCATTTCTAATATTATTTCTAAGCTAATAATAGTCAGGCTCAAACCATTCCTCCCATTCACCATCTCCCAACAACAAGGGGGGTTTTTGGAAGGAAGGCAAATCCTTGACGACATCATAGTTGTGCATGAAGCGATTCACTCTCTTCAAACTTACAAAAAGGTGGGCATGATGATGAAACTGGATCTGTCCAAATCTTATGACATGATGAACTAGGATTTCTTAAGAAGGATGTTGCTAGCCTTTGGCTTTGGGGATGGTTGGGTTACTTGGGTAATGAACTTGGTTTCATCAACTTTCTTCTCTATCCTATTAAATGGCTCTCCTACCAAAACCTTTAATGGGTCGAGAGTACTCCACCATGTAGACCCTCTCTCCCCTTTCGTTTTGATTATCCTGGTGGAAGGTTTGGGTCGTAGCCTCTCCTGGGCCAAACGAGAAGGAGTTATCAAAGGGCTTCCCCTCCTTGAGCAAGAAGAGGCTATTTCATATCTCCAATTTGTAGATGATAACCTGTTAATGGGATTCCATACGGTCAAACAGGTTTCTATATTTAATCCCCTTTTATCCCTTTTCAACCTGGCTTCGAGAACGGTCATAAGCCAGGAAAATTCCCAGTTGTTCTGCTTTAATACCCCTCATAACGTTCAAAAGAACTTAGCTTATCTTCTAGGCTTTCCTATCTCATCCCTCCCATCAAAGTATCTAGGAGCTTCGCCCCTCCTTAAATCTTGCCACAACCTCTCGTGGGAGTCCATTTTGGAAAAAATGAAAGGAAAACTAAAAACTTGGACTCACCGCTCTTTGTCCTTTCTAGGAAGAGTCCTCCTGATCAAGTCGGTCCTCTCCTCCCTCCCAGTGTATCTCTTTTCTCCCCTGGCTGCACCTGTGAAGTTCCTTTAGAAAATGAGGACTCTTGAATGGAAGTTCCTTTGGGGTGGCCCCTCAAAAAAATTTAAATGGCCCCTAGTTGCTTAGAGCTCTCTTTGTCGCCCAAAATCCAAAAAGAGGTTTGGGCCTCAAAGACCCTCATCTGACTAGCTCTTCTCTAGAAGCCAAGCTCTAGTGATGCTGGATCAAGTCCCCTACAACCCTATGGGCCAAGGTCTGGAAGGCCAAGTATTCCCCTCACTTACCCCTAAAAATCCTAATCCAGGCAAAAAGTCTCAATTTCGGTTCAATGATATGGAATAATACCTAGCAAAATCAAATTCTTGTCTAGACCCACTGTTTCTGGGAAGACCACGATGGGAAGTCCGCTCTCTTTTGGGATGATCTGTGGAAACAAATTCCCTCTTTAGGTGGAGATGTCTGGTTCCTAACTATAAAAAATGATCTTGAGTGGGCAGGATGGGTGAATCTTCACCATTTATGGAATTCTAAACCCCCTTCGGCCTTAGATTTCATGAGAACCTGGATTCCGCTAGAGGACTGGCTTGTCTTTTGGATATAGGATCTGAAGCTTGTGATCTCTAGAATGCTCTAATAGAGATAGATCGAGATCCGCTCAGGAGAGGACATCATTCAATTGGGCCCCAATGACAATGGATATTTCACAGCCTAAACTTCTTATAAGCTCCTCCAGGGGGAAGACACTCAACAAAATAGTCACCTTTGGAACAAAATTTAGAGTAGATCTCTCTGGCCCAAATTCTCTACTTTCCTATGGTTGGTGGCCCACAAAAAAAATATTACGTGGGATCAACTTCTCAGGAAAGGGTTTGTGGGTCCTTCAAGGTGCATCCTCTGTCAGGAGAACGAAGAAACCCAAGACCACATCTTAAGTAATTACATATTCACCAGTCAGCTATGGGATGTAAAGGTTTCTAACTTCAGGAAATCATACCTCCAAAAAGGAAATGTTGTGGAAACAATAGATCGGTGGAGAGAGAATACCTTTACCAATGATATCTTCAACAAAATCAGGGAGATATTCCCATGCCTCATCATGTGGAATGCTTGGAAATAAAGGAATATGTGAATTTTCAAAGATAAAAGCCTTACCATAAGTCAAATTTGGGAGATCATCCACAAAAATATGACTTAATCCATTGCAGTAGTCCATTCGCCAGTGAAAGACCACTAGGTTCACCCCCCAGAAGCAGAGATCCTTACAATATGGGACCTAGAAGAAGATACGAATAAGACCCCCGAGAGAAGAAAGAAGGCTCGCGTTAATATCGAAGACTTTTGGAAACCCCCGAAGGTGGGCTTCATCAAAATCAACTTTAACGATGCTTCAAAGGGAAACTAGGGTCTAATAGGTGTAGGAGGTCTCTTCAGAAACCAACTTGGAGAACCCATTATCTTTTAAGCTTCTCTCGTTGGATCTGCGACGAAAAATGCAACAGAGTTGGATGGCCTCAGGTGAGGTCTAGAAATAGCCATGGAAAGAGGCTTCTTGGCGTTGGAGGTAGAAGGGGACTCCCTTCTCATCATCAGAGGTATTCAGTGCCTCATGAAAGGGGGAAAGGCGAAGAAACCGACTTAGAACTCGCACCTAGACCATGGTTTTTTCACCCTCGAAACTTTGGTGGCTGTCATTTCTGGGATTTGCGCAGAGCCAATAAGGAGGGAAGCTAATTCGATAATTGATTGCATGGAAAACATAGGTGTCAACCTACCCAAGCAATTGCGGGTCTGGCTCTTAGGTTACCCACTTCCTTTTGGAGTGGTCGGTTAGATGTAGCGTGGATGCTAAGATGACATGTTTAAATGGAAGAAGGATAAGATATATGTCAGTGGGGACACCTATGAACAGGCTCCTCCGCACGAAGCGCCAACCCAAGACAAAGGGTAGAGAGTGACTGGGAATTCAGTGGTGGAGCTAAGGAGTAGTTTCCACGTTGTGGACTCACCCTCCAAGCACGAAACAACAGATGGGCACCAAGTGGAAAACATACGTGAGAAGATGAGGCCTTTACAACAAAAGGACATCCATAGTAAAGAACCTTTGGGCAAGTACAGTCTGGATTATGGTTATTTTCATCATGATGATTAGTGGTCAGGATGCCTGGATGAGCTAGGCATGCTCAAGAGGGAAAGTTGGCTTTACTTGGTTACATGGCACAGGTCATCTTGGCAGCTGGGAGATGAAATTAAGTTTTCCTCTCAACATAACTGCTATCAATGATAGTAGTGAGAATTCTATCCAAGGACAACATTTGATAGCGAATAATATAGCTTATAGTAAATATGATGAGATATGCCTTCCTAAATTCAACAGCCAAGAGAAGAGGCCCATCCTCTTCTTCTATCATTGTTGCTCTCAGGCCACCCCTAAATAGACTCTCAGGGTGATTTCTAGAGTTAGTTTGAGAAGAATCATGGTCCGTCGCTGGATCAGAAAGCCAAAGAGAGGCCACCTAGGTCGCCATGACAAGGAAGCTTCAACCTCGTGCAGTCCCCAATGCCCTATCAGGGCAGAAAAAGAAGTGAAAGTGGTAGAGGATCAGTTCTGGACCCATTGCAACCTAGAGGAGATTGAGGAAGATAACACAGTTGAGGACTGAGTCCTGGATAGAAGACAGAGAACCAGGCTCAAGGATATAATCCAAGAGGAAACCAATTGGATGCCTGACCCAGGTAACCCCCACACTCGGGATTCCAAGTACTTCCGGATGGTGGAAGCATATTGGATGAACAAAGCCTTGGTGGCTCAGGCCATCACTGACACCCAGAGACAAAATTCTGAGCTCCTTTGGGTTGTCCATATCTTGGAAGGAAAATTTGAGCTTTCTTGCTGCTCTCAGCATGGTATCAAGTTCAGAGTTAATCAACCGACTCATTCGGATGGTGGAAAGCAAATTTTCGGTCCCCTAGACACTCAGCGTAGCCCGATAATGATTGATGATGATGGGGAGCAAAGCCAACAACATAAGGGCATCCTTCACCAAGTGGAAACCAGCTAGAGGAAGCAGGATCCCAACACCAGTCTGGGCTCAATCAAGAGTCTAACGCAGAGAACCCCAGGTTCTTTTTAATTAGCTATGTTAAGGGTTGAGCTCTATGCTAGTTCTTTTTCTTAGTCTCCCTTTTTTTCTAATAATTATAGAGTTTCTAATACTATTCACCCTAATAAGTTCATGTTTGATCAGTCAATAGATATTTTCTTGTACATGACATATGATCTTAAGCTCCTATGTGTCCATGGTTTAGGGACCTGGTTTCCCTTTGAGACAGACCCCCCTGATTCCACTCTTTTTGTACTATATATTTTGTGAGAAGTAATAAAAGTTCTCACTTTTGACTTAAAAAAAATATTAATCAACCATATTAGTGTGAAAAAAATGTTATTGCATCTAACTCAATAAACAAGTAACACTACCCAATAAATATAATGCCTCATAACTTCGAGATCACACATAGATTCTAACATGACAACTACAAAGCATTATCATTTATATTTATATGACTACTTAGTGTTATTCATATCATGACACTTAAATACCACACAAGTTAAAAACCTATTAGCTTCCATGCTTTTAAACGGAACTATAGATAACATTATTATATTAACCTAGTTTAGTTAAAATAGGGAGAGTTATCTTTATGTCTATTTATTTAAGTATATTTTTTTCGCAAACAAAGTAGAGGTTTGAATCATATAATATCGTACTACAAAAACTTTATCAACTTCATACTAGAAGCAAGGTGCCGAGCTTTCAAGGGGAGTCTTTTCTAGGGTTAAATAAATTGTGTTGCATGGGCGAGACCTTTCTAAACTCAAATAAAGTATATAAAGTACGTTTCAATTAATATCATATGGCGATAATGTTAACAAAGATAACAACACAATGTGTTAGATCAAAGTCCTTTGCTTAAAAAAGGACAATTTTCCTTAAACTTTTATAATTGGAGAAAGTTATTTCCAAATAGCAAATTAGGTTCTTCCAACTTTATAGATTTATAAGAGCAATAGAGCTTGTAATGTATCAAAGTATGAAATATAGGAAGTCATATGATGTAAGTTTTAAGATTATTCAAGGTTAATAAGGCTTTAATTGAAGTTTCTTCATTTTTCATTATTCATTATTGTATAGAGGTTTTCTTATTGTATTGAGAAGTGTTTTTTACAATTTAATATGAGGAAGGGAGATGTGTAATTCCTTCCATGCTTGATATGGAGTTGATAAATGACATTTAAAAAAAATATTTCAATATCGATTATAAATAAAATATTTCAATGTTCATCTTAAGTAAAACAATTTTATAATAATAATAATATTTTAATTTTAAGGTTAGGGTTCCTCTTGTTTGCATGGGAACCCCTTGTTTGTGGGACAAGGGACCCCCTCTATATCAATTTGAGGGATAAATTCTACTGAGGTGTACATACCTACCCCCTCTAGATTTGTACCTGTGACCTCATAGGAGGAAACACATGTTCTTAACCATTAAGTAGATGTGTAATTCATTTACTTCTTAACATGAAGT